>OY998149.1:16867493-17467493 GCA_963921925.1 Sphagnum tenellum
AAGATGTGGAGTACTATAAAAACAGGGCAATTATGTGAAACATGGTAACCATTAAAAAACTTATGATCAAAGTTGGCCCTGGATGGAAGGCTAGAAAGAGAGACCCACCCCCAATGTGGTGCTGTGCTTTCAGTCCCCACCCAAATGGAGCAGACTGACATAGAGAACACTAAATTGAATGAGCGAGGGTGATGGGCGTCAATGTGGGTTCTCTGCCACACATAAGGGATAGGTAGTAAAGATACTCAAAGCTGCAGAGGAGAAGAGGCTCCTTCCCAAAACTTTCTTGCCTGTCACCCACACAAACATTAATTAGTAATGGACACTTTTTTAAATAAACATTTCCTCAATTCCTACCATGGGCTTTGTTTTAGAAATTTGTGATGTAAAAAAACACACAAGGAAACTCACACAAACCGTGTGTGTGTGTGTGTGTGTGTGTGTGTGCCACCACACTGGCAATCATCTACAAGAGGAATTAGCCAAATTTGGCTACATGTCAGAGAGGAAAGTAGAAAATTTTAAAAATCCTGCCTACATATTGGCGACCTGCTGAAACTATATTGTCCAAATATGGCGATTATTTTATTTTATTTTGAAACCTCAAAATTTGTTGACCTTCACAATGAATCCTTTGTATTAGTCATCATGGATATCTTTTAGTGGGTAAGGTGGGAAATCCACCCCCCAAAACAAGCTATTCCTACCCATCAAAAGAACCCAATAATATTCTTATGACACAATGCAACAACACACTCACTTATGGGGCAGTCAGTTGAAAAATTCAAGTCTCTGTAAGTTAAGGTTGATAGTTGATACCTACCATAATATGTTTTGCCATGAATTAGTGTAATGAAGGAGCAGAGGCTTTCCCTTAAAGAAAGGGGATGACCTTTTGGGGGGGTTTAGGGTGGGTGCTTTCTGAACAGACTTGCCCATACTAATAATAATGGTTTTAAGGAAGTATCTATGGTATGGTTTTTTAAACCAATTTCCCTGCCCTAAACTCAAGTTCTGGACCACAAGAACAAGATGACTCAAGAGCATTTGCGCAGAGTACGGCAATTTTGTACTTCAAAAATATGAAAATTGCTCCAAACTCGACACCTCAAGTCCCCCCAAGTCTCTTTATTGTTGTTATTATGGTATTTTCATGAATGTTTGTTACTTGGCTGTCTCAGACGGTAGGTGTGTTCATTACAACCTGCCTCAGTTTTTATCCCATATTGTTTGGCCATAGATTCACTTCCATGTATATAAATTGTAAAGGGGCCAAATCAAACTACGGTTGGTGATGCCCTTTGTGAGACTTTGAATATCAAAGGTGTCAATGGTGGCTTACCCACGCCTGAAAATTTGTGAATTCTTAACATGATTAGAGTTAAAAGAATCTTCCAAATTACTGAGGTGTGATGACATATTCCCAAAGAGGTTGTGGTGAGATTATTTTCCATTTGGGGCAAAGGTGGTGAGGAGGTGATGGCAGATGGAATCTCTTTGGAATTTGGTGTTCCTGATGCATTTCACATGGTTCTTTCATCTTCTCACCAAGTGCCTGATGGTTATTTAGTATGTTCCCAATTTGTTTCCCAAGTTCCCATTAGTAACACACATTATCTCATATGTTTTGCCCAAACTCTCTTGTACACTATGTAGGTTGCTCAAAAGAGAAGATTAGATACA
This sequence comes from Sphagnum tenellum, assembly GCA_963921925.1. NCBI lineage: Eukaryota > Viridiplantae > Streptophyta > Sphagnopsida > Sphagnales > Sphagnaceae > Sphagnum > Sphagnum tenellum. Next base: position 16,869,177 of record OY998149.1, read on the forward strand.
TTATGTCTATTTTGGGAGTAGTGAAAGTTTGCTCAACAAGTTTTCAACAGCATGCAATGTGAACAGCCAAACTGGTTTGTTTTTCAGTCATTCACCATTCAAATAGGTCCATCACCCCAAAAGAATAACAAAATAAAATTCTTGAAACCCCCCCCCCCCCCAACTTATTAATATTAATCACATTAACATAACAATGTTGAATGTCATGAAAAGAATATTGCTAGAGGCCTAAATAGGGGATATCAGTGGAGTTGCTTTTAGCTGCACTAGAGTACTCTATGCACGATACTTTGGATGAAGTATATCCTTTTAAGTAGTGTGAAATTGAAAGTGAAGTGCGGACCTGTTAAAACTTAATAGAGTTATCCATAAAGTTACCCTGTCTTTGTGCCTGAGTAGTTGTACAGGTAGGAGCAGCAAAAAATAAAATAAAATGCAAAAGTCGATTTATCTAGCAGAAGTGGAGGCGCTCATGAAACAAGGAAAGACAGGATGAAACTCAGTTTACCACCAAAATTGATGGAAAAACTAGCTTGGGTCCCAGTTTATTTGCTTTGTAAAGTTTCCTTCTCAGTTACGTGTTTGATCAGCTACTATGCTGAAACTAGCCATTCTCGACCCCTAAGCACGAGACTTTACAAATAACTTTAATATGCATAGGTATATGATAAGATCTCCACAAGTAAAAGGAGAAATAAAAGAAAATTATTACTTTTTGGATTCGCCAGTCAAAATTATTGGCCCAGGTGGTGGCAATTAAGTAGGGTCTCTGAATTTATAATGTCAAGTCTTCATGTTTATGGATGTGGGAAAAGGGAAATAATTAACACTCTGTGTTGGATGTGATAAATATTGGTAATTTGGTTTAGGGTTTAGACTCTGCCCAAATTTGAGCAAGTCTGAGACTCTGAGTCCAGATACTCATAAGTTGTTTCCTTTCCACCTTGTGTTGGTTGGGGGCGGGGGAGATGGCTGGTGTTTAGTGGATCTTTGGACACATTGACAAAGTCGTGCACGGGCTGGGATTATCAAATTTTGATGGTGTTATGTCTGGCATGCTGTGGACCTAACAGTTGCTGAATTGTGCAAGAGAGTTGAAGATTGCTGATGACTTTGTGTTAAGGAGAGAGAGAGTGTGTGTGTGCATTTTTTTTATTGGCTTGTGTTGAGAGTTTTATTATTACCTTAGTACCTAGGCTGGTTAGGGCTTAATTAATTTTAATTTTTTTTGGAATTGACAATTTCTTAAAGAAATACATGACTACCCTGCAAAAAAATCTGAAAGAAGCTCTCCAACAGCACATTAGCTTCATTAATTAGTATACTGCCCAATTGTATAATATTATTATTTTTACTGCCAAACATTAATGAGAAAGAAATAAAAAAAGATTAGGCATCTTGCAGCTGAACAAGCCAAGGTACTACGATACTTAAATAATTTGGGGATCATTTTATAGCTACCCCACACGGAGAAGTAGATTGTGTAGGTAGTCAATGTTTCTAGCACACTTTCTCTCAATTAGGATGGTTTGGACATTTGGACAGAAGAAGTAGCAGCTCTTTATTTGGGTACCAAGTGCCCCATTGAAAAGCTGTGGCTGTTGATGTCATCCATCCAATTTCCTCTGAACAAATAGAAAATTGGGTGACTTGAGGAAGAAAAAAAACTAATGGTGAAATTATTGAATTTTGTTTAAGCAAATTATTGGACATTGGCAACTCTATCAGTGAACTTTACACCGTCATTGCATGTGAGGGCTCTTCTAGGGTTACTGATCTTTCAGGTTTCTCATCTTTTTTCTTTCTGATATGCTTCTTGTGAGTGTTGGGTGCTCTGGAACTTCATTTGTTCCCTTGTCCCTTAGTGACCCACTTTGGGTATTGCTCTTCTAGCTTGGACTTGGATCCTCTCTCTCTCTCTCTCTCTCTCTTTATTCCTTCTTTTCTCCTTTTGCTGGGTGTTTTGTTTTATGAAGTTTGTCAGGGTTTCATCACTTTACACCCTAAGTCAGGGAAGAGAGAGAAGATGAATCCATTAGATTTTGGGAAAGCCCAAAAGTCATCTTTCATGGAAATCAAACATGCTTAGCATACTGCAATCAGATTATCCCTAATGTTTAACAAACACATCTATTTTGACTTCATATAATGTGACCATTAACTCAAAGAAGGAATTCACACTACTAACTATTGATAATGGCAATTCCCAACAAAAGAGAGAGAGGAAAAAAAGAACAAACCGACCTCAAGTCTGCCCACAACACCAACAACAAAGTGCAAGTGGAAGGTGCCCCTTGATGCCATGAAGCCATTTACAAGGCCTTGAAGACGAGTCAAATTCTTCCTGGCGGCCATGGGCACAATTTTTCTCCATCCAAGGGACTCAGGAAGTCCTTCCAAGGTTTTGACTTCTGATCCTAAACCCTATGAAGTTCCTTTGGATTTTGGGTTTAGGGTTCCTTTGGATTCAGATGAAATGGGGTTTAAGGCAAATCGCTCAATTGGAATTTGGAACACTCAAGGCATCTTTCATGACAAAAGACCAAAATTTGTGTCCAAATTCTCAGTCATTGTTTCCACCATATCTGTAGAAACCATAAGAAATATATCCGATTTTTTATGCCCCATCTTGTGAAAAGCCTTTCCATATTGGCCATATTATTGGTATCATTAATGTGGATGGGGAAATGCATATGGTGTGAATGTTTTGATCCATTCATCCATTCTTTCATATGAACTATAAAAACGGAGTGAATTTTTTCTCTTATTAATTTCTTTTCTTTTGGTGGGGTGCATGGATCTGGGTTAGATCTTTTGGATCAAATATTCATTTCCACACACCCTTGTTTCCTATTTCTATTTTCTTCAATAGGTAACTTCCCATTTGTTATTGCACACTTATAATCATGTGCCAATTTACATAATATCTTGTTTTCCAATTGCAACTTAACTCACAAACTTTTTCTTCATAGTTTATGATTTCATTTATGTCATTTTAACAATCAAACCATCAAGTTTCTTGCCACTCATCAAAGCTATCTGTTTCCTACATTTCCCAAGTGCCAGTTCCTATGATTTCCAATCAATTGCTTTGCTTGACAGCTTACATTGCCACAAAATAAAACATGTTTGAAACACCAAGACCCGAACTTGACATGTTGCAACCCATGAGATAAATGTCTAATTTAATTCCACAAGGAAAACATACCACACCCATCTCAAACTCTATGATGGTACATTCCCTTGGCACAAACCATGTGTGAAAGTGACTAGAAGACACAAACAAAATGGTACTCACTACTACTTGCATGAAATCAAATGGGACTCTCCTTAGAGATAATCCATACTCCACTCCTCCAAGAGGAAGCAACAAGGGATATTCTGTTTGTACAATGCCTAACATATTGTCCTAATTGTGACCTTTTAAGGTGCATTCACACTTGGTGTTAGGGACTCTAGTGTTGAGTCCCGTAACACCATGCTAGTCATTTAGGACTTGCACCTACTTACAATGGACATTTTATGTTAAGCTACCATTCACTTAACATTAAGCTATCACCCGTTTAACATTGGGTGCCACTTAGGATGCCACCTAGATTTTCATTTTACAATGAATTAACATCAAGTGTGAACGTCACCATTATTGTTATTGTGATAGGACATATCACCATGTTACTTTTTTACCACACCCATTTTGCCGGAAATTCAAATGCAAGGAAAAAGCATGAGAAAGTCGAAAAAATAAAACAGTTGAAAACCTAAAGTGGAAACCCATTTCCACTTGCCTTCCATTTTAAAACTTAAACCCCCAATTTTAAAAAAGGAAACAAGCATCACGACACCATGTAAGTCCCTACTCTGGTAGGGCATTATGACTCCATACTCAGTTTCTGGCTGTAACGCGGTGACAACAGGGGCGTCCCTGGGATACATAGCAGCTTCGCATACATTCGCACCTGACCTGTCAGGTTTCGGAGGCAAGACGGTAAACACCCACCGGGATTGAACTTCATAGGGGAGGAACTTAACAACCCTAGTAACAAAAAAAAATTACATCAATCTTTTTTTCACTCACACACACACACACACACACACACACTCTCTCTCTCTCTCTCTCTATATATATATATATAAAGTATAATATTAATTAATTAATTAATTAATAATTCCTTAGATTGCATATGCCTTGCATTTGCCTGTAGACAATGGCTGTTATTACTTCATTATATGTGTTCCTGGGTGGTGCATGCTGTAGACAGTCCTGGGTAGTACAAAAGAGCACTGCAGACAAGGAACTTTCTGAAGAAGTTGTATCCGAATCAGAACAGTGGATAGAAAAGCTAAAGAAGTTGTTGTTGTTATTATTATTATTATTATTATTCTATTATGGGTAGCAAGTTTACACAAGTCATGGGATGGAGAGTTTTAAAAAAAAGGTTCTGGCGACAATGAATCTGTCGTTTGTTCATTTGTGCCATTCAAAAACACTTTTGAAAGAAAAGTACATAAGTGGACATTTTTTTAACAAATAAAGTCTTGGTGCCAAACATTCAAAAGTCTTAACTTATTTGAGAAAATTGGTCATGTGCACAACTTCAACTTGAGGTTGGTCTCTCTCTCTCTCTCTCTCTATTGCTTATCAAAGGGCAATTTTAGAAGAGCTGACGAGCACCTGCTTGCCACCTGTTGCAAGATATGAAAACACCAGACCCTGACAAATAAGCTTGCTTGCCTGCCGCACCTTTAGACAACAAATGGAGACGAGCAACTGGGTGGAGGGATTCAGGTTCTGAAACCACCTCCTTTCCAGCCCCACCACCACCACCACCAGAAACCACAACTATACACCTACTACCTCCTAGGAACACTTATACAACACTATCCGCAAACACCTCATTGTATTGAGGTGGCACACAAGTGTCCAATGGATGGTTGCCACCCACCACTTTCTTCCGCCTCACTCGTCACCACATAAGAATGAGTAGGATGAGGACTAATTTCTCCATTTTGGGGATCGTAAGCTTCATAAAAGGAAGGTAGTTTGTTTCTTTGGTTTGTCTCGTGAGATCTTTTAAAACCGCCAAGTCCCCCCCTCACTATGTGCTCCGTACTCTTAAACCATGATGCCAGCCATTGTTCTACCTCTTGGTATTGTTGGAAAGCCCTTGATGAGTAGTGATGCACCTAAGGTGGATCTCTTAGACCACTAGGTCCCCCCCTCACCGTGCTCTTCATACTCTTAAACCATTAGGCCCCTCGCTCTGCCCTCTTGGTATCATTGGAAAGCCCTTGATGATGAGTAGTGGTGCACTAAGGTGGTTTCGTAGTGTTTAGACCTATGATAAAAGCATTATTGAATATTGAACTAAAAATTCAAAGACAATTCAATAAAATCAAAGCTAAATATTTTAAAGAAATTGGGGCAAGCTCTCGATACTCTGTTGGAAAGGCCTTAATGAGTAGGATTTCTTGAAGTTTATTTTGTAATTTTTCGACCTAAAGTTGGGGAGATATTGAATTTTGAGTAATTTTTGGTCATTGGAAATTAATTTAAATTTTAAATTATGTTTGTTTGCAATTGAGCCATATCATCAAGCTCACGTTCACACCTGGGCCAAGAAGGGTGTAGGCCACAGTATTATAGATGATTTAAGGCTTTGGACATGGATGAATTTTGAAACACCCCTAAACCTACAACCACCACAAATCCAAACCCTACCGATCTTTTTGGAATCAAATATCATTTAATTATCTTCTTGTTTGTTACACATCATCTTCAGCATTTTTCTTTTTGGGGTGAATTTTCACAACTTGGTGACCAAAAACATCCAGTGCTACATATCATACAAAGGATTTTTGTTCAAAAAAAGTGTGAAAGTGGTGAGATTTCAAGGAAAACATTTCTGAACATGCAATATCTAGGCAATGGAATCTAGCAAGTGGCCAAATTTCTCATTTCCTGTCTTAGCTGTAGCCAATTTTGGCTAATCCCTCTATTGTGGATGGTTGCCAGTGTGGTTACAAAACAAAAAAAAAGAATTATATTATTTATTATTTATTCTTAATTACAAAAACCCTGATCATCTTGCTCATTAATTGCCAAATTCCTAATTGAAATTTGAGCTTTGTTTCAAAATCAGCAAGGCCAACTAAACAAAATTCAATAGAATCAAACTTGACCCAACAAAACCCAAGATTATATTTAATCAAAAGAGTTGTGCTAAGTAAGAGTAGTCTATATACAGTTCAAATAATCTATTGATGATGAGACCTCTTTGCCCAATATTGCCATTTAAGGTTGTCACATCCATCTAGTATCTAGAACATGCATTTGTGGAAAACCTTGGTTGAGATCTGGCCAAATGGAAGGGGAGGGTTTAGGGTTTAGGTTTAGGGTACTCCTTCCTTTGAGTACTCCGCAAGACTAAGTTATGCCTCTTGGCTCAAGTTACAATGTGTAGGTGGATGCCCTGGTAGTAGCACATTACGGGACGTAATGATCGAGGCTGGCCGGTGCAGTGGGTCCTCCAACCATATAGACTTGCCTTGTGCAAAGGGCATTCTGCAAAACAAAATGCCCACCAAGAGGGTGTTGAGCAATCCTCCAACCATATAGACTTGCCTTGTGCAAAGGGCATTCTGCAAAACAAAATGCCCACCAAGAGAGTCTTGGGCGATTGCTCAACCAGAAAAGTCATTACCAGAGTTGGGCCGATTATTAGAAATAGGAACAGACCCTCCATGGTGATACCCTCCATAGTTATTATGGTGGTTTCTTAAGACTCATAACCGTGGTTCTGAAAATTTAAATAACCCATTCTAACCACAGTTCTCAACATAACCATGGTTTGAGAAATTTTGAAAAACACGGTCCAAAGAGCCGGGTTGTTTTAGAAATATTTAATAGGGTTTTTATTTATTTATTTTGGGCTATTGAATACCCAAGCTCATTGCAGTTCTCAGCTTACGATGATTTAGAAGCTGAGAAGTGGGATATCACAAGAAAAAAGTGAAAAAAAAGTGTGCAACCCTAAACCCTAAACCCTACATCTTTAGTTGGGAAACAAGTGCCACCCTCTTAACCCAAAGGACCCACCAAAGTAAATACAAACAGCACATGTCCTCCAACAAAAGAAACCCATCTACCACTTGTCATGTGTGTGCTTGAGACACTGAGGAAGAAAGCCCAATCTCTTGAGGTCATATTGCTTCTTGTCATGGAAGCTCAATTGCAAATTGGTGGCATGTATAACACATTCCTAGTTTTATCTCATGGATGAAAGAAATCTCTTCTCATATGTTTGAACCTAATTTTCTGGAGTACCTCCTACCTGTACTAGGTCTGTTTGGTTTTTTCCATCATCTTTTTGATTTGGTGATAGTGGTGAATTTTTTTTGCTGAGAAAAGAGTTTTTCACTCTTCAAGAAGAAGCTCAATTCTCACATGTATATGGGCTTATTATTGTTTGGTTGTCATGATAGCTCAATGCAAATTAGACGAATGCATTTTTCAATATGTTTTTTTTTCATCTCATGGATGAGTTTTATAATGATGCAATAAACATGTATACTTGACTGACCTACCTACCTACCTACCTACCTATCTGCCTACATGAGTTGATCCCCTCCTTTTAGACACTAATGACCTAACAGAAGTGGAACCTGCACACACTATGGAGTATGGATGAGAAAACACTCCAAGTTCTATTCCTGCCTCCCATAGGTGGTTAGGTATCCACCAGTGTTGTCCGGTTATCAAATTTTAGGTTTATCTTACAAAATACCAATAGAATATATTCTCATTTTTAAAAAGAAGCATATGTATTTCAAAAAAATTTGAAATCTACTGCATCATCTGGTTACACATTATTTTATTTTATTTTCAAAAATCCAATTATGAATATGCTAATTTTTAAAATTTTCACAAAAATGACGAATATACACAAAGGTTATGCATATCAGTTTTCTGATTTTATTACCTAAAAAAAACCTAGAATCAATGTGTGTGTTATGTGTCCGTAATGTGCACTCAAAGAAAGCAGTGGTCTGTTGCAAAGTGCAAACACTTGATTGTGCTCTCACTTTTGCAAACCCTAATTTTGAAAACCTAAACCCTACATACATGATGTAAACCTTAAATGACATAATCCCTAAAGTTAATGCATATTTGAATTGTCAAAATGTGACCTCCATGAATATCTATTCTATCCGGATGCACCAGTCTGGATAAGGTTATGCATAATGAAACTATAATGTCAAATATCCAATGGTTGTGTATAGGGCTGAATATCAAACTGAATTTAAAAAATACAAATATGTATGTATATATATCCGACCATTATCCAAATGTGTATTCAAATTTTTATATATAATCAAACAACATTGGTATCCACTAACTAGGTACACACGCAAGTGGCTTACTTACCCTTCCCACATGTAATAAGCACTTACATTTGCTCTCTTTCCTTACCTACACTACAACAAAAAGGTGGGCACAAATTCACTTGATGAATCACCCATTTTTAAAGTGAATTTCCAACACATTCATTAGCCTAGTTGAATATCAAGTTCAACAAATATATATATATTATTTTTGCACATGCTAAAATTTTCCCACCAAAAAAATTCTCAAAAGATTTTTTATTTTTTATTTTTTTCAGCGAACAAAAATGAAGCATCTTTTGGAATGGTATCTACTCAGGATAACAAGGTAGGTTAGCAAGGTGGAATGAGGGGGGCAAAGGAACACTAGGGTTTAGGTAGGTTAGAAAGGTGGAATGAGGGGGCAAAGAAACACTAGGGTTTAGGTAGGTTAGCAAGGTGGAATGAGGGGCAAAGGAACACTAGGGTTTTGGTGTAGGGTAAAACCCAAGGCCCGCCGGTTTTACCAAAACAAGGGTCCACATGCAGCGGCAATGAGCATGGGCCCTGAATCGGGTGAAGTCCGACCGCAGTTGTGTCTTCTGAAATGTCTTGTAAACACCATACAAAAAGCATATATCTTGGGTAAGGTGCCCTCCTCGGATTACACTAAAAAAAATCGGGAGCAAGTCTTTTATGCCCAAGTTTTGTTGCGCCACAACATAGTGAGGGGCGAAGGGAAGAAGCCTTCCAAAACCGCATTTTTCAAACTTCTCAAACAGATATTCCTTTCAAATCGAGAAGGGCCCTCCAATCGACAATGACGGATGTCCCTTCCAAAAATGGAAAGGACGTGCATTTGACAGACACACCCCTTGTGCATCCCTAAGTACGTGAAGTAACAAAGGAAGAAATTTTTTAATTCAGTATTAAGCCGGGCGTTCCGAGAAGGAAGGGGGTTTCTTTGATTTTCCGGACTCGTCATCTTGACGAACTAACTAGGGTTACAAAATACAAAGACTTTCAATGTGCCAACACATGTCACACAATTGTTTTGGAAAACGTAGGTGAAAGGATATTGACATGATGGGATTCTAGTCTAGATCCCGACACTAAAACCCTTTCATGCCTGGTGACACCATTAGGGTTTTAATATGCACATATGTGTGTGTATTTGGAAAAAGCATCAATGGGTGGTCATGTCCAGGTCCACCCCCAAAAAAAACCCTTAATCCTCTTTGAAATGAGTCATCAACACGGGGCATACGGAGGGGAACTTGGGAAGAAACCATCGGTCAAATGTGTGGAAGCAAGTGTGTATATTTTGACACACATAAATAGGGACATCTGTGATGAGTCACGAGTTTTTATTTAATTATGTATCTAGATTAATTAAAATTTTAAATTTTCATTTCTTTTGCTTAAATCCCTAAACGCCTAACAAGCCAAATCTGGCTATTTTTGGACTTTTAAGTTAATGTAGCAAGCCGGTAGAAATTTAATGCTTTCTCACCGAGGGTGGTCATGAGTAGGCTCCAACTGGAATGCTGAGTAGGCAAAAGCTCTCATCAATTTAGGGTTTAGGAGTTTGACAAATGGAATCCATGGGATAACCTCTCCTCACAGGGGGAGGAGGGTGGGGGGTGAGGTGGTTTTGCCTGAGAGCAACAAGGAGCTAGTCAAGTGAAAAACAAATGAGCACCCCTAAACCCTAAACCTATTGGATAGGAGCAATTTGAGCATGCATCATGGGGTGCACAACAAGTCAAGGATAATCCATAGCAATTGGTTGATTTACATGTCTTAAAAATCCTTTAAATGATTTTAAGAGGTTTTTTTTTTGTGCAAGAGTGATCAATGGTACATTTGACAAGCCTCTAAGAGAGGCCATGCGTTTAGGGGTTGGAGTTTTGTGTAGAGTACCGGCCTAAAGCATAGCAACCACTCCATGCAATATGTATCATGGGAAATTTTTGAGAAAAGAGGTGAGGAGATTTGATTCGTGAAATGTCGGCTGCTGGAGCAGACAATATATTCATTCCACTGAAGTCCACATTTTGTTTTTCAAAATGCCCACCCATTTGTGCAGGACAGCTTTCTCCTTGATATGGTGCCTTGCAGATATCTATACATTGGAAATGTTTTTGCCAGTGCTTTATGGTTGTTGTTGGAGGTTTGTAGTTGTAACGAGTATAGAAGTTATGCCAAATTCATGCGTCAGTGTGCCGAACCTGCACATCTGTTTCTCATTGGAAGAATGGCTGGGCAACTTTGTCATCACGAAATCGTCCTCGTGTATTCTTTAAGCTTGTTCACCTAGTCATGTTTTGCACCCATAATCTCCCATGTTATGAGTACCAAGGGGCATGTAACATGCCAGGTAGCATGTTATATATACCATAATCACCTTGCAGCTGTTGTGTAGTGCATTAGGAGGGCACCTTACATTCAAAAGAAAATTTCCATAATTCTAGAAAATTTATATGAACATACATTAGGGGAAAAAAACTCCAAAAATTTCTCAATTTCTTGGTTGAAAAATCAACAAAATTTGTCAAGACAAACAAACACTGCTTGGGATCAGTTCCCAGTGACTGAATTTTGCAATAAAAATATGATTATGCAGTAAAAAGTATTTGGTAGGTATCATTTTTTTACAACTTTTACAAATTTTATAAAAACTTTAAATGTTTCCTTTGATTTCCCAACTTCAAGTTATAGGTGTAATGTTTGTCTCACTCATATGAATCATAAGCATAAAATCCCTTCTACAACAACCACCACCCTTTCTAACCTTCTTTCTACTATCAAGCCATAAACAAACAAGTTATTTCTCTAAAATAATTGTTCAACACTTGGTCTGACACCAAAGTTTATGTTTTTCCTTTTTGATTCTAATGGTTGAAGGCAACTTCTTTTGGAACATAGTCCAAACACACTTTATAAAATAAACCCCTCAAACACACAAAAAAGAGAAAAGAAAAAAAAGTTATCTCTTAGTTACCATCATATAAGAAAACGGCATAAAAAAATAATAAGAAAAGGTGATGCTTGAAAAAAATTTAGCACAAAAGCACATTATTTTGAAACTAGTTGACAAAACAAAACATACATAAATTGCCTTTACATATGCAAACTTTCCTCACCCAAATAGTTGTGTGCCATGAATTCCATTTTATGATGTATCATAATATAGTTGCAAACCTTAACTTACACAGTCTCATTGTTTTTCATCTCCTCCTTCTACAACGCATATTTAACCACCATTGTATTGTACAAAGTTTTTTATAACAAAATTTGTAGTCAAAAAAATGGATGGTGGGGTTTTCTTAACTTGATAATAGGGCCATTTCCTTACTTAGTTTATGCATTTTGACCAAGCCTTGTAAACTTTGTATACATCTTTTGCTTAGTTTTCAAATTAGTCTAACTTTGTATCTTTTCGGCATAAATTGTATATGTTAGATAGGTTGTACTCAATTTTCTTGGTAGTATTGAAATCATTATCTATAATGAAAAAGAACTCCAACAAAAAAATAAGTTCAATAATACCACCCATATGTAAACAGTGCAATACATTTTCATGAATTTATGCTATTTTGATATTTAACATATGGCATTGCAAACTTAAAGCCAAAAGATGCTTACTTGAGTTTTTGGGATTTGATTGTATTACCTCCTTTTGTACAATGGAGCTATTGGACAACATGGTTTCCCAATTGTTCCTATGGTATTTGAAAGTTATTTTTTGCAAAACTTAAAATGACAAATAACTTTAAAGTATAATTGTTGGTTGCTATGTTGACATCTACACAAACAAACAAAAAAACAATTGAGTTCAATCAATGACCATTTACAAGATGATGATTGGTCTTGAATCCTATGTTCAATGCTATGACTTCCCATGGCCAAAACATGATAAATTAGATAACCAATTTAGATTGTTCGCACAAAGCAAACAAAAAGTAAAAACACAATTTTTTGGTAGGGATTCTCACTAAATATGAAATTATAAACATTAGATTTCTAAGTTTACCATGTCCTATGTCCTTCTTATAACATTTATGCATGATTTTTGCTTATTGGATTAAACTCATGTTTTAAAAGTAAAATAAAATTAATATCACATTTAAGTGGGTTAAGTATATTATGATAAATGGAAACACAAATTTTGAACATCACAAACTTTCCTCATGCATTAGACATAACAATACTAAAAACCAAACCAATTTTCTTTACAAATTTATTTGATTAAAAGAAAAAAAACCTCACTTCCAAAACAATTTTGAATTCTTCAAATGTATTTTCAAAATTCCATAGTCATTGAGGTGAAACATATTACTTAAAAAATAACCCATTAAACCATAATTTTATCCATTCAGAAAAAAAAATATATACCACCAAAAGTTTTAAATGGTTGTATTGAAAACACTTATTCCTTGATTAAATGAATTGAACTTTTGTTGTATAATAACCAAAGACCCCAATTTTTACAACGCAACACTCACCTTTGGTGTTTCCTTTTATCATATGTCTCTGGATAATGTTTCCTAAAAAATGTTCATTTTGTCCACATGAACACATTATGATAAAGGTTTTGTTTTGTTTTGTTTTGTTTTTTTATTATAAATTATAAATTATAAATTTGCAATATAACCACACTAGTGATCACATTAGCCAAATTTGGCTACAATTTAGCAAGGAAAGTAAAAATAATAATAATCTTGCTATATTTTGGTGACCTCCTTGAACCTATTCTGTAAATATGGAAATTTCAACCCAAGAAAAAAAGTCCTCAAAATCTAATAATTTTGGCACATCTTTTCACAAAAATCCTTTGTGAATTTGGTCACCAAGTGTTGAAAATTCACCAAAAACAAAAACACTTATTACTAATTGTTGAAATTATAATCTTTTAAATTCTTGGTTGTTAACAATGGTGTTTGGTGTTTTACCTAGTAGTTATCTGGCAATGAAGCCTTTTTTTTTGGCATGTAACAAATAAGACATTTCAATAAGAAATCCTAGCTTTAACAATCATCCCTTTCAACTTCAGAACTACTTATTTTGATAGAAAAGAAAGTTGATTTAATTGTAATCTTAACATTATTAAAGCATATACGCACAAAAAAAGCTTTTAGATTTCTTTAAATGTGTCATTCATTGTTTTGTCTAACCACAATATTTCATCCAAGATACACCTTTTAATAGCACATTCAAGATAGGTACTAGCCTTGATTAATGCCTTAGGCTCTTTGATCCCCAATCTAAAATGAAATCAAGCTATAACAAAAGAACAGGGAACAAAAACAAGCTAGTCCCATATATAATCATTAATTGAGTCAACAATTATAGCAATATCCTACATGATTTACCTTATGAAGTCCTTCATTGTCACCTTTACTTCAAATGCATGAAACTACAAGTTTCCAACAATTAGGTCACTCTGATTTCACTTTGGTAAGCCAATTGGTCTTATGATGGCAATTCCAACATATGATAGAATTCACTTGCCAACATGACCATGATGATCCCTTGACATAGAGATGAAAAACCCAAATAATACAAGGACTCAGACAACAATTTAGGCTTTCTAACACATGATATCATTATAGTCCCACAATTTAAATATTAATTTTCCCCATGCACACATAAACAAAGTACATATTACAGTATGAGCTAACTAAGAAGGAGTTGACAAAGGTCAATTTTGTGTAGTAAGATTAACAAAAGGATTTGCCAACAATGTGTGAACCTTTCCCCATTAAAAATATTTTTTCAGAGTTCCCAAGTATGTAGGTATTTTCTCTTTTCCAATAACAAATAAACATGATTACAACAACACAAATACAAAATCATCAAATATTTTCGAAATCCCTAGAGCCTGTCATCACTTTGCCAAAATTGACACCCATGATGCATTATTAAACTTGTTTTACTTAGAGTGAAGCACAAACACAAGCACAACATAACACATGTGTCATCTTTGGACAACAAATTTCAATCACATGAAAATGTAATTTCTTCCAATGTTAAGTGTTTTTTCATATAAAATTGTCTCCTTACATCCCCTAATTATCACAACCCTAGCCTTGGGCTCATGACCAAGGTAAGGGCATGGAAAAGGGTGGGCCAAAAATGCAACCCAGGTCACATTCACACTTTTGAGAGTGCAAGGGAGTGTGAGGGAATGAACCCACACACTCTCAAATGGACTCCCACTTTGGGAGTTAAAGTCCCAATGGACTTTTGAATTTTTAGAGAGTAATTTGAAAGGGTCAAAACTCATTGGATTGAAAAGTTCTTTATATCATTGAAAAGCTTTTGAGACGCATATGTTTAAAATTGGTTCGCATGATCCATTTAAGTACTTATAATATAAGTTATGGTCGAAAGAAAGGTTGATAGTCAAAGTGTCAAGTTGACTTTCGATTACTTAAAGATAAAAATCGCCCTGAATTACGTGCATGCAAGTGGTGTGCCATCGTTAGAAAGCTTTTGAGGAGGGTTACAACTTTGCTTCAAACCTTGTTTTAATTTGAAGCATGCATAAGAAATTATGGGCCTCCAAAGTGGTGGGAGCCCCAATTTTGAGATTTTTTGGATTCCTAATTTGGGAGTCTCAAGAAAAATGACATTTGAGTGTAGCCTTTGTGACCAGTCACAGAGAATGCTATAGGGGGGAAGGTGGTGGCTTCCCCCAAGTCCAGGCCATGATGAGTTTTGTGAGTCCATGTATGCTTGTGATTCGTTTGTGCACCGAAAGTGCTCTGACTATATGCACTAATCAACTTGTTGTTTGGTTTGTGTAGGTCCACATGAATAACTGACCCATTTGTCATTTGTCCTAATCTACATCCCAAAATTCCATCATGCCCTTTTTACCGTCAAATTGCTACAAGTTAGGGAGTGTACCCCAATTCCTTCTCTTGTTGTCTTGACTTTCAAACATGTATTTGAATCTTTCAAGGAGTTTGGGGATGTGTCATTGACTAACGCACACAAGACTAATCAAATAACATCCATTTCAACATTACAATGAAGAATGTCCCTCTGAGCGTTAACACCAAATGTCGTAGAAAACACAAAAGCTGATTTGTCATGCATAATATGTAACAAACAAAACCAAACAAAAAAAAAGAGTAAAAAGAACAATGTTAATAATCACTAATAGTTGTCACACACAACTGCTAGTCCTTCAAACATGAATGATGAAATCCAAAAAGTTGACAAGCTCAAGCGATGTAGCTGATGTGAACGGTTCACACACACTTCAACACTAATTCCATGTCACAAGGCATTCAAACCCATGGTTGGGTGGTTCTTTTGATTTTGTTATAATTTCCAATTCCAGGTTTCAATATATTTTTAAACCTAAAAATATTTTTAAAATCACAACAAAATAGGTAACCACCAGCTTTAGGTTGATTCAAAACCATGTTGAGAGAACCATTTATAACTCCAGCTAAAGTTGAATGGGGTAACACATCTGGGGCTTCCACTTGCTTGGCCATAGTGAACCAACACCCACCAGCGCACCATGAAGAATGGATGATAAGTGGTAAGGAAACAATTTTCTATCAGGTTCCAGTTCCCTAGCTAACCATGGTGGTTAGCTCCATTGTCTTTTTTTTATAAATCTTTCGGTTGTTAGTATAGCTAGTAAAGATAACCCTTACCTTTCTATAAACCTAGTAGTCACCCATTTTCCTACATAACTATATATATATATATATATTTTGAATCTTTACACAATGGGTTACCAAGGTGAAACAAGATATTAAACTGAGTTGAGGTTCATCCACAACTGAGTAGTAATGGGCATCCAGTGGATGGTGCACTGGTCGGTGCGGGTTCACTCTGGCCTGCTTGCTTGCTTTCACAAATTGATGTACTTTTGTACTATGTGTCCTTCCACATGCTTGCTTGCTTGCTCACTTGGTCCCTTGCTCTTGGTGTTTTTTTTGTGTGGTGAATTTTCATGGCTTGGAGAGAAAAAAAAGGGATTGCTACTCGTACACAAGGGTTTTTTTTTCCTTTTTTAAAAAAATTTAATGATCCAAAGTTGTTCTAATATTTTGAGGTGAAAAAAAGTGAAATAGCCCAATTTAGACCATAGGTTCCAGCATTATGCCAAAATATAGTAGGGTTCCAATTTTTTTCTACTTTCCTGTTTGAGAAGAAAAAAACCCCTGGTTGCAATGATCCATAAGACAATTTTTCTCTTTAAAAAAAGATAAATGAAAGAAATTAAAAACATTTCAGAAACCTAAAAACATGCTGCTTTTCTTTTTTTTCATCTTTGAAAGTTTTCTGGCAATGGATAAAAAATCACTTGCTCTTCAGCTCACTCTTTAATTAACTGGAAATCCAATAGTGTGGTAGATCAACCTTACCATGCAAAAGTCTCAATATGAATAGTAAGTACAAAGCGAATAATACAACACTTGCCCATTAGTGTGGGTTGGTACACCAGGTCCACAGCAACAACACAGAGAAAACTGATGCAATGGTCAGCTGCTTTCACTCTCACAGCTAACATGTCCTCCTCTTTAGTGTTTGAACACTTTCTAACTGCTGTAAAGATCAGGGCAATGGTGTATGGTAACCAAGATGGGTTGTCAGTTGCTTTTCCCTTAAGGACGCAACAAGGTCTTCATTCTTTGGATGACCAATCACAAGTGCACAGCCATAGACAACACAAACTACACACATGGATGGCTACCAATAGGCAAAGATGGAATTGGTGCCTGAATTTGTGTAGTGGAAAGTTTTCTCATACTAATGTATGGAAGATTGTGGGGGAGGGGTGGGCAATGAGCTAGTGTTCAGGACATAAGAACAAAATTTGAAATTTCTTTGCCAATCTAGTCACCACAAATGCAAACATGATCTCCAAGCAAGTCTAAACTAGTGTTGGATCAATCAATCCATAGGCCTGCTATGCATTGTATCAACACAATTACGAGAGCATCGGTATCTAGGATCCTACTGGCTAGTATTACCTGAGGCAATACCATGCTTATACCAACATCGGCTTCGTAGGGACTTGAGGTACTATGAGGTACTTATTCCTTGCCTAAAAAGCAATTTCAATAGAACTTTTAAAAAGAAGTTGGCAAGTAGGGTAAATTTTATAAGTAATTATTTTAAGAAAATTATTTGTAGAATTCCATACCTATACACAATTCTCAATTTCAATTTGTTTTCAAACTTTGTACTTATATATAATCTTCAGTTTTGAAAAGCATGTAATGTGTACTTTGTGAAACTGAACCTGATTTCTGAACCAAGCCCAAGGGTCTTTAATTTGAAACAATGTGTGGAAAACTGTGACCCAAGGTCATAGGCAATGTGCTCAGAAAGGGTCTATAAATTTGAAGAACTTGTCAAACCTTCACAAAACTTACCAAAAACATTTTAGTGTCAAAATTGGGATTGGAGGTTCTCTTATAGAACCTGATTTGATTGAGAACAAGGGTTATGAACACTAAAAACAGCCCTCATTCCCAGAGGGGGTTTGGTGCAGTTTCTAAAACAACCCAACATATTGGTTTACACCTGCCTCATACCAAAATCAAAATGGGACATAATACCACAACTAGACGAGTATGTTCAAAAGTTGATACCCATCCAACAATGCTGTAAACCCTAATGGATCCACTTGCAGATCCAGATCTGTAGAATCCCATATACTCCATGATGACCAACACCACCAAACAACATATCCTCTCTTGGCAATGGGCACCTATTGCACTTCTTCATGCAATTTTCATATTGAGGATTAGGAGTCCATAAGAGCAAAAACTCAAACTTTAGTTCAAAATTTAGGTCTCTCTAAAGACCAAATCCTACATGCAAGGTGTTGGATCATTGTCTAGATGATGTCAATGATAGTAGTAGGTAGCAATGGGTTACGAGCATTTGGGGGCTTAACTCAGAAGCTAAGGAGATTCGAATGTTGTGTGGTTATTTGATTTCAGAGTGAACTGCCGGTTCTGGTTCTTTGAAAAAGAAATTCAGAATCAAAGAGCCAGTGCTCCCAGTGACTTGAAAAATCTTAAAGAACTAGCAATTTTCATGAATGGCATAGGCCACGCAAAGTAACTAATAACAATATCTATCTATGAAACAAGTTAGCTTGCTTTGTTTTGCTTCGTTCGTCATGCGGAGATCTCCCAAATCATGACATTTCATGTTGCGATCTTGGTATTTTCGGAAAGCTCTTGATGAGCAGGGGTGCACCGTCTTGGTTTGAGACTCTTTGGAGCAACTGTGACCAATGTGGGGTAATTTCTATTTTTTTTTGTCGTGTGAACAAGGTTAGGATTTAGGGTTTGCTCTTTGTCGTTATATATTTACTCTTTGGAACAACGAAAGTTGTTGGAGAGTTGTTGTTTTTGCAAAATTGTCCATGCTGAAGTGACTGCAATAAGGGCAAGATAGGGAAAGTAGGAGTGTTTTGTTGTTTATGTGTAATGCGATGCTTATCTTGATGGGACTTCGAGTAGAGGAAGATGGGACTGCAGTTAAGGTGGAGCCACCTCAAGAGGCGCGATGGCTGCTGGTGTTCAGGATTTAAGGGGCAAAATATAAGCTAAGAAAGAAAGTTTTCTGCATCATAGATGGGTTGTTCTCTTGGATGTTTTCATTAACTGTTGTTGTTCTTCTTCCGTTGCGCCTGTAGTTGTTGGTGAGAGACATAACAATTGTTGTACTCAAGATTTTATATAAGGGGTTGAAGATGAGAAGTGATGAAGATTTCAAGAGATCCAAGCTGTAAGAATAGTACATGTAGACCACTGTAGAACCATGCACTTGATGTAGGTTCCTGTCAGAAACCAGAGTTTCTTGGGTTAAGATTCCATTTAAGATGAGATATGAGAAACCTTCATTAGTTGAGGGTATCCTAGAGATTGGGCAGAATTACAGGTAAAACTAGACTTAGCCAAATCTGCAAGAGACCAAACCTGAGACCAAGTCTGGCACACGAGATCTGCACTATGCCTTTGTGGTTTTTTGAACGAACCTCATATCAGCAGTTGACTGGGTTAAGCAATACGAGAATGTAGAGGTTTTCTTTGCTGCCATGAAGAATCTTGAACCATGCATTACATAGTAGAAGGGTGGATTCTAGCAGCTCAATGGATCCAGTGAACAATGAGTGCTCTGATCTCAGCAAGACCTTGATTTGAGTCGAATTAGGTTAATTAACAGGAATAGGATGGACTTTAGATGTTGAATGTAAGCAAATTTGTGTTTACAGAATTCTGCAGAGTGGTTCAGTAAAGATTTCATGTGCCAGGAGACAGTCACACAGCTGAAGGGCTTTTGGGTCATAATAGATACAAGAATAACACCAAAATTTGTAGGTTTGCTATTGTAGAATTCATGTGGATCCTCTTATACAGATGATATAGTCATTGGCTTCTTTTGGTTACACTACACTGTGGAAGCTATTGATTATTGAACCATTTTTTCAATGAAAACTAGATATAATCGAAACTGAAAACTGTATTGGAATTTGGGGGTATTCTTGGTGTTGTTGGAAAGCTCTCAATGAGTTAGATTTCGTAGAGTTTATTTCACAAATTTTCAAAGCTAAGGTGCGGAAGATATTGATCTTTGGGTGGATTTTGTTGCTAGAAATTCAAACATATTGCAAACTTTGGGTTTGGAAGGAGAAATCAGTCGAGCCCTCTATGTGTTCACACTTGGGCCAACAGCATAGGTATGCTAGTGGAGAACAAAATGTTTTTGAAAAGTCACTAACAGAGCTGACCCTTTGCTCTGGTCAGGAAACCCAGTTTTTAGAACATGCAAACATGATACCATAATAGTACAAGGGGAACTTCAACACATGTCTGCCAAATAATTATATAATTTTGAAGATTCCATTTTTAAAAATTAGAAAATTCCTTAATATTTCAAAAGATTCTTCATTTTCATTTACATTTTCTTTTTGAGAAAAATAGTTTAAAAAAATTGAGCATATCTAAAAATAATACAATTTCTGCCAAAGTTGCCATGAGACTACAATATATGTATGTGAAAATTTGTGGCTTACAACTAATTGATATCATTTGAGTTCACTGTTTAACATTTACACCCTCGATTTCACACTTCCTTGCACAAAATTAACCTTATTATTGCACTTTGCCATGGCCACCATATACCCAAGATTACTATTTCATTTAAAAAACACAAGTGTTGTTGTGCAAGGATAGGGAATAGAAGTGTGAGGCAATTAGTGTGTGATAATTAGGGAATTGTAGTGAATGGTCCCTTTGCTCTTATTGCATGGAAATTATGCAATGGTTGTGAAGATGAAGTCCAATGTTGTGTTTTGGCATTGACCCAATTTTATATTCATTCTTTGGTTTGCAAAGGAGAATGATAGGTGGACAAGAAGGCCTATTTCCATACACGAGAAATGAAAATGAAGTTATAAGTTGTAAGCTTGAAAATGTCTTAAAAAGGTATGGATTAGAAGAACATAACTTGCTATCTTGCATCACTCAAGCCACATCAAGGATGCTTTAAAAAATTGACTTAAGAACCTATGACAATTAAACTCAAAGCACATGCCTACTACTAGCTTGAACTAGCCTAATACCATAGAATCTTAACAAATTTGGCACTAATGAAATGATTTTTAAACCACTGAATTTTTTTTAAAGGTGTTGCATGAAATGTCAAATTTTCAGAATTTTGTAATGGCATGCAAGTCCAAGTCTCATTGAGTTTCAAATTAGCCATGTCACACAAAGAAATGAAACAATGGCCATTGGGGGAGGTATTTTGATGTTGAAAATCAATGTTTCTTAGTTCCTCCATGCAGATCATTGATCCTCATCTTTATTGTCCTTGTTTAACCACTAGCTTCAGAGACTTTTGTGAAAATTCCCAATAGATAGTTCAAGGGTAACCTTGTTTATTTTCTAGTAAAAATAGTAACTAATTGTGAAAAAGAAATTATATCGTATTACTTTGTTCACTTTCACACATGTTTGTTGAATAAATAATTAATTTTGAAGATTTCATTTGGACAAATTTATACATCCCAATTATTCCATCAAATTTCTTGTTTTCCTTTAAAAAACATATTTTTTGAAGATTATATAATTAATGTTGAATTGGCCCAAGTATTACAATATTATTCACAAGGTGAAGATGGATGGTAAATTTGTTATTATTTCATAAAGTTATGGGAATAGTTTTTATCTCAATTGGACCTTATTAGCAAACAAGAATTCATGTAAAGGCATGTGCAAATTACAAGAACCAAAAGATGTAATAAATCATTGAAGTGCATCAAAATGAATGAAAAATGATTCCTTTTTTCATTCACATAAAAAATATAAATGATTTTGTAATGCAGATTGAAGACATTGAAAATTATTAACATGCAATGTGCTAAAATGTATTTTATTTTATTTTATTATTCGATGTACTAAGGAGCCAAATCTGTTTAAGTACCATAGTAATGAATTTATAAGCATAAAAATGAAATATTGAACTCAAACTTGTACATCATGTTGTTCCCTTGATTTGCAATCATTTCAATAATCAAAATGTGAATATAATGTATTCAAAGTCTTAAACTTTGATATATCATAAATCATATTATGACCTTTAAAAATAAATAAAAATCAAATCTTCAATCACCAACCCATTTGTGAAAATCAAAACCCAATTATCATGGGAAAACCATATGTGGGTACATTATGCCATATTAGAATATGGGATACTTCCATGGCTAAACAACAAAAACCATAAGTTACCAATATTTTCATTTCTAGATAACTTAGATAAACACATTTGCACTCGAACACTAGCTTTTTAGCATATAGTGGTAAGTTATCCTTAACTTACATTATTACTTAATTGAATTTTTCCTCCACCAGAATTAAAAATGGCAATTAGGCATCAAAAAGATGAAAACATTTTTAAAAATCAATTGTCATCACTAGTGACCACAATATTTTTTGTAACAGTTTATGGGGAAATTTCAATTTATGTGCACACATAATTGATCAATTTTTATTATGGTAGTGTCAGGGTTATTCCAGTTGTGATGTTAATCAATTTGTTCTCACTTTTTGCATGCACTTGCACCATCATTCAATGGTGTTCACATTGAATTACTAGTTAGATGGTGATCAACATCTATGTACCTTTTTTTATGAATATTTTGTTATGCTAGATGTTTTCCATAGTGTGGCATCAAAGGCCACCTTTGTGCCAATATAATCAAACTAGGTCTTGATTTGAAACCCAAATTGTCATGTAAAATTATGTCTCGCTTTTGGCATGTTGAAGTATAATACCATTTGCCCAAATTGGAGGACATAATTTACTTGCCTCTTCAATTGTCCAACACCCATTCACCTTAGTTAATTGTTTTGGTTCAAGTAGATACAGGAGTTTGTGCCAAATCTTGGAATGGTTGGGAAAGATCTATACGAAGCTAATCAAATCATTATCTATCACTCCAACACAAGCACTTGTGCTTTCAAGTAACAAACCCACATTGAACACATTGAACATGTGTTCTCCATTCCTTGTAGTAAATATAAGTTATTGTTGTTATTCCACAAGTTCCATGATAACAATTCTTAAATTCATCTTTGTGATGATATCCTTGCATTATTATGGGTTTTCATTATCTTCAACATTCTTTCCATTTGTTATATACATGTTAGGCTAAACATCCTTATCCTCTTTGGTGGTTGAGATTATACTGTGGCTGACCAGGCATCTCCAAAGGGCTGGAAATCCCTAACATCTAGTTCTAAGCATGTGACTTGTGGACCCTGATTGCTACACAATATGTGTTTTATTACTGATATCAAGCATGCAAAGGTCCTTGGAAAATCGCAAAGGGATGATGATGATCATCATCATGTGCACTGCCATTAGGCTACCAGGGATAAGCCCTTGGAGCTTCCAGCAATGACAGTGGTTACGGGCAAAACAAAATTGAGCTCTTCAGCGCCACATTTTTTATTACGAATTCATTTGAGTGAATTTCATGAATTTGAGTACAAAATGAGTGAAATGCTCAGTGAATTGGGCCTACATTTCCTTGTAGCACAAGCACAAATTTGAATGAAATTTCAGTGGATTGGGCCCATATTTCCTTGCAGTAGCACGCGCACCAATTTGAGTTTCCCCATCATGTGCACTGCCATTAGGCTACTAGGAACAAGCCTTGGAGCTTCCTCCAGTGATGACTGGGTAAAAGAAATTTCAGCTCTTCATTGCCACAATGAATTGCAATTACAAAATTTGTTCAGTGAATTGGGCCCATATTTCCTTGTAGCAAACACACCCATTCAAGTTTTCCTGAGTGATGAGAACCAGGAAGTAGATTGCAAGAAGGCCCATGCAGTCTGCAGTGGCAAATCCTGTCACCCTCAACTACTATCCAACAAAAACCCCCCAATGTGATATTAAGGACCTTGGAGCTTATCTTCTTGTGAGCTCTGTGAGAGTATCTGGCAGCAAGATTCAATGGTGGGTGATGAGCCCAAGGTTCCATGGATGATGGCAGTTTGCACAAAGCTTGAGAAAAGGTCAGTTGTAGCCACTTGTGTATTGTGTTCATGCTTTACATAACCCAGACCTGTGATTTGTAGCTTGAAAACTTGCTGCTTAATGCATCAAAGGGACCATGTTGGTCTGGCACACAGGCCTGCACTAGCTATCAACATTAGTATCCAGGGCACTATCTGGGTGGGCATGACCTGAATTTGTTTTTAATCATGAGATCCAACAGGTGCCATCTGGGTACCTGATGGGTATCAGAGTACAAAAAAAGCGATGGGGGCATTTTGAAAAGCGGAATGCCCACCTCTACTTATGGAAATGCTTTGCTTGCTCCGATGTCCAATTACAGCATATAAGGTGCCCTGCATTTACACTGCCACAAAGTGCGGAGGGTTTTACGACTTGATGAGGGCTCAACTCTCAGAACCAACAATTTCAAGTTGTAATGGGTTCATGGTTTGCAAGCTAGGTTTAGTTCTTCATGGAAGAGATCCATGGTAAACCTTTCCATTGAGTAGTAGCTGCACCTTCAGCTTTGGAAGGGCCAGCTGCAAGTTTGCATTGGCATGGAATTCTCAAGTTGAAGGTTCAGCTAGGGGGTCCTTTCCATTAGCACACTGAATGCCATGCTGAAGGTGCGGGCTAGGGGTGCACCTTGCAAGTCTTGCAAAACTGAAATGCAAATCTGGAACATCTGAAGCCAAAAGCTGGAAGTCTGATGCAATCCATGAATCATCAAAATCCATTAAATTTTGATTGCAAATTTTGTAACCATTAGCCAAATTTCCATTGCATTCCATCATAGAATCATTTATATCCATGGAATGTGTTAGAATCCACAAGTAGTTGAAGTCAGATTGAATCCCATTACAACCTAGTGATGTGTAATGATCCATGATTGGGCAAAACGCTCTAATAATTTGTAACTCTTTTCATTCATTAAACATATCACATTCCAAGATCGGCCAAAAGTTCAATGGCAGTCCATAATGGAAATATTGTCCAAAACAACAACTTGGCCATGAGCCTCTCAAGGCCATATATATTATTCACTTTATCTGATCAAGCAATATTTATTAGGGTGAAAAATGGATTTGGTCACTCTTGTTGAGTACAATTTGTGCCATTTGAAAAAGAATTCAAAATTTGTTTCATCCTTGACTTGATGTTTATAGTAAGAGGTCAAACTTACAAAGTACCTTCATTCTTGGAAGCTTTACAATGATCTAGTTTTTGTGTAGTAAACGATGGGTTCAATCCTTTTACTTAGATACACTTGTTTGTTTCACTTTCTTTTTGTGATTATCCTTCAAATTAGGTTCAACAATTTGTTGATCTTCTCAATCACTCAAATGTTACATCCATTTTCCTAAACTTCACCATCCTACTCAATATATAGTAAATTGAATGGTTTTGAATTTTTTTTGGAACATTTCCATCATGTTGCAAAAAGGTCTTCCATTGTTGCTAGTGGTTTTTCTTTGTGTCCAATTTTATGCAAAAATGATGTTGAATATTTTTTAAAAAAAAGCTTTTGTGTTAATCATAGAACCTGGATATGTTCATGAAATTGCAAGTTTTAAAAGAATAAACATTTTGGCTATAAATTGTGATTACAGCTACATCTAGCTTTTCACCATCTAGGCGACTACTTCCATTTTGATGGTGGTTACTCCATTAACATTTTGGTAGATGGGGGCATGCATAGTTGCCTAGGCTAGGTTTGACCTAATCATCTCTAAGATAAGTGGGTTGGTTATTTATGATCAAATATAACATTTCTTGATGGCTTATTGAACTTGTAAACACTTGATTTTTGGGCTTTTTGCTTTCACAAATACAATGTGGTTTTTAAAAATATAATTCACATTTATGAAAAAATTCATCAAGTCCAAGTGTTGGTTGCTCAACAAGTAATGGTCCAATCAATTGTGCCTTAAAATATAATGTAATATGTTTTCATTGCAG
The DNA here is from genome assembly GCA_963921925.1 of Sphagnum tenellum. Lineage (NCBI taxonomy): Eukaryota > Viridiplantae > Streptophyta > Sphagnopsida > Sphagnales > Sphagnaceae > Sphagnum > Sphagnum tenellum. The sequence continues at coordinate 16,895,058 of OY998149.1, forward strand.
ACCATTCTTGATAAAGATCTTTGTATAATCCACCATGCTTTAACTTGGTTTAAATTGAGCATATGCAAGTGACAAAAACTTTACAACCCATTTTGGAAATATTCACATCCAATCAACAACAATAATGAATTTGGAAAAGAGATTGACAATAAAGTGGGAAAAAAGGATGGAATTTAAACACTTACTGTGAATACAAGTCCATATCAATTAAACTATGTCCAACATCCAACGCATGTACATAATACTAATCTAAATGAACTTATGATTAGTCTTGGTCAATTTTGGGTTTTTGGTTGGATTTGGATTTAGGTTTTGTTTCAAGAACTAAATTTGGAAGGTTTAAACCAATGATGACAAGTTTTAAGATTTAAGTAGGTTCAATTCTAGGTTATAGGTTAGATTTTAAAGTCTTTGAATTATAGAGGTTTCAAGTTTTGTTAAAACTACCACTAAGACTTAACTAGATTAATGGACTCTTTTCAAAATGGAATTAGAACATAAACAATGGGTGCTATTTCATTTTAAACAATCTTGCATTTTTTAAGTAGATAGGTTAAAAAAATTTATAAATTTTTTTTTTGAAAGTTTTAGAAATTCAAAAAACCAATTCAAGATCAAATCAAAAATTCCTTCAAATTTTTTTAAAAAAAAGTTAAATTGGGATTGAAAGTTCCTTTTGAAATCAAGAACTAAACAACATTGGTTTGCACAAGATAAAATCAACCTAAGACCCACCCCAAGTCAAGACCCTACCTCAAGACTAAAACATGGCTTGGGAATTGGCCCAAGGGTCTTAAGGCCCTTTTATACACGCAACTAATCTTAAGTCTAAGTAAAGTCTAGAATGTAATTAACATTTGACCTTTTGGCATTTCACACATCCTTTAGGTGAAGATTTTCCTTTTGGCCACTATTGTAGGTTACATCCTTGCAAGTTTGGGCAAAACATATGAGATAAAAATGGGGTGCTTTTTATTTTGATCAATGTCATATTCACATAATTATCACTAAGCTTCCTTGTGAGAACAACCTAGAGAAAACATGGATTTAATACAAAGAATTTCACCACCAACTATCAAATGAAATATAAAATTCACCTTAATCATCATACCCTTGAGATTTTATTCTAATCTTTAGAGAATGAAAATCACACATTTCCTCTAAAAAAGCAATAAGGAAATGATGTAGTAAGTTGCAATGCATTCATGGTGAATTTTATTTTGCTTCTAGTGTGTTTGGGAATGTTTTGATCTTTGACATCCTTTGTTGAGCTTGCTCTCTCCCAACTTTTTCATGGTCCCTTGGGATTCATAGCAAACATTTGATCCCCATTTTCATACGCTCCACCCAACAATTGTTTAACCTTGTTTCCCAAACTATATGTAGACAAGCCCTTGTTTGCATTGAATGATCTTCAAATTGCTATAAATTTAGACCTAGATGAAGATACAAGGATATGAACTTCCTTGGAAGTTTTTCAATCTTCAAGGATTGACATTTGACTTATCATAATCCAAAGTGACAACTATCACACCATTTTAGATTCTATTTTGGCAAGGTTTTTGGATTTGTGATAAAAGAAGGCAAGTTTAAATGCACCTTCAAAAGGGAGTTGATACATAAACATGCATTTGGCATCACAGATAATGAAGAAAAAATTGAAAAATTGATTGACATTTTTAGAAATGAAAATCATTTAAAATTCAAATTTGAAACGATCTCCAAGAATAAGTGAAAATCAATCCCGACCTAAACTTAGAATTGGACATTCTTATAAAGGTTGCATAAAGGTTGGACCTATTGAACCAAAACCATTGGTCAAGAAGATTTAACCTAACCCCAAAATTGACGTGTTCTAACTTTTAAGAATATTTCCTAGTTGCAAAACTAGAGAGTTTTCCATTTTACAAAAATCTCTAAACCTAGACTTTAAATGGTTCTTGTAAAAACCAACAAGGAATCAATACTCCTTATGATCAATTGCCTAATGTTACACAATTTAGAAATGATTTTTTTGTTGGAGTTTTGATTTGGGCCATTTGAAGTTTCAAGTTTAAAATATGGATGCCCCTTCCCAACCTTTCTTATGTTGGATTCATCCACCTTTCACCTTTAAGAATGAAAAAGAAACATAATCCTTGATTCAAGTGTGAAATGTGAATCCCTAAGGCATATTAGTTGTGGCATATTTGATGTATTTACAAGATGCCAGTACAACAACTCCATGAAGAAGGGTTTAACAAACCCTAAATTACAGGAGCTCTACAAAAATTCTAAGCCAAGAACAAGAAATCTACATCATCAGGACACACAACCAAGAAGCAAAATCTAAGAGGATCTTTCCCAACTTGATGGATAACTATTTCTCCACTACCAGTGCAACTGCTGCTCTGTCTTGCTGCAAATGCATACACCACGCATACAAATCTACAATCGCTTTACAATGATGTGGTATGCTGTGTGTCAAAAAAGATTACAAGAGACATATTGATGCTTGCAAAATTGATTGCAATTCTAATCCCATTTTGCCGAATCAAACTGATCTCTTGAAAATAAGCACATCTGTGAAGCAGGACTGTCACACTACGATCTGGCACCCATACACAGAGAGAGAGAGAGAGAGAGAGAGAGAGAGAGAGAGAGAGAGAGAGTGTCTACTATGGTCTGTTCCACGTTCAAGTGCAAACTGCTATCATCCACATACCATCAAGCAATAAACACATGCGAGAGACAGATTTTTATCATCAACATCCTGATTATGATCATTTATGTCAGTATGCATTTCCCCTTTCTTGTTGGCTTTGGTCTTCAAACCCAACACAAACACAGATGCCAGCCTCCCTGCTGATTGCAAATTTTAAGAAGCTACACTATCACCCTCATCATCCCATAACTCCTGGAGAGTGCGGTACGGGCCTGTCGCTTCATTCACCATGAACTCAGCACAGGAGCCTCGCGCTTGTGGGATGGTAGAGATTTTCTGCCGATCCTCATCAGTTAGTTCCCAGTCAAAGATTTCCAAGTTTTCTGACATGTGACTTTTGTTGAAGCTCTTGGGTACAGGAATGCACCCTGTCTCTATTATCCACCTCAATGCTATCTGCAAACATTGTGTACAACCTCTCATTTTAGATGAATGAAGTTCACCTCTCATCACCAATGAGGATTTCAGAAGAAACTGAAAATTTTGGCATTTGAATATATATGTGGGCAGGAGGAGGAGGACCCATATGTACCTGTGCAGGACTCTTGGCATGTTGTTCTGCAATTGCAAGAATGATTGGGTCCTTCAGAACTGAAATTCTTTGATTGAAATATACTTCAGCTCCAGGTGCTGGTGAAGTGAGAGGAGAGTATGCAGTGATTTGAATGCCCTTATTCTTACAATACTCCCGAAGCTGTTTTTGCTGCCAACAAGGATGCATCTCCACCTGCTCCACCACAACCATGCCCACACCAAAAGACGTTGATTAGTGTAGATTGGCCCCCAAAACAAATAAACCCAAGTGCTGATTCCCAAATGCATCAGATATTTTCAGTCATGAACTGAAGAAGAAATCACCAAGCAATGATGGATTTGCCAGCAAAACTTGCAGCTGAAAAGTTCAAACCTGAGTGCATTTGATATCTAGTGTTGCTGTTGTTTGATCCGATTACCTGATTCACTGCTGGTAGGATTTTTGCGTACGAAAGCAGGCTCTCCAATTTTTTTGAACTGAAATTACTTACACCAATCGATTTGATGAGTCCTTTCTCAACAAAATGCTCTAATTCTGCCCATACGCCCTTGAGGTCAACATGTGGCAGAATCTGATCCTTAGTGGGCAAAGTCATGATCCCATCCTTTGCAGCAATGGGCCAGTGGATCAAGTACAAATCCACATAATCCAATTTCAATTTACTGCAAACATTCAAGCAGATCACAAACAGAAAAAATTCACAGATCAATGAGCAGCCAACCCTAATTTATTTCTGCAAAACATGTGTGAATGAATCAAAGGGCTGTTAAGTCCCCATTACCTATGATACAAAAAGGAGATGAGATTTGGTTACAGCTGCTGCAGACCTACCCAGCATATTTGTTTTCTAGGAATTGAACAATTCTTGGGAGGTTCATTGAAAACAAATTTCAGTTTACCGGAGACTGGTTTGAAGAGCAGGCAGAACAGCAGCAGGGTGATTGTCAGTAATCCACAGCTTGGTTGTCACAAAGATTTCTTCACGTTTCACCAATCCAGTACTGAAAGCTTCCACCAAAGCATCACCTAGAGCTGCCTCTGTCCCATATAGCATTGCTGTGTCAAAGTGCCTGTACCCCACCTGAGAATAGCATATGGCAGCTTGTGGATCAGCATCAGCCGCTGCTGCACCTACCTTAAGAGTTTCCAATAATCAGTTACAATCCAACACACAAGCATCATAGAACGGAGGCTGGCTGCATTGGGTGATGTTAGATCTTTCTTCTGCATATCAGATCCCATCTTGAGATTCTTCTGAGTTACAGTCTAGATGATCAAAGGATGGGTTCGATCAAGAGATGGATGGATCTCACTCAAAAAGGAACTGCAACAGAATCCCAACAATCAGAACTGCATGATTGCAGAGGTCATGAGCAACATACAATGTAGCTGCTTGAGAAACTCTTCAATTGAAAGGAAAAAAACAAAGAAGCAACAACAAAGAGAAGGGAGGAGGATGGATTCAAGGGGGAAACCAAAAAACCCATTGCACCTGAATGGCAGTAAGGAGGGCATCCTTGACTTGCTGTTGAGATTCACTCAAAGCCACAGTACCCATGCCCAGTATAGGCAAAGAGGAACCATTATTGAGCTTCACAGATCTCACCATTTTTTCCAGCTTCTCCTTCTCCTTCTTCTCACCCCCACCCCCACCCCACCACTTGTGAGTTGAGATTGTTGAAAAAAAAAATCCCTCAAACTCAAAGATCAATGTTGGAGAAAAATGTTGCACCACTATTACAACAAACTTCCAACCAGCTTGGAGTATTCCCAATAATCATGAAAATGCTCAGAACTAGAAGAGAAAGAAGGAATAGCACCTGATCAGACTGGTGATTGAAGGAATAGTACTTCTTCACTCTGGTGCTTTGCTATATACATGGCCATGATTCTGGCTTCAAGCTTAAGTCTACACAGTTGGTGAAGGATTACTCACAAAATTTCGCCAAAAATAGAGAAATTACAAATTCCAAAATGAATTCATTTTGGAGGGTTTCAATTGCCAGAAGTGAAGGAAAAAAAAAGAAAAACAAGTAAAAATCACCAGATTTCTATTTGGTTTTCAGTGCTTATCCATAAAACTAGAAGGTTGATTAAAGATTTATATTTCCTATTTAGGTTATAGACCAAATTTTGCTAAACCTTCCAGTTTGAATTGTCATTTTTTTCCACATCTTCCTATGGATGATTGTCATTTGGGATACATTAAAAATTTCTTAAAAGAAAACACAAGTACTTATGATAGAAACACCCATCACTAAACACACATCTATGATTGATCATCAACCCATATCTTACTCATTTGTTGTCCATTTTGAGTATCTTCATCACTACAAGTGTGCCAAGTGAAGGTTTACAATACTTCATTCAAGTTTGTTGCCACTACTTATTCAAGCCTTTGTTGTTGTTCTTTCATTCAAGTTTGTTATTGCTACTTCATTCCAGTTTTTATTGTTGTTGCTCCTTCCTTCATTCAAGCCTCTATTGTTGTTGCTATTTCATTCAAGTTTCTACCTTCGTTGCTTTTTCATTCAAGTTTACTACTGCTACTTCATTCAAGCTTCTAATGTTACTATTTCTTCATTCAAGTATTTTGTTGCTACTTCTTTCAAGTCTGCTGCTACTACTTCATTCAAGCTTCTTTCATTCAAACACATTTTTTCCTCGTGATTCAAATTTTATTATCTAGTCTTATTCATTGAAGATTTTGTTGATGATCCTTTGTGCACATGCATTTACTACTATTTCAAGTTTTTTTATTCCTAACTTTTTGTTGTGTGTTGTTCTTACAAGGTCTTGCAGCATGAGGCCATTGAAAATAGTTTTGTTGCCACTTTTCATTCAAGTCATTCTACAGGAGCATGAATGTTTCACTTTTTGCCATAAAAACGCTTCAATGTCCTCAACATCTAAATTTCAATTATATTTTCCAAAGAACAAAACATGGTTTTACAATATGATCAATTCCATGATTCTACATCAATATTGGCTTTCTTGTGTTTACAACTTGTTTTTCACCACTTGGACCTTGGTGATTGGGTGAAAACTAGCTCTTTAACCTAGTATTCACATTTCCTAATGATTCAATATGACAATTCAAGGTGGATAGAACATTTTAGAGTGAACAAGGATTTTGTTTCTCACTTGACTATTAAGCTAAAACATTTGATGCAAGACACAAAGTATAGGTTTGTTACACTTGTGGGAATTTGTGTTGCATGTTCTTTGTACAAGCCTACTCACGGTGCAAAATGCCTTCATTATAGTGAACTATTGTGATTAGCAAGTTGATAATCCATTTGGTTTTGCAAGAGTTTGTTTGTTTTGTCAATGTGGTTTCAAAAATTAGATTCAATGGTCGAAACGAGAAGATTTGGCAAATACAAATGAGGGGTTTCAAAAGGTTTTGTGGTTTGCCTTCTATCCATGGTGCCATTGATGAAACACAAATTCATATCCAAAAACCTCCCAGTGCTTTCGTTGGGGACTATTTTTCCTTCAAGTCAAACGTTTATAGGATGCAACTACAAGTTGTGGTTGATTGTCAAAAGAAATTTTGGGATGTTTTTGTGGGATTACTTAGTTCCATGAATGATGTTTAGATTCTACGCCTTTCTAACTTGTATGGAAAGGCAATGAATGGAAATAGGTTTCATTTTAATAAAAGTAAAGAGGGAATCAAACATTATTTGATTGCTAACAAGGGTTACGCTTTATTACCCTGGTTGATGATTCCACACAAACAAACTAGTAGCATTCAACATACTATCCTTGAAACATTATATAATAAGCATATATGGTGAGGCAAAAATGTTGTGGAGAATTCATTTGGCATTTTGAAAAAAAACTTCAAAAATTTATTTTCAAAAACCAATTTACATATTTTTTTTTCCTTATGTAGTTCTTTATTGTTGTATCTTTTATAACATGATCTTGATGGGAAGAACATTGACATGGAAGCTTTGATGGTTCAATTAAATATGGAATTATTTTTTTAGTTATGTGCATCAAATTGATTTGGGGCAAGGACAAAGGCCTGCTATAGATGATTTGGGTGAGAGAAAAAGGACTACTACAAAAGACAATGACATTGAAGTTGAATTAGAGGATAAAACAATTTCAGGAACAAATTAGATGTTGATTCTAAAATAATACTTGGGAAATAGGCCTCGTCAAATGCATTGACATTTCAAAATGATCTTTTATAAATGTAACATGGGACTTGTCAATAAATTGGAAACTAAACTTGTGAATTCAACGATGATGATGTTATACAATCAAATGTTATTTTATATTTTGACAGGGAATCAAACTTGCTAAACATGATTTGCTATTATTGTAGGAGTTCAATTGGTTTTTGGAATCACTTCTTCTATAGGAACTTCTTTTGTTGGTTGAGCGTTCATTTTTTCTTCTAACAAATTTGAAGCTAATTGTAGAGGTGTAAGCAAGAGCAACTTGTCCTAGATGAAGGCATGACACATTGTTGTGTTAAACTGAGATAGGACACTCACCATGTTCTTGTTTGCCTTGTATACTTTTTTGTCTCTCTATTTGAAGTACTTTAGCTAGTCTTTCATGGTACATTTTTAGACAATGGTGTTACGTTCTTCAATCTCTAACTACATATCGGTGTGATGTTTTCAATCTCCAATTGTGTTTGGTTGATGCGATCCATTGCTTCCACAAGTTCCTTACTATTTTTTTCTATTGCATCAATTACAAGCGAAAAAACATTTAACTACTTTCGTTTGATTCTTGTGTTTCCAGAGGTAATTACAGTTGCCAAAGGACCTTGTGGTGGTATAGCACGTGCTTGGAGCATCAGAGAGCTTGAAAACAAATGCATGACTAAGTCCCATGGACTATCGGCATAATCATCCGACAAATTGATGACATTCACCCAAGGTTGTTTAATTGGAACTATTTCTTTTGGAACATCATCCTCATCAAAAAGTTCTTGTGTGAATGAACGTTGAGGCATAGAGTCTTATTCCTCTTGTGTATTGGTTCCATGTATAAGTATTATTAAAATGTAATTTGTCACCTTTAGCTTGTAAATCTTTCACATGCAACAATGTGTTGATGATGCACTTTTCCTGAAATGTTTTAGTTACATAGTTATAATCTCTATTGAAGGATTGAAGTAAATGCTACTTGTCATGATTGTCTGTAGTCAATTTCCAATATGATCTATGGTGTTTGGCACCCTTGTGGAAGTTAGAAAGCTTTTTGAAATCTGAATTGATTCCATTCCACTTGTCTTTACACACCTTCCCGTTCCTTGGCATTTTGTTTTTAATCAGCTTTTGAAGTTCTTTAAATATTTTGTTCCATTGCATTGCAACTACAATAGATATTATGTGTGCTCTCAAATCCATCAATTCTTTTTGAACTGCATGTTTAATGTGTCTGCATTTTATCAATACCATCATTTCCACTTACTTTGAATTGCCATGCCACTATCATGTTGCCTTTCATCCTACTTTTGCCAATTCTCTGTTTTTGTTACTTGCACCTCTCCCTCCTATTGATGACATTGTTGCATTGTCTATAGGCATTGACGAAGAGTTGTGCATCTCCATTCTAGAGAAGCTTTGCAACACTTGGAGAAGTTCCCAAAAACATAACTAAAGAATGCAAAGCTTGTTATAATTGGAAGTGTGTTGACGACGAAGTTCCAAGCCAAAGTTTGAAGATAGGTTCCATGGTGATAATTTACTTCCCTAGAATTTGTGATGATCTTACCCTTAATTACAAAGGCCCAAATATTTAAATTTGGAAGATTTATCAATTTGTAGGAGTAGATTAGTGATAAATCACCATTAACTAATAGTTAGATTGATAACTTGCCATGTAGGCATGCCACATAAGCTACTTACCATTCAGGCATGATGTAGTTTGAATAGATGTAATTATTTTCATTGCTATTGACAATGTTATGTGCATGTGTGAACAACCTTTTACTATGGTGGTGGGTGGTTATTTGATTTTGTTAATAACGTTAGGTTTTGATTTTTCTTAATTTCAAAAACCAAAGAACCAAATGGTTTCATGAAAGAACAAACAAAGAACCAATTATATTATAAAAGGGTTATTTGACCAATTCTTTAATTTTTTTGAGAATCAAAAGTTTATGTTAGAAAGTTTGGTTCTTTGATTTTTTAAATGCAAACTGTGGGTATGAAATTGAAGGACCACCAAGGAGGTTTCGTGCCATTTTTAATACCCACCTCATACAAGTTAGTCAAGTCATGCTAGTTAGTACTAAAAGACAACTCCAATGTTGCATGTCTTTAGCAAGTGGCCTCTACAAAATGCATGTGAAGTGCAAGGAGCTTCTTATAGGAATTTGGAGTTTTAAACACATGTTGCTTCTCTGATTTTACTAATGGATGCACAAACCCTAAGATTTATATGGATACATTGTTAACCTTGCAATGTCCTCATATTAACATGCAAGCTTTCCACACACGACTTGTGTTGTTTTAACAGCTTACAGGATCACACAAACGTATGAGCTCAATGAAATTACTTCTTGGCTTCATTTTAGTTTGTGGAACATGGGATTAGCTTGGGTAAGTGTTAATCAACAACCATTGGCCAAATGGTGGGTGGTTGCAGGTCTGAACAGCGGCAATTAAGCTAACATAATTAAGAGAGATTGTTCTGCATCATTAGTAACTTTGTAGACTAAATTGGCTAAACCTCATGGTGTTGTACGTGGGCGGAATCTCTGCGGAGTGACAGATTATGGTTGCAGATCAAAGACCTCATGGATGAATGTGAATCCCCGCAGAATGTGAGAGCGAAATCTTTTGCAAGGTGGCCATGAGCTCTTGATGCTCAAGCTAGCTAGATTGTTTTGGAGATACGTACATTAGTTCTTCTTTTATCTCTCTTGCAATTCAGACATGGGGACTTCCAATTTCTTTAGAGACATATCACTCTGAAGTCTTGATTAAGTACTAGACCTGAGTCTACTTTGAGATCTAGCTCCATAGTCCTTAGAATATGAGAGCTCTTGTCTTGTGGACAAGACCCATGTTCTTATTCCAAAGGAGTTTTGAAGAACTTGAATTTATTGGACTTGACAGTGAACAAATTAGTTCATTGTGCTCATGATACTTGGAAGTTTAGGGTTTAGGGTTACAAGTTTGATTTTTTCTTTTGTTGAGCATTGGAGGTTGTTGTGAATATTATAATTTCTTGAACAAAAGAGTTATCTGTAAAGTCAGCTCGTGTTCAACTTGGCTTTGGGCTTGCTTTCACCCCTATCCCCTCCTTCGGTGATATCTGCAAAGTAAGGATATTTTATTAAATCTCAGTATGAAATGCTGAAACTTGACATTTAATGCACAAGGTTCGAGAATAACTATAATAGTTGTATAGGTAGGAGCAGTGAAAATATATGTAGGAGGAGTCAGGAAAAAAAGAAAGACAAGATGAAACTCACTTCAAAACTAGTTTGGGTCCCAGTTATTTCGCTTTGTAAAAGTTTCATTCTCAGTTACGTGTTTAATGGCCTATTATGCCAAAACTGACTGTTCTCGCCCCCTAGTTGTGGGACTTTACGGATAACTCTAATGTAACAAACTCAATAATTGCTGTAATCAAGAGCTAAACATCACACTTAGTAAATCCCATCATTTCTGGATCTGTGATGAAGAAAACTACTACTTGAGCAAATTTCTCATAGCCCAATATCTAGAACCCCGGTTCTGGTTCTACAAAATAAATTATAATTATTTTGGTTCCAGTTATGATTATACATGTAAACATAATCGGCATCTGTATTGGTGAAAGAAAAATCATTCAAGTTTTGGTCTGGTTCTAATATGTAAAAAAATCAATTTGGTCGACCGTCCTTTGCAAATTAGACTCATTTCTAATTCAGTTCATCGTAATTGGAACCAATGGTTCTCACCAGCCAAAGTGAGCACCTGCCCAACACTGGTTTTCAACCCTCATGCTTTACCATGCATAAAGCCCACAAGGTAGGGGACATTCCAAAAATGTGGGGCTAGACTTGGCTTTTGCTTTGTCATAGGCCCCATATTATGAGAATGTTGCCCACCTTGGAACTTTACACCAAAGAAAATCATCTAAATTTGTCTCCTGGTACCTTGATGGCTTTGATAAATGTCCATTGAATAATGGATTTATTTTGAAATTTTCATTTCGGAAAATAAAATATGCTTGAATATTCAATAATTTCCTTAAAACAATTGCCAATTGAAAAAAAATTAATAATGAAAATTTTATCATTTCATAGGGTAGTACATAGCTTTTTGTGAGAAATCTTTACTTTTGATTGGTTTTGGGTTGTGATTTCAGAACAATTATTCAATTTTTATCAAGAGGTTCTGCAGTACACAATAGGTACCCTTGGTGTCGAAAAGTTAACAATGTTAAAATACATTTAAATTAGTCAAGATTACTCAAAAAAAGGAAAAAAAAATCCCAACATTTTCCCATTGGGGGGGGTCAAAAACGACAAAAAGTGTTGGAATGAAGATAAATCTTAAACCTTAAACATTACACCCAACATTAATAAAAACAACCATCAAATGTTTTGCCTAAAGTTGGGAAAGTTGGGAAAAGAAATCATTGAATGTTTTTGAATCTCTAGGGTTTACATGTCATTAGAGATAGTAGCAAGGGAAATTAAAGGATCAAGATGCCCTTGATGATAATGCAACTTATGCAAATGAAGATGTTGAAAAATGCATCATCATTGAGTGCATCCTTATGTTAGGATAGTTTCTTTCATTGCATTCAACATTTTTATTCCACTTTTTATATTATTGTCTAGCTTGCAACTTCTCTTAACAATGCGCCTTAGGGAACTAAGTGACAAAAAAACATATGGCCTCCACAATGTATTAAATGCCTCAACCAACATGGTGAGAGAAAATTCAAATGATTTATTTATGTATTTTTTAGGTTGTAACTTTACCTTCGCTAGGTAGTTTTGTAGTGGGCACCTTATTAGAGATATTCAGTGATGTACGACAACATGTGATGTAATGAAGTGTTTTGGGAAAATATTGCAATTTTTTTGGGTTAAATAACACTCCAAATTTTCCTTTATGAAGACAATGGAAAATAGGAAAACAACAATTCTTTTTGTGCTTTATTCCACAAGTACAATGGACAATGGCCAAAAAAGAAGAGGTTGTAAAAATAACCTAATTATCCTTGATCAAAGCATAATTCCAGTAGAAGATGAACATTAGTTTTGAAAAAAGATCGAAGAAATAAAAATCTAACTACCACATTGTATATGTTAAAGCTCAAGTGAATTAAAACCTTTCAAATTTTCTTTCATTGAGCATCCACATATTCTTAATGGTATTGATCATCCCATACCTAGGTACATTCCAAAAGCTTTGACAAGAAAATATATTCAGCCCAAACCCACCCAGATTGAAAGGTCAATTTTTAAGATTCACATTTTTCAAGTTAAAGTGAACTATTGACCCCATACTCAAAATGCCCAAGCTTGGGTACTGAATTCATCCCACACAATGACTATTCCCATACTCAAACCCTAACTTTTGAGATAATGCCATTAGGAATTGCTCATAAACCCTTTTCTATTTTGCATCATCTTCACCATGAGCCCATATTTAACAAAATAAACACAAATTCTACATTTCCAACACAACGAAAATTGGGAGAGTAAAGTCATGCATGAAAAGCACTTTTCTTTCTATGCATTTCAAACAACATCAATTCTATCATCCTTTACAAACATAACCCAACATAGGAATACTTAGTTTTTTTTTTGGTTTTCCCCAAAAACCAACAAAAGACCCTTAATTGCAAGACTACCAACCTTCATATGTCCACAACTCCTCATCCTTCTGTAATCCAATGCACCAATCGAATCCATACTCCCATGGGTCTTCATGAAGAGCAAAAACCAACACATACAAGCTTGCAAGCTCATATTCTATTCAAAAGAAACAGAACACCTACATTCTCCCTTCTCCATGAATGCATAACTTGCAAACATAAAACACAAAAAACAAACAACATACTATTCCCAACACCATGTGGTTATTGTGTTTTATCAACCATCAATTTAGAACAATACTTTGGCAACTTTTTCATATTTAAGGCTCCTTTTAGGTCACAAGACAACCATAAGTTGAGGTTTGTTGTGGGTTGCATTTATGAAAACAACTAATTGCAAAATAAAGAAAAAATCAACAAAGTTCCAAGTCATTAAATTTATTTAGACAATCAACCCAATGGCTAAAGAGATATCCATAATCATGCTTAATATGGATTCATTTTGCGTAAGTGCATCATCAAGTGCATCATTCAATGGGAAGTGTTCATTAATGAAAAAATGTTGATAATTAGGGTGATTGATTGCTATCTTGCTTAAAAGAATGCAAAGAAAGAATGTGAAGACAAAAATAAAGGGAATAATCACAAAAGTGAGGAATTGATGGAGATTTGTGCATAAATTTGTGCAATTTTATTTGATGCAAGAGTTGGGATTTGCATATATATTGATGTAGAATAGAACAAACTTATTAGAATTTAATACTAGTTTTTAATTTGTTTTGCTAGTAAGTTTGTATTTGATCCATCATTTTGTATGCAACTTGCACCCTGTTTATTCAAAACTTGTTTATCTATTCTTGGTATTTACATGAATTTGAGTATGTCAATGAAGTTTCAAAACATCGTATGCATGGCATTTGTGGAATGACTAGTTGAGATTTGGAAACCATTGTCCAAATAACAATGGGGACACATAAGTTTAATTGAACTACAATGTTTTACAAATCAATGTTATTTTGGTTTGACAAACATTTATGGCATTCATTATGCAATGACCATAACTAACACACATATGAACTCACAAGTCATAATTAAGCAAATCTGATTTTTTTTCTCCCTTTATTTATATAATTCAATACATTATGTTTTATCACACATTGCATGGTAAACACACCTTGAGTATAGCCATTACTTTGTTTCATGTACATGCACAAATATTTGTTGTTGTTGTTATTATTGTTGTTGTGGCCTATGTTATTTTTTTATCATCCACTTAATACATTTTCTTGGTTTCATTGCGAATTTGCATGCATTGACATACGATTGAATATCTTTGTTGACTTACATTTGTTCAAACACATCCACTACCATACAATTTCATTTACCTCCTTTTATCAATTCATGTGTATTCAAGAAATTAAATGTGCATGATTCAAATGCATGTTAAGACAAAAGGCATTATCATGATTATTATGACATGTATTGCAAAAGTTGGAACCATGTCCAACTCATTTTGACATCTTCTCAATGTTCTACCATAGTTATATGTGATGTAGCCATTTTTGTAACAATCAAGCCTTATTTTTGTGACCACAACATCACCTCGTGTGTCAAATTCCATGTCAATCATTAAAGCAAACTATTAGGCTTACCTCTACATTCACATTTGACACATTTAATTCAATATTTATGGTGAATTGGATTTTCATGAATTCTATGAACAAACTAGCACATGGATAGATACAAAACATGTAATTCAATTCCAACCAAAAGCCACAATTACAACAAATATATTTGATTTCATATTTGAAACTATTAATGTTCAAAATAGATTTTTAGTCAATGTTTTTTTAGCATACATGAATATTAGCATGTTGTGTCATTTAGGTTTTTATGAATGAAAATTTATAAAAAAGAGTTGTTAAAATATTGGCTTGTATGATCCAATTGCATGTGTTTCCTAATCAATATGTTATTGACAAAAATTTCAAACCACTAATGTTTTATGAAGCTTCAATGTGATGTGGAAGCATGATCACATGGGCATCATTTACAATTTTCCAAAAATGACATGATTTCAAAATTTGGAGGTAACATTGAAAAGAAAATTATGCCTTCAAAAGTGTCTAAAACTATTTGTTAAAGAAATAAGGCATTTGAAATTATATTTAACATGTTGTTTCATTTTAAAGTTGATTTTTGACAAAATTGCCAATTTTTACCAAACATATTTTTAGAAAAGACACATATTGAAATTCATCCTATTTATAATTAGGTGAAATACATTACCCAGCTTTAAATGGGTAGGAAATGTGATCTAGGACAACAAGTTGTGTCTAAGAGGGGGTTAAATAGTTTGGGATTCAACCAACTATAAACTATTATCATATCAATTTTCCAATGCCATGATAAAATTGTATATGGGAAGAATGCATGTAATTATTTGTTGTGATGTGCTAAGTGGAGTGATTACAAAACATGAAATGGAAGAATTCAAAATTAATTGCTTGATTACAAAACATGGACATTTAATTAAAACCTTTCTTTCTTAACAAACAATAAGAAAAAGCATCCAAAAAAAAAAACTATTATTATACTTCTGAATATTTTTAAAGTAAAAAATACAAAAGGATGGTAACCGTATTGCAATTATGTTTTTCATTCCTAAAAATAGGATTTCATTTATTCTTAATATTGAAAATATCAATGCAATCTACATAGGGTCAAAATGGACAAATTTCTTGTAATGACAATGAAAACTAGTGGGTATAACAGTTGTGATATTTGGTATGATAACTAGCTTATTGGTTTTCACTCAACTTAGAATTGAACCTTGAAAAACTGATTACATTGTTAAAAATCTTGAATCATGAGACCCAAGTAGCATCAATGGCTTAACTTTGGTTTGGTTGTCATGCAATATTTCACAGGTTTGAATTCTAGATAGTTAGGCGAGGTTTATAAAGTTTGTGGTTTCTAAAAGGTTAAGGATTAAGGATCCAAAGCTTTCCTAGCGAGTAGGGATTATGGATTTGGCATTTAATGATAGACATATAATAGCGAGCATTTGCTGGTAAATATTTATTGAATTGTGAGAATCAGTCAAGATGACCAGCTATTTTTATATTGTGAAATTGGCGCATTTGAGGACAAGCTGATTACAAAAACTAAATTTTTTGATACCCTAGGTGATTCCCACAAAACAAAAAAAAAAATTTGGAAAAGAATCAAGCCACTTCTTACAACCTTATGGTAAAAATTGAAACCAAATGTTCTCACCAAAAAATGAGAATACCCAACACTAGTTTGTACCAAGTTTTTAGACTATATTCCAAACCAACATTGGTTATAATTCATTTATTTTCCATGTAACTACCATCCTTATTTCGGAATGTGTTTAAAGCTTTAAAAACATCACTGGGAATAAATGAATGATTGACTACCTTTTAATTTTAGAGAATTGTAAAAAGATTGAAGGAGTTCCAAACATCCAAATTATGTCCTCCCAAACTAAAAGACTCACCCCACCCCTTACCTAACATAAGGGTTTAGGTTACTAGGGCCTTGAAGATTCCATAGTATAATAAGTCTTGAACAGAAAAGACTCAACATTGAACAATGAGGCAGCTGCTAATTTACATGATATGTTTTCCACTGTTGGGTAGTTCTTGACTTTTATGAAAAACCTCCAGTTCCAGTTCTTAAAAAAATTAGAATTGTTCTGGATTCACACAATAATTGAACTTGGAATCTTATTTCATGTCAAGTTTCCCCCTTCCCCCTCTCAGAAAATTGTTTTTGATTTCAGTTCTGAAAATCAAACCCAGTTCTAATTGTAACCTAGATTGGAACAAGTGGTTAGCTTTTGATTACTCTCTGGTTAGCCCCTTGTTCTAGTTTGTTTTTAAAAAATTCCAGTTCTAGTTCTGAACATAAGTGGAACTTAGAACCCAATTCCAATTTATGTCCAGTTCTGATTTTGGTTTTGGTTCCAAAACAGGTTGCACAAATTCAACCAATTTGGGTTTTAATAATCAGAACTAGCCTAGTGGTATTGACTGGTCAACCACAGACCCACCTAACACTAGTTATTTCCTAGCACAAAAATCTTCAGCTAGTTCACCCAAGAGGAACCATCATAAAATGAAGACTCAAACACTTGGGCACAACCCCTTAAATGCATCATTAACTAGTTCATCACTTTTGATCATTGGATGCAGGCCATCTCCATGAAGTTAGCATGCAGAAGGAATGAAATGAATAAATAAATAAATAATGCGGAGGAAGAGGAGGCAAACTTCTTTTTGTTCTGAACTTTTATCTCCAAATTTCTATCATCGTTGTTTGCTGCCTTTTTTTTTCCTTCATGGGTAGATTGGTCATCATCGAACGATTTGCACAAACACGGGCATTTGTTTCCATTTCACAAATCTTTGTTTCCAAGTCTTTGAAAAGAATGTAAGTTAAGTGATGGTCTTATGAATGAAAAGTGGTAAGTGAGAAAGAAAAGAGTAACCACTAAGCACAAATATTAAGGAATGATGATGTTTAGATTGTGACCTTAGAGAGTAACTCCATTTGTGGTTTGCATAATATATTTTGAATGAAGAATAACATTTAAATGCTGGTTTGAGCTAGTAAATGCCATTGGGTCAATAAATTTGCATAATTTGGATCTTGTAAATGATATCGCATAATAAAACAATTGCTTTTGATTCGTTGGCTCTAATGATTAACTTAAGTCAGTGAATATAAAATAATCTCTCACTTTTTGTTATCTCATTTTTCACTTTTATATGCGAGAATTGGTAAATGGTTGTACACCATGTTGGATCTGATTAGCATTGTTACAAGTCCAAATAGGGGGTATGAATGAATCTAATTACACAAAAATGAACACAAAAATTAAAGGCAACATTAAAGATGAAGATGACAAAAACAAAAGACAACACAAGATTCATGAAATGTGAACCCAAAAGTTTCATATGGATGTCAATTGCATATTATATAAATTGATCACGCATGCCAACATGACCATCAAATGGGTTTACTTCTCACCCTACAAATTGTTGGGTATCACCATTGGTGATATACCTGGATTGAAATCCACCCCTTTCACAATTGCCCATTTGCGATAACACCTTACTATTAAAAAATCAGAAATATTTGTGAGAAACAGTTGAAAATAACTAAATGTTCTTCTGCTTGTGAGAACCAGGTGAAATTAAGAAAATCAAAATCTTGATACCTTGAGAGGTTGTCAGAAAACCCTTTTTTTGTTGGGGGAAAACTGAGCTGATTCTTTAGAACTATATGAGAAAAAAATCAAAACAAATGGGTAAGAACTGCTCAACACTAGCTAGTCACAACTGTTGAAGACATAATTTACCCTTTTAGAATGACTCTAAGGAGGGTCAATTGTTCACATTTGATTTTTCAAGAATTCATGAATCCAAGAGAGATGATTTTATATGTTTTTTTTTCGCATATGTAGTAGTGGCATCTTCTTGAAGGTTTTTCTAGCAAAATCCTGGCTTTTTATGTAAGTAACTAGACTTTCTCCAAGGTTTCCTCTCTTCACTTCTCTGCAAAGGGATTATTATTCAGAGCTCATTCCATTACTAAGTAAAGAAAAATAAATGAGGCCACTTGAAGATCAAAAGAGTTTTTTTTTCCTTTTGATTTTAAAGACAAATGCATTCACAAACTTTTAATCGCCACCCACTAGACGTTACAAGTTTGTGAATTAATTTGCCTTGAAATCCAGTTATGGTTGGTGAGTGGGGCACTGTTAGTTATATAATCCAACAAACCCATAAAATGTTAATAGGCAAGAGTTCTAATCCTTTGCTTGCTTGCATTCAAGCCCACGTTTTTTTCTCTTTTTTCAATTTTGTGAAGTAGCTAAACTGGCGATTATCGACAAGAAGTTTTAGCCAAATTTGGCTATAGACCAGATATGAAAGTAGCAAAATTTAAGAATCTAATTATGTTTCAGCTACCTGTTTTTAAAATCTGTTGAATTTAAATAGGGCCATTGTTTTCACAGAAGTCCTTTCTATGTGTCAAAATCACATTTTTCAGGTCAAAAAATGCAAAGACTTGCCAAAAGAAAACTAAGGACCACTTTAGACGAGGATCCAGGGTCCAATTTCCTAGGAACCAATTTGGACTGATTTGAAGCAAATTGAATCCTTGAGTTGGACTAGAGTACCTTGGTCCCTAGCCTGATTCTTGGGTCTCCAAATCAGGAGCTCTCCTTTTTGCACTGTTTTTTGGTCCGAACCAATTGATTCTCGCTCCAAAACAGGTGCCATGTGGAAACGTTTAGCCTCAATTTTGCCACTTTTGGTCTTGGACCCTCGTCTAAAGGCCTTGGGACCAATTTAAAGCTTTCTACCAGTAAAATTTACTTGAATTCATCGGTCCCTGGACCTTGGAACCTTGTCTAAAGTTGCCCTAATATTCAAGCTGGCTGAATCTCCCATTTGGGCGGGTTGCTTCTAGCTGAAATTTATTCGACCTTGGTGAATAGATGATCAAAGAAAAAACTGCACAAATCATCAGAAGAATTGAAGTAGTTAATTGTTTACAAAATTCTACCTTCAACTTAATACACCATCCTCTAACACTTTGAACTCTCTCTCTCTCTCTGTGCAATAAACAAAGTTGTCAGGTGAAAGACAATGTGATGATGTCTACTTGTTGCATTCAGAAGAATATTATGCATCATGTCTACTAAGAAAACAAAGGAAGGAACGCATGTATTGTTGAAGCATACAATTATCTGATGAAGAAAGATTGGTAGCTCGCTGGCTACACCACTGTGATCTGGAAGGCAATGTGATGATAATTTAACAAGCTTCTTCTCTTAGATCAGTTCTGAATCTAGCATGTGACTGAGTTTTAGTTTTATCCGGGAAATGGGGTCTCTCTGTCATAGCATGTCCCTGACCCCACAACCAATCGTTAGGTAGACATAACCTACCTACCGCCCTTTCGTAGCTGAAGCCAATGCGCTCCATAAGCCCCACATAGTCAACATGGTTGTGGAAAGGAGTCACTGGGTCAGGGTTGAATAGAAGTGGAATCTAGTGTCCACATGGAGACTCTTGAAGCAAAAAGGAATTCGGTTTTGTGAGGAAAGCAAAATGTGCAGAAGATCATTTATTACAAATTAGGTTTGCTCCATTGTTGGGTGGTTCGCACTTCTTCTGGGAATCCACGCAGTTCTGGTTCTTAGAACAAATTTCAAGAACCACCTCAGTTTTATAAGAATTGTTTTCCAGTTTTAGAGAATCAGTTGGTTTTCACAAATCCCAATAAAGTAATAGTTGGCTTTCACTTGGTTATTGTCTCAAGAAGGTTTGATCCCCATACCTCCTGGAAAGAGATCATGGGCATCGCCACTTAGCTGAAAATTGCTTTATCAGTTAGAGAGTAACAAATACACAGCTTGACGCTTGTACAAAACACCTCAAGGTGAATAACAAAAAATAACCACCAAGAGGTAGTAGGAGGTGGGGAGAAGACATATCCAATAGAGATCTTTCAATTCATGTATTAGTGTAAAGGAGAAGCATGCTTACATATGGTCTTGTACACTCTTAGTTCTTTCAATGTTGACATCATAGTTAACATTTATTCCTTCCTTCATGTTGCTTGCAGTAAAGAAGGTGACATTGAAGTAGGTGGTATGGGAAGTCTTTGTGAAAAACATGGCATATTTGTTACATTAACTTCTTGGGGGATATTATATGTTGGCTCCATCATTGGAGAATTTTTTCTATTCATCCACATATTATTAATTTATGAGAGGGTTTGTGGTGAATGGAGCTCTTCAAGTAGTCAAAGATTTTCTATTAAGCCCTCAATGAGATCTTTAATAGTTGGAATTGTGTGCTCCTCTTGAATTTCTCCTACGATAGGGTTCCATAATTGTTTTTAAATTTTGATCAACAATTACATCTTCATTAAGGGATTTTGATCATCTTGAACCACTAGCTAGTGGTGAGGGAATCTTATGTGAATCCCTAACATTAATCTTTCCTTCTATTTTTTCAAAATCATTTCTAAAAACGAATTGAAGTCTAGGTCATGTGTGAGAGACCCATATCTACAATCTACCATGTGCTTAGGTAGAAAGTACCTATTGGGCAGTGGATTCCCATTTTTATACTCCTTCCAATTTACAAAATAATTGCCCTTGTGACCATACGATTGATAAATTGTGTATCCAATTTGGCTTGTTTATCAACTCCTTCCAAGCTCCTATTCATGTTTGTGTCATCATCTACCATGCACAGAAAAGGAAACTTTCAAGTGAAAATGACCTTGTTTAAAATCAAATTTGCATTCTTGACATCAAACATCCCATAGAAATGTTAGTCTTAAAATGTCTCACAATGTTCTCATGGTGATTATGCATGATTTTTCAACTTCCCATGGTATTTCTACCTTTGTAGGATCTTGTTTAAGAGGTTCCATTTCACCAAAGAGGATTTCTTCCCAAATGTTGTGGCCTAGCTATAATGAACATTTTGTTTTTTTGTCTCTAAAATTATTCCAAGCTTCTATCGTTGCTATACATTTCATGAACCCAAATTCAATTATTTCTAAGATACCTTCCATGCACAAGGTACAAATTCCTTCTTGTCTTATTTTAGTTCTTTAAATGCCTATGGGTAAGCCTCTTATTAGAACTATAAGCCATATCATTGCTAAGATTTTCCTTGGTAACTGTAGGTGCCGAATGCAATAATATATTTTAAATCTTTGTTTGGCCATGGCTTCCAAGTTGGGCATCAAAGCTGAATTGCTTTGACTTTGAAGATGACATAGTTATTTGATACACCCTCTAGTTGTGTAGTTAACAAACTTTTCTTGTGACAAAGTTTTCTACCTTTTCCATGTCTGTTGTATAGGATCAAGTTATGCATTATATCATTATGAAAATTATAAATAGTTTGTCCTTCATGTGGTAGTTCCTTGGGATACATTTTCACCATATTCTAACTTTAATTTTGAGCAAAATATGAACTTATGTGGGCTTAATTCATGGTATCTCCACTCATCATTCTAAAACATTTGTTAATTTTTTTTTGTCTTTAAGATGTCTATAAAATTTGGCTAATCTGCACTCATTTGTCCTCCCTTCAACGTGATAAAACTTTTGTGTGCTAATATTCAATTATGGCAACAATAGTGTTTTTTAATCACTTACTTTTGGGTGCATATTCCATGGAATGGGCCAAAGGATGTATACAACATCAAATACCATCAATTCTATTCCAAGTTATAACTTTTAATGACCCTTATGAATTCTCAACTATATGCCATCTTTGTTTTACCCATTCCACAAATCTCCAACTTTGATGCCTTTAAGGACCCTTTTGTAAAATTTGGACTTTGGTTAAATGCCCCATAGTTCTCCTACTTCATTTGTGAGTTTTTATTACCATACAAGGGTTGCTTCAAAATTTCATCCAAGATGTTTAGGTTTTCTCGCAACAATCTTTCCTTAACCTTACACCAAGGCTCAAGCTAACCATATCATTATTTAAAATTGTTCACTCTTGTATAAATAAGATTTTATAGGGCTTTGGGCCTAATATAATCTCCTAATCAACATGTTTGTTATAGAGCCAATGTTTGAGCTTTTGGGTCTTTTGATTTTTAATGCCTCCTTTGGATAAGGGCAATATTGTTGTGTTGGATGCTACCCTTGTTCACACCTTATGATTTGCCTTTCCAAACGACACATAATTGTGTACAAGGTTTTGACCTTTCCTAGGGCATATAAAAATATGTTGGCACAAGAGGCCAAATACCACATTGTTGCCAAAATTACCTAGTTCACATCTAAGATTCCTCTTGCTAGAAACATTTTTTTGGAATTAATCCATTTTAATAATTTGCCCCTTACCTAAAGGGGCACATTATCATCCTTTTTTTGTTAAAGCAAATTGAAATTCATTGAAAAGCCCATGTATTTGCAATCTTACAAAAACATGACTTTTATGCCTTTTACATTTTGAATAACTACAATGATTATGCAATTAACCATACTTGTCCATAATGACTATTACATCTATTTTCAATAAATTGAAAAGTAGTTGTGTTTAATATGACTAATTTCAATGACATTATATAGTCAAATTTGACATGCCAAAATATATATATGAACGTCCAAAACATATGTGGAATATGTAAATGATTAAAAATAGTCATAAACATTTTGACATGGAAAATAACAAGAAAATAGATTATGGGTTTCATGTTTTCATTTGTTGTTTGTAAAGTTTCATATAAAAATAAAAATAAAGGAATTTTATATTATAAAATGACATGTGAAAACACCTTCATCAAAAAATAATAATAATAATAATATTTAAAAATAAAACACAACTAATGTACATGTGAAACTTGAATTAATGTAATCTCTAAATTGAAATTAGGAATATTAAGAAGTTAAATTTATAAATTAAAAACATGTGAATTCTAATTATATAATTTCAAAATTGAAATTCATTTCATTGTGAGAATTAAGAATTTTTTTGTAAAATGATTATTTTAAAATTTAAATATTATAAAGCTTATTGAACTGAAATTTTATGAAATTAATTGGAATTAAGTATATGTTAGATTAATGTAATAAATTTAGCATTTTGAAATTAAGAAAATTTATAAATTTTAATGTAATTATGAAACCAAATTATGAAATAAGTTAAATAATTATATTAATGATGTATACTTGTAATCAATTTTATTATGAAATTCTTTATTTACGTAATAAACTTATAATGTGAAGTAGTTTTCTTTTTAAAATTATATATTTTGTGAAATCAATTTTTAACATTGTTCAATTTGACGTATTGATCGAATGGCAAAGCCTTTAGGTTGTGGTTTGAACATGTTGTGAACATGATGTCATTAGGGGTGATATGTCATGGATTCAACAAAATTTCAATAATTATTTTGGAAAAATAAATATTAAAAAAAGTGTGCATTGGCATCATGAGTCAAATGTAATTGTGTTTTGGACTTATTAATAGTTCAATCCAAAAATTTGAAAATATAAAATAAAATAATAAAATTATATATGTCATTATTTTATATATTTATTTTAAATTAAATATTTCCGTGGCAACTAATGGTTTTAGTCATCTTAGCCAAAATGGATATATGCATGTCATTAAACAATTAATCAAAATAAACATTAATAAGAACTTGGTCAAGGTTTTAGGCTAAATGATTGGTATGTTTTGTTTGAACCATTTTTCTCCAATTTTTTATATATATAATGTAGGTTTGAAAATTTATAGTCTAGTAATTTGAAAACCTACACTAAATTGTTTGCCAATGGATAATTCACTAAAACAACTTTCCAAAAGCTTAAAAGCTATTTCCTACCTAATGTGACAATTTTTAAAAGACTTCCATAGGAATACTATCTAATCCAATAGTGTTATGCTTGGGAAGGTCTTTAGTCACAACTTTCATGATCTCTATGATTGATAAACTTTTTAGTGAAATTTCATTTGCTCTTCAAATGCTACCTTGGACATGTTAGAAAATCATTGAGCTTGGGCTTTCAAGTTGTCCTTTACATTTTTGTGCTTGGAAGGGTGTCTTCACACTAAAGTGTACCACAAGATTGAATTGGGCAATCCTTTAGTAAATTTGATTAGTTTTTATTTGAAATCATAATTGAAATACGTACAATGAAAAATCAATTATTTTTCTTTACATTCATTTTTCAAATGAATCAATCACATTTGAATTTAAAAGAGCATACACTTTTTAAAATTACTCTTTAAACCTTTGTGACCAATGTCCTTTTGCTTTCAATGATGTCTTTTATTACATTTTAGCACAAACATAACTTGAAAAAAATAAATTATAACCTTACAATTCACCTTCTAAGGTATTTCATCATAAATGAACTTTCTACCTATTTCAAATTCAATAAAAGATCTTTTTTTATAATTTGGCTATTGTGACATCCTTTGTGGTAAACCTTAATTTGGAAATGCCGATAGAACAATTTCTTATAGAAATTTTGTACATAAAAATTGAGATTTTTTCAAGTTCCAAGAATTTTTAATTACCATCCCACATATTTTTTAGATTATTCTTGGGTGATAACCTTTATGAAACTCAAAGAGTTCTTGAAAACAATAATCCCCTACAAATCAACCATTTTGTTATCAATGGCTTCTAGCTTCTCCATGCAAATCTTGTCAACTATTTCTTATGTTTGATTTAGTTGGTTCTAAGCACTTTCACCCTCCTAATTTTGCATCAATGTCTAGTTTATACTATTGATATCTTCAATTAGAATGAAGTACATTGCCTTCCTTTTAGCTTTATGCTTTTATGAAATTTCATTGCTAGTTTGCTTCACCTTCCTCAGGGCTTCAACTATTTGTTGTTCAATTCTTTGACCTTGTTTTTCTGTATTCCTTTTTGCCAAGCTTGTATTATTTGGTCTTTGGTGTCTTTTGAGTGTAGAAGCCACATGTTGAAACCCATTTGCTTATGGGTCTCATAGGTTATTAATGAAATTCACAAAAAAAATTATGCATGTTCAAAAAATGTACCCTAGTGTGCCATATTCCATGTTTGCCACCTTTTTTTTTCACTAGAAAAAGAAATCTTGTATTATACAACCACCCAATTTGCTAGTATGTTTGACAAAATGTCATTTGCAATTATGTTTTGTCATTTTTACAACTAGTCACCATTTATTTCAATCTTTTTTTTTAAAAACCATGGTGTAATTAATTTACAGTTATTATGTTTTACATCCTTCCATGTTGGCTAGTTTTTTGGGCTTTTCATTCAAGAGAAGGCTTCTATGTTCAATTGGTTGTAGCATGAATCACAAATGTACCTTTGATGTATATTAAAGTGTTTAAGAATATATTAGGGGTATATTTAAATATTCATGAATTTAATTATCTTATATTTAAGGCATATGAAATATTAATTGTCGTATATTGTGCTTGCATAGGCTAAATATGTTGGTAAATAAACAGTTAAATAATTAGGTAGGTAGAAGTACCTATTATATTAATATAAATAATAGCTAATACTAATTACAAGTTATTTAGTTAATTCATAGTTCATAATGCCATGGAAAAACCATTTTTGCTTGAACATTTGTTCAAATATCATAGGTACCTTGAAATGGAAAGCTATCAAATGTGAAAAATGTTTGTGCATACATGGCAACCAATTACAAGAGAATTGTTTAAATGAATACACATTTTGTTCTTCAAGAAAGAAATTGAATTAAAATAGTTTATTCATTTTCAACAAGACCAAAAAGATAAACCATCTTGCAATCATTGCCAAGTTTAGTTACTTTAGAAAAAAATGAGTCAAAAGTTGTGATGCATGGATCACTCGTCACATATGGGTGGGGTAGATGCAAGCTATGGTGGCTCATTTTTGTGATGAAACAATGTTTTTTTTCCATGGGTACCTTTTATTCAAATGCATATGGTGATTAATGTATCCTTAGATCTACAAATTAAGACTTGTATCTATATTAACAACTTCATTACAAAGAGAATTGTGTGGTTATTTATTAATAAAAAACTCATTTGTTAGTAATAATGAACTTTTGAAATCAAGAAATATGGATTGGTTATTTGATTAGAACATCACAAAATGGAAAAAATTATAATGATTCACATTCCAAATTTGTTATTAAGGTTCAATATACAATGTATACAAGATAATAAACTCATACGAGGAATCTTTTTTTTTAAAACCTTAATCATTTAATAATTAGGGATTTTTTGAATGGTTCAAATTTGCCCATATTTTCATAAGTCCATATAAGTTGCAATTTTTGTTTGTTATTTCAATTTCGTTGTCCCAAAATCATATTTTTTGAAAGTTTTAGATGGGGCAATATTCCTATGGACTTTGTGGGTTTTCCTTTCAAGATTTCCAAATAAAAAAATGACATCAACTACATTAAGTACAAGTTCTCACAAAGATTTGGGAAGGTTTGTAGGTGATTGAACATGTATTATTCAAATATTAGAATAATGACATTTTAAAGAATCTTGTATGGGCTTTTAGAGAGTGTAATTTCTATTAATATTGAGCCATTATACCATGCATTCACCCAGTAATGGACTAATAATGATGGGGTTAAACTTTTAGGATGTAAGGGCCACTACTTTAGTCATACCTTGAATAACATTGGATTGCATTATCAATTGAAAAAAATTATGTCAAACATACAAATCCCACCTAGAAGAATGGTAAAAACCTTAAATGTAGATTTCCCTTCTTTATATTGTCCACATGGTCATGGACTACAATAGAATCACTTTCACATTTTTAAATGTTGAGGAAAAGTTACCTTTGCATTGTTTATAGCTAGTATTGGAGATAAACAATCCCCATGGCATTCAACATTGATTATTTCAAGAAATTGAACATCCAACTCACCTATAAAACCTTCATCAACCTTTGCCTTTATCCTAACACAACATAAAAAATATAAGCATTTGCATTAAGGAACAAATGAACAAATGCATTTAAACTTTGTTATGCATCAAACAATATCATTAGTGTTCTTATCCTAGCCTTGGGCTAAGGCATGAAAAAGGAAGCGAGCAATGAGAATGCCTTGGGATTCAAACACATTCCTACGTGTGTGGGAAATATGTAAAAGTGCAAGGATGTGAATCCCAACATTCCCAAGTGGACTCTTACTTTGGGAGTTGGATTTCATGAGTGTTTTGAAACTTTGGGACTAGGTTTTAGAGAACATAACTGGTCCAAATTGGGTTTTTTAAAAATCTTTGAAAAGGTTTTGAAAAGTAAATGTTGAAAGTGGTTTCCAATATTTCCATTTGAAGATTGGAAACACAAGTTATGGCCAAAAAGTTGGCCCAAAATCAAATTAACAAATTTGATTCTTGACCATGAAAACCCAAAAAATAGGGTTCAAATGTTCTTTGATTTGGAATGTGCAACATGTCTCTATAAAGGTCTTTTTAAGTGTTATGATTTTGCTTATAAAAACTTTTCAATTTGGAGTTTTTATGTTAGGAATTATGAGCTTAGAAAGTTGTAGGATTCAAAACTTGGCATAATCAAGAATTTTCAAAATTCCATCTTGTGAATTCCACAATTTTTTTACATTTCTATCTAAACCTTGCCACCAATCACAAAGTATATTATAGGAGTGAAAGTGGTGATTCCTTCCAAGTTCATCCCATGTTGTGTATTTATGAATGTGGGTTGATTATGATTCATCCATGCATTAGTTTGGTTCCAATGTGCATTAATTGTTCTCTTGTTTAATTCCAACCTAGAGTTTTCACACCTTTTTTATGGGAGCTAAGAAACACACCCTAGGTTTGCATTCCCTTACAAAATTAAGAATTGATAGGTTTTGTACCCCTAATACCACTTGTAAAAACTTAGGGGGTGTGATAATTAACATTTGCAACTTGAATGCAATTATCGCTTTTGTCAAATAAAAGACCACATGAACATTTGTGAATCCATAGAATTTTTAACCCTTACAAATAAATAAAAAGACCATGACAATTTCCAAATGTAGAACTTGTATCACTTTTACAATAAAAATAAAAATACATAGGCTTTTTGCAAATCCAAAGAACTTACCACCTTTGCATATCAAAAAGGAAATTTTGATCCCTTTACAAATTCCAAGAACATACCACATTTCCAAACCAAAAGACAAATAAAACATGCTTTTGATGTAAATCCACATAACTTACACATTTCGACACCATAAAGGAAATTTTAGACCTTTTGCAAATCCCAATAACATATCACATTTGCAAATTTAAAAAAAAAATAGAGACTCGTGATGCAAATCCACATGATTTACTATGACCCGAATTAGGGTTGATGAAACCTTAGTTGGATGAAACATTATTATATTGACCACCAAAAGTCAAAAAATGACAACTTGAATGATAGTTGATGGTGGTGGGGGAAAAGGTTTGTGGATAGTTACCTTGCATCGTTTTGTCTTTGTTTTCTTGTAAGTTATGGGAGACAACATTGTTATTGTGATTTCTAGCTTCAACAACATTCAATGTTGGTTAATATTGTTTTGTTCTTGATGTTGAAATGCACTATACTATTATTTGGATGATGAGATTTATGGAGCTTTGAAGTGTGTTATATAAGTTTGGTATTCTTGATGTAATGCAAATGAAACAACATAAATATGTTTAATTTCCTTGGTTGATTGTGTGGGTTGTTTGGGCTATAGAAAGTAGAGGTGAAAGTTTAGGAACAATAAAATAATAGTGTGGGAAGAATGCCTTACATTATTGTTTGCTTTACCTTTAGAAGTATGTTTTTCTACTATGCTATAAGCTTCAAAGGAAGGGAGATAGATGTGACAATAGTGCTTAGGGGTCACATTAAGGGAAATTATGAACATTTTAGGAGTTTTGGGAGGAGTTAGAGTGGGAATTTAAGTTGTGATATGTCTAAGTGGTTCTTGAATTTTGTGGGAGAAGGTTTTGTTATGTTTTAATGGGAGAAACATCCACAACATTACGAACTTTGAAGGGAATTTTTATTTTGAAAAGGGATTTGGTGTGCTATGGGAAACTCTATTGATGATGTGTTTAGATCATTGTTTTTTCTTTGTCCAACTTCTTGAACTTCAATGTGTACATGTTATGCATTGTGTTAAAATGTCTTGAATTTTTTGTTTTGTTCAATTTCCTAAGTTGTTCTATGTATGGGGATACGTTTCATTTAACCTTGATGGGAAACAATTTCATGAAAGTTGGGGATTGGTTTTGTAATTATTAGAATTGCCACAAATATGACTAGTGGGCTCATTGAGAATGAAATCAAAGTGTGTTGATCCTTTATGACGTATAATTTAAGTTTGGTCGGATAGGCAAGAAGTATCTAAATAATACATTATACACTTTCATGTATGAAGGTGCTCCTTATTTTTGAAGTTCTAGATAATTTGATTATTGCAATAAAGATTTTCATTTGGAGAGAATTATTTCCCATTATTTTTGGTGACATTACCACCTGAAGCTACATATCAATAAATGGGAAATTATGGACCTTTTGCAAAGACGTAAAACTTATCGTATCCACAAATTAAAAAAAGAAGACATAGACCTTTGGCAAATCAAAAACCTCATCACCTCTACAATACAAAAAAGGAAATTTATAAACCCTTTGCAAATACAATGGATAGAATTCAAAGGGGCTAAGATCTTACATTGCCATTCAACTTTCACAAGGCATATTATGTGTGCAAATGTCACTTGTGTCATAGATATCATAACATGTCTTTGGGTAGATTACACCTTAATGAACCCATGTATTCTCAATATTTGAAACAAATGCAAAATGTTTGATGCAATTTTTATCGTAGTTATACACCCACTTCATATGAATTTGCTCATGGTCATTTTGTAATAACCCACAAAAAGACCAAAACTCATCATTTTGGAAAGCATATGCAATGTTACAATACAAAGTGTGCAATTGACCTTGGTAGACTTTCATTGCAACTATGAAATCACAAATAAAAATATCTCCATTTTGAACAAATTTTTTAAAGAGGGATTGCATGTTCTCCATCAATGACAAAACATAAGCAAGCCCAAGTTTGCTTGTCACATAATCACAAACATTAGAAAGGTGCATTACACATGGGATGCAAATTCAAACATAAAAGTACTTGTGGCTTTCCTTGTGATTTTGAAATAGGTCAATACTAATGTTGGTTGGATCTAGGTCCAAGTTTGGGTCTAAGAATCAAGCTTGGTGGGTCTACAAGATTCACCTTAAAACCAGCCCCCATTAATCTACATGAAACTAGACTCACATAACATGAACCTGACCCAATGGGTCGACATGAAACCAGACCCAACTTTAAAACCAACTTGTGAGTTTGAATGCCCTTTTTCCAAGGTCTAGTTGCTAAAGCCTTTGTACGAGGGGTCTTACATCCTTTTTCTTTTTGGTTTGAACTTGAAAGATCCCAAAGAAGACCACTTCTCATTTTTTCCTTTTGATTACTCATCATTGTTACACATGCATCATTGTTCTCAATGTATCAATGCATATTTGCTTTTGTGTATTTATATTGGTTACAAAAGTGGAAGTGAAGACAATTGATATGGGATCCATATCCTCCCTCCCAATACACCCCCCTAACTCACCTCACTTGAACTCTAGTCCTTCCTCTCTTTCCCTTGTCCACCATCCGTGGCACAAAATTTGAGCCTTTTCTTGTCTCACTTACATAGAGTTTAGATTTTTCAACTTTTTGGCTCGACCCATCAAAAAGAGATTACCGCTAGTATGAAAATGAAAATTTACATTTGAGGGTTGTCTGAAGTTACAGAAGTTGAGATTTTTTGGCACCAATCAAGAGTCAGAACCAGTTCTGATATTTGAAATCCATTGGTGGAAAGGTAAGAACTGGTTTTCCAATTTTTGAGAACACTGGCAAGGGGTCAGAACTGATACTTTGATGTTTGAGAACAAGAGTCAGTGAAGGGCCTATATATATACCTCCTGACCCTCACCCACCCACCAGTTCTTTCTTTGAGAAAAGAGAGAACAACACAACACTGGTAAAAAAGTCCAAGCAATGTTCAGTCTCTAATTTCAAATCCCTAAACCCTAAACCCTAAATCCTATAAGGAGCTGCAAACACAGACTGATGAGCTGAAACTTGCCCACCCCCAACAAGCTGCAGCTTTGTTTGTCAGCTGCCTTCTTGTCATCATCCCATGCATTGGAATAAAGTGTGTATTCTACAAATTTTAAAGGAGGTTACTTTGATTGGCTCATTACTTTGTTTTTTTGGAATCATTGGATATTCCCAAATGTTGAAGCACAGAGAGGTGCTGCATGTTTTCTATAAACTTTCTGCTCTTGGGTACCTAGTAGGTATTTTTGTTTGACTACTTTAAGCGTGAAATTGACCGACCTAACTAACTCGTATACTTGGCATTTGGCATCCTTCCTTTCTGTGCCGTGTGATCATTTTAACACTTTGCTCTTCAACAAAGATTTGTGACATTCTGCTATTGTGGTTTTTCTGCTTTTCTGATACTTTTCGGTGTTGTTTTTACAGAGATTTTTAGAGCTTTTAGGTGATTGATTTACACCTTGTTTCCACTTTACCTTGCCTACTACCATGTGCCTGCAAAGTCAGGCTATGGAGCCATGCACACTGCCTGCCTGCCTGCCTGCCTACTTGCCACCCACCACCTGTTGTTGTTTGCAGGCCTTGTGAATGGCTCTTTTTGATTGGATATCGACACCCCAGTTATATCACATATTAAGCTGCCTGTATGTGATTCTTGGTGTGGATGAAAGGTGATCCATATTCATTCTATGTATGGATGAAAATATATCCTCATCTACCTCCTGAGGAGCAATTTATAGGTGCAAAGGGTATGAGTTATATCCGAGAATTCGTTCGAGGGTTAACAGGCTACCATGCCTCAGCTAATTTTTGGAAACCAGTCATCTATATCCATTCTGTATATGGATGAAAAGTGAACCTCATCTACGTGCTGAGCAGGTTATGGATGTAAAAAAAATGTCAGTTACGTCCGGTAATTGGCTTGAGGTTGCTGATTACTTTGCCTTGGCTATATAGTCCCTATAGAGTCCAGAACTTGGAGAAGGTTGTTCAGACTGGAGGGTTGCTGGAGTGCATTTCAGGGTTGTTGCCTCATAACCTAATCCAGATGTGGCAGAACAGACAACTTTAATGAGGTAGCCATATCCTATTTTGCATGTGTAATGCAGGATTTGTGTGTTTCCAAGTTGGCTTGTTGTAGTGGGCTGAATGGGGTGTGTGCCAAATTGAAACTCATAGCAACTGCCCTTTACTTAGTACCACTGTCGGGCGGGTATTTAGAAATTGCACCAACTCCCCATCCAGTCATCAGGCCAGTTCTTCCTAAGGTTCATAACCACGGTTCTCAAAAAATCAAAGAACTGATTCTGAAACATAACTTGGGTTCTCAAATTTTTTGGTGAAAAAGTCTGATGAATAACCACCCAAAAACAATCGGTTCTCTACCAGTTCTTTTTTGGAATACCCGCAAGTGGAGGTTCTTTAATTCTGACCCTTTTTTTCCTCAAAAAAAAACCAGGAATGGGCGATTATTCACAAAAATCAAATACATGGGCAACACCCATAAGTACTTACAAGCTCTGTCAAACTCCTTGTCAGCCATGTACCCTTGAAAACATATCCAAATTTTACTATAAAGAAGAGAACATGTGCTCCAGGCTAGGCTCTTTCAACAACTTTGTCTAGATGTTCAGGGACATACTAAAACACCCTCTTCCATTCCAGAGTCCACAACTAGTACTTGCTGGTATGTGTACCAATACTAACTACCTCTGGCCAATATATTTACAATTTAATACTACTACCTATTGATGACACTTTGTCCATATGTGATCCTGTGGATCAATAAGAGGTGATGAATTTGGTTTCCATCCAAGGATAAACCAAACCAACCCCCCCCCCCCCCCCCCCCCCCTCCATGTTAGGATTAATGTTGTAAGCAAAACGTGGGAACATTAAGAGCTGGCTGTTGCTTCTCTACGTGAAAGAAATGGATTGGATGTCTAACAGCAAACATTTGTTGGAGGTGTTGATCAGCTTCATTGTTTGTTTGTGTACGTATTCTTATCTCTTATGTGTCATAGCTTGAAGTGTACTAACATGGAAGACTTGGGCAAAATATTCAATCTACCTTGAGTCCTGCCTTTTCAGTGACCCACACTATCATTCTATTGTACCTTCAGGTAGATCAAGATGCAATAGCTTTAGTACTTTGATTTGGAGTTTGCAAACTTGTAATTGTCTACCAATACACACAAATTTGCATATGGATTCCAGATGATTACCTTGTACTAAACAAGTTCTTACTTCAGGGAAGTGATACAAACCACTTCCATTGTTTACCTGGGTAACATTACAAAAATATTAACTATTTTTCTAGCTTGAAAAACAACATTCACAACATAACGTTCATGTTTTATTATGAACAATTCTCCAATTTTTTTCACAAATTCTAATACCAATAATGGGGTAGGCTATCTTCCATGAGTTCCTAAACATGAGTCCACCTCTCTACCTTATTTGCCAAGTGTTTTTAGTAGCTCTCAACATTGCTTTTTACTTGGCCATAATTGCTTTTGATGACCACATTAGTATCCTCATTCCAAAAGGAAAAGTTCTTGATTTTCATTATGCACATTATATTCTTTAGCTTGAGTTCACATTGTACAATACAACACTAGTAGGGGCATGTTATTCATGAAGATCAGCAACATGAGCAATGCTCAGTACATATGAGCCATGACTATATTTCAATTAAGAAAATGTTGTGTTTTGAGTAAAATCATGTTGTCTTTTAACTAAGAACCATGGTTGTACTTTTAGATGATTATGTTTAAGTAGAAACATATTTTGCTTCTCATATTTTGATCTATAAGATGCAATTGATATTTAAATCAACATTATCAACAATGAAAGCATTGGGATCCAATAGGCCTTCTAGTCTTGCATTCTTCAATTGATGATAATTATCCATTGTGAAATAATATTGTGCTCTTTTTATAATGTAATGATGTGAATGACATATTTAGTTCAACAAGTTCACCACCCATAATTTGAGTCCTTTGAACATTATTCTTATCTATTTTTATGTAATATTTTTCTACTTGTTTAATGGATGTCTTGCTCACACATAAGCATATTTTCAACAATGCTTATTGGATTCCATGAGTTTATGGATATAACATTTGTTCTTGCCATTACATCAAACCAAATGGACTTAATCTTTAGTTCTTCACCATGAAGTCCTTTCAATGATATATTTTTAGTGAAAATGCGTTTGCAGCATAGACCATGCACAAATTTGTTTTAAACATTGATAGTTTTTTTTCACTATAACATACATCAAAAATATTTTTTAAAAGATAGAATTGCCTTCTAGTGGAAATATATTGATAACCCTTCTTCTCAAAACCTCCCTTCTTTGATGGTGTTTTGCATGGACCATTACAAATGTTATTATTTAAAGCAATTTTTCAAGTTTGTTCAACTTGTTTTATTTGTAAGTTGTCTTTAAAATGAAATCTTGAAAATTTCTCATATTAATTTGTGACCATATTGGCCATTGTACCAAATTATGTGTAACAACAATGAAATCGTATTCAAAGCTAACTAATCAATGACGTTCAAATGAAAATAGAGTGAAATAAACATGAATTTTGTAGAGTTGTAATCCATGATAACATTTATTTTGGGGAAGAGGTAATTAATCAAAGAATTGAGAAAACAAAAGAAAATGTATAAATATTTAAAAACCTCAATTCACGACATGATTTGATTATAAATTATTGCTTCTAGGAATCTGATTAGAAACACAAGTTGTAAATGCATAGTAATTATATACATTGTTCTTATTATATATCTCGAATCTTTGCAGCCCTCATTTATGCCGTAGGATCTTTGGTAGTAGAGTTTACTTTACAGCACTTTTTTTAATGCTAATGTAGGGGGACCAATAATAGTAGCCGGCAGCGCACCTCGCAATATCTAGGACATTTTACTCAAACGCATCACTTTGGCTTTGAAGCAGCTGCTTGGTATCGGCATTTTGTTGATGTAGTTTGGTTATTTTTATTTGTATCTATTTATTGGTGGGGAGGTAATTAGAAAAAGGAGAAAAAAATCCCTCATTTTGTATGGCTTTCGTCCCAAAATGACTAAAGATAAAATTTTATCTCTAGTTACGTATGCTAGTAAGGCAACTTGATAACTTTAAAAGTTACTAGTAGTAGGTTTATTTACTACCTTCACAAACTTAAGAGTTGACCCAACTAGTTTAGCTAGTTTTTAGAAGGTGGTAGTTGGAAAATCAACCTAACTAATTTTAGGTAATTCCATTAGGGTAGTTGGTCAACTTGCTAATACTAAAAAATAAAATTTAGAAGAGGCTAATTTGGAGAGTTTGGCTAAATTGTAAGACGGGGAAGTTGAAAAGACTTATATATTTAGAGGACAAGGATCTTGTTATTTTCATTCTTATTTTTATATTTCTCTCTATATTTCAATCTTATATGTTCTACTCTTAACTATAGTGGGTGGTTGTATTTGGAAAAAAAAAAATACCTTGTGCAATGGATAGGGTATTGGAAGATGTGTGGGAAAAATCAAAAGGTATTTTGTGTATGTTTTTGGGGGTGAAAAAAAAAAATCCGTGGATGTAAGGTGGCAAACAATGATGGGCACTTTGCCTTCTCCAAATATAAGTCTTTGGAAAAAAAGAACAAAGCTATTTCAAAGAGGATAAATACCCCACATTCTACCCCCTAGTGTTATTTATTGTTTTTATTTCCCTTCTAGAGATATTTTTGGTGCCAAGCAAATTGGTACTAGGTGGTAATTATGCTAATTTTGTTGTAAGGCAGAATTATTGCTAGTGGGAATTGTTGTTACTTCTCTTTGTAAGAAATCTGATGATTTCAAATATAATTTGAATAGTTGTAATACTCATTAGTTTGTTTTTTTTTCTGTTCTATTCAACAATTGGCAATTACTAGTGACCTTGGCAGGAATTCTAGGCCCCTTAATTGGCCATAATATTTACAATAATATCATGCTATTATATGAAATAAATATTGGAATGAAAAGGAAGCTATGCATGGATTAAGATGAAAGCTCAATTATGATTTTGATAAAACAAAATTCCAATGATGAACACATGTTTTGCCATTAATTTTTTTTTTTTTTGGGCACTCCTTTCTATGAATTTACACCATGCATTTTGTTTGTTGTTCCTCACCATCCTTGAAATCTTGATTTCAATTCCAAATAATGTAATGCAATGTGTATTCTTCACAATCTTTTTTTTGATTTTGGACATAAATTTTCTAACCATTGATTTTTTCCACACTGCTATCAAATTTGCTTAAACCGTATGCACTGAGTCACATAATTCAAGTTGAATGCTCAAAATATCTAGGTTTGAAAAGTTTCCTCGATTGCATTTGGGTTTTTGAACTTAGAATAATCCAAAGTTTAAAAAGTCTCCTTGATCTTAATTGGGCTTTCAATTTAATCTAATTTTTCCATTATCCATAAGTTTAGTTTTACATCATGTCATTTGTAAACTACATCATGATCTCAATGGTGATCTTGCCAATGATTGCATAAGTATTTCCCACACATGAATTTCTCATGTTTTTTGTTCATTTGAGGTGAATTGAGCATTGAAACAAATTCAAACATGTTAAAGGACAATAATAATGCCAATTGTCACTTTCATTTGATGGGAAAGCTCCAAATTGAGCGTCCTTGATAAATCTTGTGCAAGCCTTTCATTCCATGTGCAAATTATTGAATTACTCTAGAACATCTCGACACCATTTGGAACCATACTTTGTTCAAGTTCCTTTCACAACCATGGGGGCTTGTGAGATTTCCTTTGATCATTAAAGCTAAAACATCACTCCTATGTTTTCCTAGATGCTTAGAAACATTATACCTTGCATGACACCTACAACCAAAGATTGAATTGAGCCCAAAAATAAATCATGCATGCAATGTGCATGACCAACAAAACAAGATTTTGCACATGATAACCAACAAAACAAAAACTCTAATACTTCAAGAAATTACACTTGATAATCAAGATAATTTCTAGATAGTAACAATTTTGTTTTTTTGCATCCAACAGTAAGAGAATCATGAAAACAAAAAGGGTCAATGAGAAAAAATGAGAAATTCATTTGTGGGAAAAACCTATATATTCACTAGAGACATCATCATCATTGAAATCATTGAGTGCAACATTGATTACAACACATGATATGCAAATGATTCTCTTGAAGCAAAGAAAGTCAATTGTGAACTTTGTTATTGGGTGAAACATATTACAAGGGGGTCATTTTAGGCAAGAAAATGTACTCTCTTTTTAGTACATTTTGTATTATTTTGGGGGCAATTTTTTTTTTTGATTTCATCTAACGTTTTGATAAACATATAAAATTGATTTTGATATAATGGCCTTCAACATAATTCCTGTTATCTTTCAATTGAAAGTAACTTTTCAGCAATTTGTTTTTCTCAACATAATTATGTTCAAGTTTGAATGAAAAATCTCATCAAGATGTTTTTTTGTGAAATCACATGAGTGGAATTTTTCATATGGAATTGAAATGGTACAATCAAGTCATATTCAACATATGACTAAGTACTTCATCAAGTGTTGTAATTACTTTGGTCATTTTAAAAGTATGTTAACACTTTTTAGCATATTGGTACATGTATTATTTTTCACAAATATAATCTCTAATCATTTAATATCAATAAAATTGTAATTTATTTTTTATTGCATTATTTAGTAGTTGAACTATCTATTTTGAGTATAATTTATGATAGGATTTTTTAATATTGGCTTGGGGGAAATTGAAAGTTACATAGTTTCAAAAATAGTATTTGTGACAAGATTTTTTGGTCACAGTGTTTTGTTGTCACCCTATTGCACAATGGGAAGTGAGAGAAAGACTAATTTGATTTTTTTTGGAGAAAGCAAAAAACAATTTGAAAAAAACTAAAAAGATGCAAAATGAATTGAGAAATTAGATTTCATAATATGTAATCTTATGAAAGATTTGTAGGTAAATGTCAATGGCACATACAAACATAAAATATTTTATTCATACTATGCCTATGATTAATGTTAAATACAAAATAAGTCACAAAAGGTTTAATTGAAAGAATGAAAAAAAATATTGATATTTATTAAAATTGTTGAAAATTGAACTCCATTTTCTATAATTTCACTTGTTGAACCTCATTTTAAATAATAATTAATATTCAATGAACAAATATATTGATTACCAATTGTAGGTATGGTTTACTGCATGTTGTAGTACATGGACATCCTCAAAAACCTTATCATGTTCCATGTCTATACCATGCGTTTCTTAGAACACTATGACTAAGATGACAATGTTAACTTTGTTGTTGATGTTTTAAAACCTTAAAAACTAGATGTTTGAAGTTTAGCACTTTGGGCAATTGCACACTACATTGTCCATTTTTTGATGTTATAAGGCAAAAACTAGTACCTCTTGCTATTATAATTATTTCTAACTTCAATTAATAGAGAAACTTGTTAAACTATTCATATTTATAACCTATATTGTTCTATAAAGCTAATACCAAACAATAAAAATCAAATGACCATTTTTTGGTCTTTGGGGGATTTTAAAACTTGTGTTTCATCTTGCATCAAAGTCCATACTCAATTTTAAATGGACGTATAACTCTTGGAATATTAAATCAAATGTTTTATGTTGCTTTATCATAGGTTGATTAAAATGAAAATGAAAATTCTTATTGGGGATATGATTGTGGGAGTACACATTTACATATTTTCTAGAGCCCCAAAATTGTGGGAATTCATTAAGCCATTATCAATGTGAAAATTTTGAATTTGATGGAAGTCTTTTCATTCAAAGTATTAAGAATGGAGGGCAAGAAATAATTCTTGCAAAAAATTGATTTCTAGTAGACATATTTATAGTGAAGGTGTTGATAACACTAAAAATTGTGCAGAGATGGATTCTTATTGTGGCATTTTTGGTCCATTTTATTATGCAATTACCCCTTTATAAAAGTTATCAAACACCTCATTAGACATGATAATATGAAAACATGACCATGTTCATATTCATGGGCATTGAAGGGGATGGAAACATGCACCCACTACCATGAAGAAAACCAACTACTTGATCCACATTTAGTAATCATTTGGAAGCTTTGGATACATAACCCTCCCTTCCCTTAATACCATTTTGCCAACATTTTTTTCTTTCATTAAATTTCAAATGGGGTTTTTGTGGAAGGAATTGCATGTGATTTGTTGTAGGTAAACCATATTGTAAGATGTCTAGCATATATTTCATCACTCATAGGCATAATGTGCCATTTACATCATGATATTTTTCTACTAAGGAAATCCTTTTGATTTGATGCTAATCACATTTCATTTTAGAAAGCATTTTCATATCATGTGTTGAATCATAAACAACCAAATCCGACATGCATATACACACACAAAAAAATAACCCACAAAGAATGAAACCATGTAATGCATTCTAGCCTTTTTTTAACTAGCAAAATTTCACTAAAAAAACGAAGTGAAAACCATTTTTTTATTGCAAAGGCATTATTGCATCAATGATTGTTAGAAATATGTTCTAATGTAGTGTAAGTGGCAATCATCCTTACAAAATTTAATCAAATCTGACTGTAAACTAAATATGAAATATGTGTTTTTAATCAACCTTCTATATTTTTGTGTAGAGACTAAAAACCAATTATAAGAATACAATTATGATTATTATTCTCACTACTGATGATGGAAGCCTTCCAAAACGGGAAACCCCAATTCCAAGGGGAGTGGGGCAAGTTCACAAGGAAAACATCCAAACAACCATCATCTAAACAATCATCTCCAAATCTTTTAAGTCATATTTGAGAAAAACGGTTGGTGAGAAAAATAAACCAAAAATCCATGGACCTAATTTTTAACCATTACATCATACAATGTTTATTGTTAAAATTTTGGAATATCATTGATAATTAAATTGTTTGTCATAAATTGAATATAGTCAATGTTTTTGAAAAAATAGTTTTTAGTTGGGCACTTGCCTTGCATGAGCATCTAGACTCTTGTTTTTTTTAATTATAAAATATCCAAATTTATTTTGAAGATTTAATTTGTGATTGGAACCCAAATATTTTGGTGTTTGGAAGGTTTATTCTTGAAGTGTGAATTTTGGAATCTCATTTTTTGTCCTACAAAAAGCACTCACTTGCAAATTGCAAGAATCTAAGTACAAAGCAAACACAATGAAATCATAAACTTGTTGTCAACCACGCCGCTTGTTCCTTTGAAATTAGTGTGCATGTTTTCATATGTATGATTTTGTTAGTTTCGAGAGTGTTGGGTGCCAACCTAGTAGCCCATGACAATGGAGATTGATGGCACATTTAATTTGTTTCTCATGTTCAATGCTTGTCAGTCCACTTTTGGTTGAGTAACTACAATCTAAAGGCCAAATGCGATTCCCTTTTGCATTCTTATCATTCACAAACTTTAGAAAACATATTTCATGAGCACCATTGGAGTTCATTAACCTAAATTATAAAGAATTCCAAATTCAAGGGTTTTTTCATCATAAAAATCACTTACAATAATCTAGAGAATTTCAAATTCAAAGGGAGTTTTTATTATTATTAATGCATCATGTATAAGAGGGATTGTATAAATCATGTATAGTATTCTAGAATGCATCCACATTCCAAATCCGACCTCTACAATTTTGTGACCTAATTATTAGAACCCCGATAAATGTGAAGGCTGTTGCATTGTGGTTGTTGAGAGAAGTTTCTGAAGGGACCTTGAGAACCTGATGCTAAAGAAGTATTTTATTGTTTGCAGTTAGTTGGTCTCCTTCACTCTGAGCACTTGTTGGTGGTGCTGTCAGCAGCAGCATCCATAAACCTGTCCATCCTTGCATGTGGCTTTGCCTTCACCACAATGTGCAAAATCTGGTGTAAGAACAAGTCCACAATTTTCAATCACAATTTGTCATTCCCACAACCAACTTACAAAAGGGATTGATAAATGAATAAATATATATAGATTGATTCTTTGCAAATTCCCCATGCAAATTGTGGCAATCTTGTGTCCTCAAAATAAAATTGCTTCTTAAAATTGACAAGTTATAGCTTGTGTTGCTAGAATGGTTTGAAATTCAAACTATTTGAAGTTTCAAAATAGGCACTAGATTAATTTTGAGCTAATGTAATTTTAGCATTTCCAAACCAAGGTCAATTTGCAACATATAATTTTTTTTAACACTACGCATATTGTTTAACTGATTGAGTTTTGTAGGATTGCAATTTTAACCTTTTACTTTGAACATTTAAAGCCTAAAAGGATTTTTGGAATCATTGCATCCTAATTCCAACCTAATTCACAATTTAGTACCATACCTAGTATATTGAACAAATTTGCACTATTCAGAACTTTTGGCAAATAATACATTACTGATTTCCAATGATGGTAAGTGGAAATATGGAAATGTTTGAAAATATGACTTTGGGGATAGCCCCACTAAGTGCCCCCCCAAGAATGACATTACCTAAGGGTGGAAAAAGGTACATTTATTAAATTAAATGACCTCATAAAAACAACTAGAACAACTTTGAAGGACCCTAATCATGACAAAACACCTTGTAGAGCTTCATGCATCAAAACAATATGTGCAAGAAAGTGATGAGTTAGGCCCATAATATCTTTGACAACAATTATGATACATTAGTGACATTTTGAACCAAAGAACTATCCATAACAATATATATATAACATGCACACATGCAATCATACATACACGATTTATACATTGTAGTTTGTAATGTTCATATATCATTGGCCAAAACACGTCACCTGCATTGAAAAATGTCCACCACAAGTAATGTCACCACACTTTGGTTATTGGCAATTGTGGTGCCAACATAACATTTGGTTGGGTTTGCCGTATGAATTGGACATTGGTCATCATGGAAAAACAAAATGGCAGGTAAACGTCTCATTGGAAGGACATGGGCTCACACTCCATGACCCATGTCCTATCCCCTTGTGCTAGCTCCAATTGGCAAGGAGTTAAATCCACCCAATTATTGCAGTTTGACCATTCTTTCCAAGCCTAGACCAAAAATCTCATAAAGCTGGACAAACATATCCAATATTATTCCATCATATTGGAATGGCATTTGTTGGGCAAAAGCCCCTTTTTCCATTCCATATCTAGTGTCATAAAATAAAGGTCAATAACCATTATGCCTTGCCCCTAAACTATCTATTTGTAAGTGCAGATGTCTATATAGTATGTGTGTAAGTGTTGGTGTGTGGATGTGACTCTCTCTCTCTCTCTCTCTCTCTCTCTCTCTCTCTCTCAAGCAGCCTTTTCTTCAATGGTGGAATTTTGCTGAAAAGAGAGATTAGAAATGAAAAATGAAAAAATCATGAAGTGAGTTTTTAGGTTCTCAATAGCCAAAATTTGATAAAAGGAAAGAATGACAGATTTTTTAATTTGATTCCCAATACTTTAGCAAAAATATAGAAGCAGGCTTACATGTTTTTGATTTTCAAAATGTCATTTATAGCCAAATTTGGCTAAAATCTTCTTATGGACGAAATCATCAGTTTGGTTGGCATCACAACCAAAAAGCAAAACAAAAAGGCTACAAGTCTCAAGGGCACCAGGCTTGTGGAAATTGGGTTATGAAATCCATCCTTGATGTCCAAGCTCATGTGACTCATGATTGGGAAATTGAAGCATGCAGACCCCACCTCTCTTTTTGGTTGATTCCACATCTTTCTTTTGAATGATCACCTCCCCATGAAGTAATCAGGATGTTAGCCTACTTGTGCACTTTTCTGGTGAAATAAGTGTGACCCCTCTTTACTTCTTCTCTATGGACAACAACTCAGTCAAGTTTTCATGGAGGTCAGGTCAAGGTGGGTAGGTAACATGGATTGCTTGATACAATTACACCGATCACCTAATGCAACATTATCCACGGATCAGCTAGGCTATTATATTAGCATCCTTCCCCTGTTTGCAATTTGTTAACAACTTCTTTTTGATAGAATTAGAGACTTAAAGAAGAAGTAAAGTCATACTTTACCACCCTCCACAATTTTCATGCATAAATCTCTTTTGCAGGCTGCTCATCATCACTCTAATAATGGTTTAAATCTGGTACTAGGTGTTCTTGCCTTAGTAAAGAGGAACTTCCAGCTTCTCTCAATCTAGTT
Organism: Sphagnum tenellum; assembly: GCA_963921925.1. Classification (NCBI taxonomy): domain Eukaryota; kingdom Viridiplantae; phylum Streptophyta; class Sphagnopsida; order Sphagnales; family Sphagnaceae; genus Sphagnum; species Sphagnum tenellum. Next base: position 16,939,036 of record OY998149.1, read on the forward strand.
TGGTTTCTCACAAAATTTCAAAAGTGGGTCTGGTTTGGATCTGGTTGTGGATTGATTGATTCGGGTTCCAGTTATGATTCTTCTTTGCATTGGTTCTAGTTATGGTTCTTTGCATTATTGGTTCTCTCTGTGTTTGCTCCTGATGAATTAGTGAATCATCAGTGCAGTCCCATTCCGCAGTTGGCACTTGACTCCAATAACTTGGGTTCAGTTCCAGTTTTGGTTTAGTGGAATTTTGCACTATTGCTTTCTAGTCTCAAACTGGTTCCAAAATTTATGTCACATTCCCAGTTCAGGGTCATTACCAGTTTAGATTCTACTGACTCAAACTAGAACATGCAGTTAGTTCTAACTCACCAAAAGTGTAACCACCAAACACTGGTTGCATTCTCCTATTTGGTGGGTATTATTGTTTGTCCATAGCAATAATGGGTTATCTACTACTATCCTTGTTATGCTTAGGCCCACTTCCAGGTTGCCTTTTCCACTTTCTTTTGTGGTTCTTTTAATTTAAAAATTATACACTTTCGATATAAGGAGTGGAAGGTATTGAATTCATTGTAGTTGTTGAACCCAAGTTGTCCACACATGATTTCAAAAGTTGCACAGTTCCAAATGTCCAAACCCAACAAATTCCAACTTGAACACAACACACAATGTCAAAATACATAGCAGAGTAAACAAGCATACCAAGCAAACTGACATCTCTTACCTAAGGCATACATGATTAGGTTTAGTAGTCATTAGGTCTAACATACATAAGCTACAAAGACTAATAATTTCTTGATGTGTTTTTAGGAGTTTTCCCAGTTGGGTTTTGTAAGTAATTGTTGTGAGCACACACACGAACCAATATTCCAGAGTATATCAAAGGGTCGCTTTTGCACCTTGCATTTGCAAAGTGATCAATCATTTGCATCTGGGTTCCCACCTCGCCCCTTATTAGTGTGCTTCTTCTTGTTGCTTTTTGCATGCCATGTACTACTAATGGACTTGATAATTGCTTGCACGCATCTCACGTGTCATCATCATGGCTCAAAATAGTTCATCACTTTGGAACAATTTCATCATATGTCACTTATACATTCTGTGGTGACCATATCATCAACCATGGTCTGGTCCAGATTTTTTTCTCCTGAAAATTTTTGTTGTTATTTTGACCCAAAAGAATTGGATTTTTAAATTTTTTTCTAGTGTAATGTTTTTAGTTTAAAATTTTGGGGGAAAAATCTCCAAATTTTCAGTATCACAAAATTGGGGGGGGATGAAAAAAACCCCCTATATGCTCATATAATCAAATGGGAGAATATTTAGAATCAAGAACAAAACCAACCCATATATTTCTTACTCAAAATTATTATTTGCATGAAATCCAAGGACCCATAATCTCTTTATGGGTACCTTGAGATGGATCATGGCTCTCTAAAAATTAAGGCCAAATTGTAAGGAGAGAAGGCATCATCAAGCTTACAATCCTAAATTACACTACTTTACTGGCTCAGTATTTACTTATAAATGGGATGAATGTAATGTAATTCATTGACACATTGTATCAAATGAATATGATAAAAATTTGACAATTGATAGATATAGGAAAACTTAATAAATTAAAAAATAAAATTAAGATGATTATTCTTTCATGGAAGTTCTTTTGAAAAACTTGTAAGCCTAATTTACATTTTTAAAGTATAAATCTATTTACTAAATAGTTGAAAATTCCTTACTTTGAACTCATGATGTCAAAAAACACATCCAACATCCAAAATCAAATACCTTATTTTTGAAACTTCCATAACTCAAATTTTCATAAACAGTGTAAGTGACTTCTTTGAGCAAAATATAAAATCCATTACTCTTTGTGCTGAAAGGAAGGAACAAGAGCACCAAGCAAAGTGAAATCTTAAAACCTTAAGTAAGAAAATTTATTGAGGTTTGCAACCAAAAGTGCTCTAGGCTATGGTGGTTAAAGTGAGCTTTAAAAGCCTTGGTTAGAACAATTAAGGTTTACAACAAAGTGGACCAGGCTATGGTGAAAGTGGTCTGGATTGTGGCTAAAGTGGGCTTTTAAAACCTTAATTAAAACACCAAGGTTTACAACCAAAGTGGTCTGGGCTATGGTGAAAGTGAGCTTTATAAAAACCTTGGTTAGAATATTAAGGTTTGCAACCAAAGTGGTCCCAGTCTAGTATGGCCGGTTATTTGAATTTTTTTCCATAACCGCCAGGTAGGTTATTTATTAATAATAACAATTAAATAAATAAATTGGATGCCAATTAGGTTATGAATACCAAAACAATTTGAGTCCCAGTTAGGTTATCAATATTTTTGAGTAATACCTACCTGTTAATAGCCACTTATACGGTCTTTTACAAAGTTTTTTTTAAAGAGTTAATTAATTTGTTCCATTTCTTTTTGTTTTCTATCATACAAAATTGTTTAGTGTTCTAGGATTGAAAACCTAGCGGGACGAGAACTAGGTTAATCCAGGTAGGTTATTAAATCAATGGCTATCAATTCTAAAACCAATCGGTGAGGTTATTAAATCAATGGCTATCAACTTTAAAACCAATCGGTGAGGTTATTAAATCGACGGCTTTCAATTTTAATACCAATCGGTTAGGTTATTAAATCATCGGCTATAAAAAAAACACAGTAACCGGCTGGTAGGTTATTAATGGCTGGGATGATAACCGGGTCCAAGAGTCAAATAACCTGCCAACGCTGGTCCGGTCGGGTCCAGGGGTTGGTGAATTCAGTGATCATTTGAAACCTGAGTTAGAATAGTAACCTTAGTTAGAGGGCGACCGCTTTCGTCTGCTTTCTTCTTCTTCTTCTTCATCTTCTTCTTCGTCGTCTTCCTGGTCTCATTCTGTTTGTGTCTGTCTCTTCCGGAAACGCCGGCGATGGAGTTGCGGCTGCTCGCATTTCGGGGCTGGTTTTTTTTTTTTGTCTTTTTGGGTTTTGTTACTCAGCTCCAGATCCTTCCAGCATGATCATCACTAGTGCGCTATGATGTCTATGTTGCGTCGGTGTCTCCAGCTTTACAAGAAAAAAAAAAGCCCAGAAAGAAACCCCATTCGATGAGAAAGCACTAATGAGAGAAGCTGATCATGATGCAGCAGCAGTAGCTGTAGTATTACTACAGAGAGAGGGAGGAAGAGGAGGAGCACCAGCAGCAGCAGGAAGAGGAGGAGGAGGAGAATGACATTAACAATAGTGTTGTAATCTCTGGCTGCTCATGTCTGCTGCTGCTGTTGTCGATCGATGTGGTCGGTTTGTTGTTTGGTTTGGTTGCCAGAGAATGAATCAGTTTGTCACCTAGTTCGAGTTGGGAAAAAGTGCTTGCAGCTGCATTCACTACCCCTGGCCTCCTGCAACCTCACCACCTTCACGTGCTGGTTGTGTTTTTTGTTTTTGTGACTCATCTGATCATCTAAGGAGGAAATGATTGTGTCCTCCTCCTGCAGCAAGGGAGCTGGACTAGAGGAATTTCGCTGTCCACGATCAGCTTTGATCTGAAGCTCATGCATGCTGCTGCAAGTAAATTTTAGTTTTCAGTTTTTTTTTCTCTTTCTGGTCGTCAGCTCATCTACTGCATTCATTTCTCCACACACACACACACAACACTCCGTCGAGCTAGCTGCTCAACACGGGTATATTGTGCAGGAAGTAATGTAGAAGTCTGATGCCACGTCCAATGATGAATCGCCTGCCTGACTGGTCATGGGATCGATCGAAACAGCTTGGTTCCAGCTCCACTTCCTGCTTTCCAATGTCTCGCTTTGTTATTCTGTCTTTGTTTTCTTGCAGTTACGTCCTCGTACTAGCTAGCTAGCTAGCTGCTGCATGCAGAGATCAAGATCTATAAGCTGCTGCATCAGATCGATCAAAACCACGTACTTGTTTGCAGGTGGGGAGATCAGGATTGCTCGGATCATGAATAGTGATGGATTTTATAGAAGTGGAGTTTGTGCGTGTTGTGAAGATTAGATGCAATCATTCGCAGCAGGGATCACCAGAGGAAACAGATCAGAACTTGGGAAGTACAGTACCACTCTCAAGATCTGTCTCCAACAAAAATCCAGCGAGAATCTTTCAATGTTGAAGCTACTGGCCCGAGTCAAATCTAGCAAGCTCTCTATAATACTTGAGCAGGTTTTGTGAAATTTTGTTACAAGTTTGGAACCAGAATTTGATCAAGCAACTCGACCATGGACATGAACAAGCTGCTACTGTGGAAGAAGACTTGGAGACATTTACAAGACAAAGTATATGTGCTGTTACTGCTCCAGGGACTTTGGCTTCACACTACTAGATCTGCAGTACATGGATTATCACAGGAGGGTGAAGCGCTGTTGCAGTTCAAGGGAAACATAACAGATGACAATCTGCTTGCAAACTGGGTGGACACAGATGTGCTTCCTTGCAACTGGACAGGAGTCACATGCACAGGAAACTCGGTGACTGCCATCAATCTCTCAGATTTCCCTATCTCAGGCCAAGTTCCACAAGATGTACTGGGTAAGTTCAACAAAAAGCCTCTGAAATCGACTGAACTTCTTCTTCTAAGTTCTTCTTCTTCTTCATACTACATACACTCTTCTCCAACACCTCTCTTTGCCAAGCTTGGACCCTTCAAGTTCCAAATGCCATGTCTAACCTAAAATCTCTCTCACATGGCTTTTTGGCTTTCAAGATTTTGATCAAAACCAATAATGTCTTCATATGTTTTTCAGATCATCCCATCGTCAAGAGTCTAAGAATTTTATTGGAAACAAAAAATTGCATCTTAAGGTTCAAATGATCAAAACTTCTCTTCATATTTTCAGATCATCATCCCATCTTTGAGTCGAAGCAATTTGTTTCTAACAAATTGCATCTTTGAGGTTTGATCAAAGCTTGTCTTCATACTTTCAGATCATCCCATCTTTAAGGTCTAACCAATTTGTTGGAAACAAATTGCATCTTGAGGTTTGCTCAAAAGTCTTCATAATATTTTATCACCCCATCTTTGAGTGTTAGCAATTTATTGGAAGCATGCTGTATCTTGAGGTTTTTTAAAATCAAAAGTTCTTCATTTTTTAGAAGCAATTTTTTAGGAAGCTTCATATTCCTGAAGTATTTTATTGTTGTTGTTTTCTCTTTTGTCTTCCTCTTTGAGTTTCTGTAAATTTTCCTTTTAAAAAAAAATATCGGATCGGTCTCTTTGTTTCTTGGTTTCTTTGGTCATCTCTTAAATCTTGCTTTTATGTTTTTGTTTGGTGACTGGAATCTGTTTCCTCCTTTATGTTTTTGTTGAGCTAGCTAGTTAGTATCATGGCTGAGGCCTTCTTCCCATAAATTATTACTGTTGGTGTTGGTGGCCCATCTTTTTGTCCTATTTCAAGAAGCTGGACATGATTGTCCTCATGTGACAAAGCTTCTTATCACACTCACCATTTTAACCAGCTTTTTTTAATTTGGGTTTTCTTATTCTTTTTTCAGTAAAATTGTACTCACCAGGAAAATTAATCAACATGAGTGTTGGATTTGTGCATTCAAATTTAAGGGTTTTTTTTGGGGAGGCACTCCTTTTGCTTCATTTTTTCCATATAAACGTAATTTTGAACAAGTTTTCTCTGCCAATCAAGAAAAGCAAGATATTCCAAAATCATGATGTCTAAACCCAGTAATGTATTGAAACTCCAAATAAATTCTAATAAATCTCTTTTTAAGCAATTGTATGTTTTTTCCAGCTGAGGGTGGGTGAACTGGTTGCTAAGGGGGTGGTCAAGAGACGGCTACAGTGGGTGGTGCCTTTCATTCTTTCCCTTTTGACTTCTCTTGGTCTGTTTGGTTGTTCTGAGCTGTTTAAGTAGAGCTATGTAATGAACTTTATATTGGGGGCCAAATATGTACTGCTGCTTTATTCTTGTTTTATGTTACAAAAGTGCAAAAAGCACTGAAGGACCCTCCCTCCTTGTTGGTCCCTGCTTGTCATACTTTTCTCTGGGAATTTGACAACTTTGATGATGTACAAAGGTTTCTCAAATCACATACTGACCCATTTGAGTCCAGTTACATCTGAAAATTAGCTGTCAAAAGTGAGGGAAATCTAAGGCTGTTGAAGCATATTTTTCCACATAAATAAATTTTACCAGCCCTAGTTCTGGTCTCTCTTTGTTAGCAGTGATTGGATCCCTCCTCTAAGTTGAATACCATTTTTAAATTGCACAGATGGGTACATTCACAGTATAATTTATCACAAAAAAACTGGCTCAAAAACTTAATGCATCTGGCAACATGGCTGAAACATAGTGCAGATGGGTTACATTCACAATATAGCACACCACAAAAACTGCTTGAAAACTAATAGTGCAGATGGGCACATTCACAATATAGTGCGCCAGCCACAAAGATTGACACTGAAATTTGTTTGCGTGTGGGGGCTGGGGGCTTGTGCTTTTGACTGCTTGCTTTTGCAGGGCAACTGAAGAATCTCACAACTTTGAACTTGGGAAACACAAATCTGGCAGGCTCCTTTCCTCTGGATTTGCTTGACTGCAGCAAATTAGTGAGCTTAAATCTGAGTCTGACATACATGGATGGTCCATTACCCACAAGCATTTCACAGCTGACAAATCTGGAAATTCTGGATCTTTCCTACTCAAGCTTTGCAGGATCCATTCCTGATACATTTGGAGATTTACCCAAGCTACAGCTGCTGAATCTGCAAGCCGCAAATCTATCTGGGTTGTTGCCATCCAGCCTTGGCAAGCTCACAAACCTGACAGAAATCCATCTGGGACTTGCCAATTTCACAGTTGCACCTGTGCCCTCTTGGTTTGCCAATCTCACCAAGCTCCAAATCCTGGACCTGAGCTCCAGCAACTTCACACAAGGACCCATCCCAGACTGGATCGGCTCGATGCCCAGCTTACACTACCTGGATCTCGCAGTTTGCAACATGACTGGCACCATTCCAGACTTCCTGGGCAGCTTGGGGGCTCTTGAGACTCTGTACTTGAACGAGAACTCTCTCTCCGGGAGCATACCTGAGAGTCTTTTCCTGAACTTGACAGAGCTGAGAAACTTGGATTTATCGCAGAATCAGCTCACGGGATCCATTCCTTTGAGTCTGATGGAGCTTAAGCAGCTGGAAGTGATGGAGCTCTACTCCAACCAGTTGTCTGGAGAGCTTCCTGTCACCATTGGAAACCTCAAGAGCTTGTCGCAGATGGATGTGTCGCAGAATCAGTTGACTGGGTGTGTGCCAGAGTCCATCGCCAACATGACAAACCTGTCGATCTTCCATGTCTGGCAGAATGCGTTCAATGGGTCCATACCATCGGGTATGGCTGAGCTTCCGGAGTTGACGGAGTTTGTCCTCTTCGACAACCGCTTCACTGGAAATGTTCCCGAGAATTTGGGTGTGAATAGCAAGCTTGCCCGCTACGATGTGTCGACGAATCTGCTTTCAGGAGCTGTTCCGGCGCATCTTTGCGATGGACAGCAGTTGAATCAGCTCATCTTCTTCGAGAATATGTTTTCGGGTGTTATCCCTGATGTGTATGGCAACTGCAGCAGTCTCAGTCGCGTGCGTTTCGAGAGGAATCAACTGTCGGGTCCCATTCCCGATGGTCTTTGGGGTGCACCCAAGATGCAGATTCTCACAGTCAACAACAATTTCTTCAACGGAAGCATAGCTGCTTCCAGCATCGGATTCGCTTCCCAGTTAGCCACTCTCGACATCTCTAGCAATGGGTTCACAGGTCCGCTCCCGCAAGAAATCGGCAAGCTTGGTCTCATGCAAAAGCTGGTTGCATCGGACAACAAGCTCTCGGGTTTCATCCCTCCAGAGATTAGCAATCTTTCTCACCTCAATGGGCTTGATCTCAGTCAGAATAGCTTCACTGGGTTGATCCCAGCAACACTCGGCAACTGTACCCAGCTCAGCACTCTCAACCTCTCGACGAATCTCCTCTCCGGGGAGATTCCCAGTGAGTTTGGCGAGCTTAGCAGCCTCACAGTCCTCGACCTTTCGCACAATACTCTCAGCGGTGATGTCCCGGCAGCGCTCAGCAGTTTGCCACTCGAGAATCTCGACCTCTCCTACAACAATCTTTCTGGAGTGTTGCCGTCGGGTCTTCTCGATGTCGCAAATGTCAAAGGAAATCCTGATTTGTGCGAAGAGGGTAGCGGCAGCGGCGACTCGACGGCATGTGCAGGAGGAGGTAGCAGCTTGCAACCTGCTCCAGCGACGAGCAGCAGCAGGTCTAGCAATGGAGGAGGAGGAGGAGCACCCATGGTGTCTGTGGTGGTGGGGGCTTTCGTTGCGGCGACGATCATACTGGTGGTCGGTTCCTGCTGGTTTTACCGCAGATACAAAACCTTCCAGGAGGAACGCTGCAAGGGACTTGGCACCTCGTGGCGACTGACTTCCTTCCACAAGATGGTAGTGCGGGACTACGAGATAGCGGAATTCTGCAATGATCCCGACAATGTCATCGGAAGCGGCGGATCCGGCAAAGTCTACAAGGCTGTTCTTGGCAACGGCCAAGCCGTGGCTGTCAAGAAGCTGGGATGGGGTGAGAGCAAACCTGCAGGCGATCATGCAGCAGTACACGATCACGGATTCAAAGCTGAGGTAATAATTCTCGACTGTAGGCGCCATGCAGGAGCTCAGCTGATATTCAGTTCCAAATTCTTCCTAGGGTTACATTCTTCATCATCACTCTTGCAACAGAATCTGATCCTCGATGCGCAATCGCAGCTGCTTCTTCCGAATATGCACACAAAGTTCGATGGATACACTGCAGCTTGCGAGTTGTAGAAATTTTGTGATCATGTACGTGATTCTGATCTTTCTTTCTTTCTTTCTTTGGGGGGTCATGAATGCAATGCCATGCAGGTAGAGACTTTAGGGAAAATCCGCCACCGGAACATCGTGAAGCTCTTGTGCTGTTGCTCCAACGAGGAATCAAACCTGCTCGTCTACGAGTACATGCCCAACGGCAGCTTGGGTGACATCCTGCACAGCACCAAAGGCGGCACTTTGGATTGGGCTATGCGCTACAAGATTGCACTCGGCGCGGCACAGGTAGTAGCTAACCCCTAAACCCTAAATGAGACTTGCTCGTCGAGATCTGCACGACCCATGTTTTTTTCTCCGTTGCTGTGTATGTCGCGGCGCGGAGTACTGGATCGATCTGCAGCACAACTCTTATGCAGAGAGGGACGGGATATGTTTTTGTGGTATTTTAGGGTTTGGAGTACTTGCACCACGACTGTCTGCCACAGATTGTGCACCGTGATGTGAAGTCCAACAACATACTCCTTGATGCCGATTACGAGCCGCACGTTGCTGACTTCGGGCTTGCTCGCGTCCTGGAAACCACCACCATTACGACATTGAAGGGCGAGTCCATGTCCGCAGTTGCAGGCTCTTATGGCTACATTGCTCCCGGTAACAAACCCTAAAATAAGACCCTTGCTGCTGCTGTGCCTCATACCGGATCAAGGATTCATAGATTGATCATCACTGTCGTTGTTTTCGAGCTAACATTTCTTGTTGTTGGTGGTGTTGGGATTGACTGTTCATGTAGAGTACGCATACACCTTGAATGTGGGGGAGAAGAGCGACATCTACAGCTTTGGCGTCGTGTTGTTGGAGCTTGTGACAGGGAAGAGGCCAGTGGAGTCGACCTTTGGCGAAGGTGTTGATCTGGTGAAATGGGTGATGGACAAAATTCAGAGCACTGATGGGTTGTATGAAGTTCTCGACCCGCGTCTCGGCAGGGAGTCGCACGACGACATGATCCTGTTGTTGAGAGTGGCGGTGCTGTGCTTGAGTCGACATCCTCGCAGCCGGCCGTCCATGCGTGAGGTGGTGCAACTACTCGTGGAAGCCGAACCCAAAAGCTGCGGCGAGAAATTGAACAGAATCAGAAGCATTTCCGGATCGATCTGGCCCACTATGAAGATCAAGAATGCGAACTTAGCCGACCAGATCAGGAGCGAAACCACGACCGCCGACGATGACGACGACGACAACAACAAGGCAGTTGTCGAGAAGCCGAACTTTCTAGGATTGTAAGAAAACACAAAAACGTCGTCTCGCGGTCTATTGCAGCCTAGCTCCTGATGGGTGCCCGGCGCCTTTGTGTATACTAGATTAATGTGGACATGTCGATTCTTAGTAACCAGTGCAGATTATAACTTGCTCATGCATGAATTCTAAGCTTCTGGTGTCGAAAGCAAAAAAAAGCATCACAAAACAAGGATCGATGACGATGATGAAGCGGAGACTTGAAGATGAATGCCACAGCTGCACACTAGCTCTAGGGGGGGAAGAAGATTAACCAAAAGCTTCCCATTTTTCCTACCGATCCTGTAACCTGTCACCCATGATGCGAGCTCAAGAATTCTTATCATTCCTTTCTGATCAAATTTATCAGAAAAAAAACAACAGAAACCAAAAAGGGATTGATGAACGGGACCAAAAAATTCATGACTGGCGGCGCAGATCGTCTTCGCATGGGCTTAGAGCTCTGCCGAACAGAAAGAGCATGCGCGCCTGCGTATGTTCTGGATGCATACGCGTACGCGTACTTTTCCGGTTACATCTACGTACACGTATGTCTGGGTGCCTAGTATGCGTTCTCCTATGTTCTGGATTCGTATGCATACGCGTATGTCTCGGTTCATACGCGTATGCGTGTGTGGGTACATACATACATGTATGCGTATGTGGGGTGCATATGGGAGAGTCTTTTTGTTCAGGAATTTTGTGATGTTTAGCCAATCGGAAAAATTCAGCAAAAGTGGCAAATCATCCATAGGAAGATTTCGCGATTTAGCCAAATCTGGCTATAAACCACATGTGAAAGTATAAAAATCTGAATCATCGTTTTATATTTTTGGCTACTTACAGGATCCAAATATCTATATAGATCTTGTGATTTTTACTCTTTTTTTGTTTTTCCCCCATTCTTCTTCTTCTTCTGGGACTTTTGGCGATTGAAAATGGCTATTTTTCCAAAATACTATTTGAAAACTAACAACATTTGTATTCAACACCACATTTGAACATTATCCTTCCATTCTGTTGATTCCATACATGATAAAGAAAAGGTAAATAATTTTAACTTATTTAATTAAAATTAGAATTTTTCTCACTCTTCGAAATTTATTTAAACAACTATCGCGTGCCTAAATCATGTGAGACAAAATTAAAATGATAAAATTGCACTAAAACATTTCAAATTTCAAATTTTTACTTATAAACAAAACTTAGTCATCCTAAAACTCAGACCGTGGTGGTGGTTTTAGGGTTTATGTGAATAGTGGTGATGATTTTAGGGTTTAAATGAGATAGTGTTCATGATTTCAAAGTTTAGGTGAAACTTACCCTAATAAGATTTACCCAGGTTTAAGAACATACCTGGGCTTGGGTACGAGTATTTTAAAGATTATATGCAAAGTTATGAAACAGGTATATTTTTTCAAAAATATATACCTTTGAATATTCATCTGATTAGGGTATATTATTTTGAAAAAATTAATTAAGATATATATATATACCCTACCCATACCCAACAGGTTTATCTGGGCAAATGATATAGGGACATGAGGTAACAATAGCACTTCATTCAAGGGCAATATTACTTTCAATATCAACTATACTTGCCCTAAGGTTATTTCTTCTGTCCATGATGTAAGGGTAAGGGTAGAAAAATTATCATTTATCCTATGTTTCCTCGACATGTATCCTTTTATCCTATGTTTGCCCTGCATGTACCCTATACACAAATTACACATAAATCCAAATCTGTATAATTTATGTTTACAACTATGATTCATTGGGAAGTGGAGAAAGACAACTAGTTGTGAATTTTACCATTGCAAACATGAACATATGATATAATAAAAATCAACAAAAATAGAATGATACCATTCAGCATCTTTCGTAATTCATTTTGGGCATTCCAAAACAACAAACTATAGGATAATCATGAAGATATGGTAAATGGTTCCAAGAGTATATGGTTAGAGTCTTGTTCAAATTAATTGATTTGATGAATGGAATCACATGTCAAAAGCATGAATTAGTTGTTGGTTAGTCATCATAATTGGGGAAATTCCATCATAACCTTAAATCACATGTATTGCAAAATATTGAAATGCACATATTCTACAAGATGATTTTAGCATACATAGTATAACCAGAAGGGTAGGTTCCAGTTCAGTTCTTTCTAACTGAAGTTGGAATCAATGGTTCATACACACCCAAAAGTGGTGCCCAACCAACACTAGTTCAAACATAGTCATTTGAAATTCATAAATTGGTTCCCAGTTCAAATCAAAATAATATTCCAAATGTCACCTATATGCAAAGTTTCTTCTCTCTTGGGGTAGAGCCAACAAACTATAGCAATGGTCACCAAATACATTGAGCACCAAAAAAGACCATGTGAGTGTTTTGGGGTCATATCTTGGGGGGGAGGACAAGCAACCAAATTGCTAGAAAGGATGGATTACCTGCAAAATAAGGTGAATGGGATAGGCCTACTCAATCACACTAGGTTGGCAAACTTCAAGTCTCCTTTCTTCCTTTTTTTTTTTGGGAGGAAAATTATACAGAAGTCTAGTGTGAAGTAGACCATTAACCTAAACATCCAATTCTTAAACTAAATCTTAACCTAAATTTAAGATTATGGAGTCTTGCAAACAACCCCATTTACATGCAATTTTTTTAGAATTCAATTGCATTTGAGCCTAAAGCTACTTTCATCCTTTGTGGGCATCCTTGGTTGACACCTTCCGCCACTCATAAGTCTTAGTGTTGGTTTATATAGATGCCTGAACAATACAAATTGGTGAAAGGAAAAAACATTAATGGTCCACATTGCCAAGTGATCTTGAAGATTTATTGATGGACCTCCAGATTTTCTATGGCCAGAACCAGTAAAAACAATTTGACAAAACAATTGAATTCTCTTGGTTTCTGAAGTGTAAACTCCGCTAATTTTTGGGTGAAAATTTTGCCAAATTTTAATATCAAAAAATTGAAAGAAAAACAAAACCCCTTGTTCAAACCACTTAGATATCAAGATTAGGGTTTGTCCTATTTATAGGTTTTACTAGGAATCTTTTGGTGTTATCATTTTGCATATGAGTACACATATCATTGAGATCATAGGTAAGCGATAATTTTCAAGTATGAAAATTGTAATTCAGCTAGGATTCTTTTCCCAAATGCTCCCAATTCACAAAAACAAGTAGTTAATAATCCTAGAAGTGTGTGACTTGTTTTTGCTAGGATTGGAACTTTCTGAATACATATCAATCCACCTCAATATGAACCTAGTTGAAAGAGTTGCTCTTTTTTCTTTCATTCATTCCTTTCTTCTTTTATGAGAGGGTGTGTTATTATTTGGACCCATGGTGTTGGGTCCCATGGGTCCAAAGGAAGGGCTTCTTTTGCTGAAGAGCCTGTACATGATCAAAGTTTTGTCATGGAATGTCACTAACAATAATGCCAGCAACAATAGGACAAGGACCCACCAAAAAGTATGCATGATGAAGTTGTTAGGAGCCCAAAGACAAAAATAATGGTGCAATTCCAACTACAAAGCTATTGATGTGTACAAAAGTGAGGCATTCTTTTTGTTGCAGTGAGGTAGAAAATTATGTAGCTTGAGCAAGAGATTCAACACTCATTTCTCTTTGAATGTTATTGACAAAGTAACAAGTAATCTGACCTTTGATAATGTGGGGTATATATGTGAGGGGCGAAAGGGTGGCAATGTGGGCTTCATGATCACCGTCATAAGCTTGACTCAAGATCTTGAAGGATAACAAATTGATTTACTTTCTTGGGGTGGATGTTGATCTAAGGTTTGAACTTTGAATGGAGGATGTGATTAGGGATTTGAAATTTTTTTGAAGCTTACCTTATGTTGGCTCGTAATTAAGACTATAAGAATATTGTTGATCTTTTCCCTTTGTTTATAGATTAATGGCTTGTAATTGAAAGTAGGCTTCAAATTGGGTACAAGGATTTGGATGTGTTTGCACATGACAATTGATGTCAATGTGTGCTTCTAATGCTAGATAGTGTTATCATTTGTTGAGCTTTATAGCAATATGATGTTTTAGTAGCTTGGATTGCATATGGTGCTTATGTTTTTCCTTAATGATCATGTGTTTAAAATCCTTGCAACTCGTGGAAAAAGGGTTGGTACTTCATGAGTGCAATTGAAAATTCTTCTTCTTAATATGTATGTATGTTTATTACCAATCAAATTTTCTATGTTTTTTTCCTCAATCTCCACATTATATTTGGGTTTTCCAAATATGGTTCACATCACAATTTTCATGCATTCAATTTTCAATAAAAAATTCATCAATGTCAAAATCAATGATTTGTGATCAGCTTCATTTATGATATTATATATATCCAAGTTTTTTTTTTTTTGCTTTTTGTATTTCCAAAAACAAACTATTTATTATTAAATTTTCATTATAATGTATTGTATACATGAACTTTTCAACCAAGGCCTCCTTGACATCTCAAGATAAACAACAATGCCATTTGATCACTTGGAAGTCTATAACAATTGGAAAACTCAAATTGTTAAGGTCATAGTGGCAACCCCTTGTAAATGTAATAGCATAGAGAAACTTATTTTTAAACATCCAAGTTCTAATAAAAAATTAATATGGACAATTTGGATGATCATTTTTTTTATACATTCGATTTTTTGAGTTGAAAGATCAAATGTAAGATAATTTTTCACTAATGTCCATTAATTTATTCAAATTGTGATTTTAATCTATGTTTCAGTGAACTTTTTTACTTTTTCTGAGATACAAATAATTGTGATGCATATTTATATTACGTGGACTTTATTCAAAGTATGTGTCAAAACTTTTTTTTTTTTAAACAATTAGAAAATAGAAAATATATTTTATGATACCTTTAAATATTCAACAATCATTACATCCTAACTTAGCTAGTATTTGTTTTGGAATATTTTGTGTTGAAATAGATCTAAACAAAAATTAATTGTCTCCCATTTTCTAATTTTTTTATCTAATTTTAATGTTCATTTGTACTTTTTTTTGCAAATAGGTTTTTATAAGCTCAATAAACAACACATGTGTTTTTTCTAATACACTTCCATCCACATTGATGTACTTTATTGCTTTGATACGAATGTTACAAGATTCAACTAATGGCACCTACTTTTAATATATGTTTTACCACTTATTTCTACCTTTTACCTTCTTAAAATATTATGTGAATTATGATGATGCTATCGAAATTACTTTCCCTTCTAACTATGAATTCCACAAATAAATCAAAACATGTTATTGGGAACCAAAAAAGGGTGTTAGGAATCATTAAAACTTATAAATTATAATGTATGCGATTTTCATTTTGACATTTTAAAATTAGGGTTGCACAACAATTTGTTATTCAAGAAAACCTAACACAAAACTTATGATGTTTTGGGATAATTATAAATATATTTAATAACAAGTTGCAAACAATTTTAGCCAAATTTTAGATTTTATAAACTATCCAAGACTTAAACTACAAGAGGACCCACTATCCTTTTATCAAGTAATCCCCATAACTCGTAGTAGTGTGTTTTGACTGAAATAGAAGTTTGAAATTTGTTGAAATTATGTCAATAGGGTTTGTGAACATTCTCAAAATAATTGTAAAGTGGTGTTAATGCCCATAAACATTTGCCAATGAATGTAGCTATTGTAATTGGCAATGTGATATTATGGAATAATTTGAGATTTTTTTCAATCTATGTTCACATTCACCTTTGACCTCAATCACTAAACTTGGTTTGGAACTGTCACTTCAATTATTGATGCATATCAATGTCCTCACAATGAAACTTGAAAAATATAATTTGTATTGATTGAATCAAAGAGCTCAATTCAAAGCACCATGCATTTGGCTACCTGATGGTGATGAACACACCAAGTCATGGATAGTTTAATCAATCTAGAGGTTATATAATTTTGTAGGCTATTGAAATTCAACTTAATTTCTAACTATGATTATAATTGTTTGTGATTTTGTTGATTAAGATTTTTCAAAAACTCTTGTAAGTTTTGAAGATGGGAAAATGATTGCCTAAACCCTAAATGTTTCCTAACCATGTTGTTTGTCAATATTTTATTTATATGGTTTATTACGTTTATACATCCAAACATCAAATTAAAGGTGTAACCCAAAATGAAAGTGTTTATTATGTTGATGGGTGCATTCTATTCTTGTCATAATAGTTGCTCAAGATATTTTCAATTATTTATATGTTGGATGACAATTGGTCTTGCACAACAAATTTTGCGCCAAGACTTGTGATTGACCTAATTCAACTTGTCCATCCATGTGTAGGTGGAAAGCAGAAAAGTATTTGACGTTCACACTAGAGTGCAAATTTGAGGTGAAAATCTAAAAAATATTCAAATAAGGATTTCATCATACTAAAATACATAATTTAACAAATAATGTGAAGACAAAAAGAATGAGTCAATTTTGTTGGTTAATATATCACCACCAAAATAGATTAGATATTAAAACATGGTTGGTTAATGAAAAACTCCATGGAAATTGGCATTTCAAATGATTTGCAATTTTCAAGAAAATCTACTCATGGAATGTGGATAACTTGTTCCTTGGTTAGGATGAGTAAACTCCTTAACATATTCCTACCATACAAAATTATTAGGAATGTCAAAAACTAACTACATGATATTATTGTACCCAAAATGGCCTCCAATCAATGTATAATGCTTAATATGAAGAATTTCAAATCTTTGTACAAACCCTTTAAAGTGTGCACCAATATCTTATATTGTCACCCTTTATGCTTTATGCAAAGTGTATAAACTTTTTCTCATAAACTGGGGATTGAAATGGCTAGACAAAATATGTTCCCCAAGTTCCCAATCTATTCCCCAACACGTTCCCAATAACTCCTCACTTTATCCCATATTCTTTGCCCTGAGTTCTACTCTTCAAAACTTATATATCCAGCCCAAAGGCACAAATTGCAGCAAATCTATTTTGGGATGATCTGAAACAATAGCTTAAATGATAATGATTTGATATTGACATAAATAATGATAAACTATTGAGATTCATACATGAACATATGAGAGAAATAAAAAGGGGCAAAGAGGAGATGGGGTGGAGGGAGGAGAGAGAGAAGGGGGGTTTTACTCTTTTTGGAACCTTGCTCAAAGATTACACTTGTGATGTAACTATCATAGAATATGTCTCTTTTATTAAATTATTATAAACTTTATATTGTTCGATAAAAAATCATTACAATTTTTTTCATGTAAATGATCCTAAATACTACAGGAACGTTTTTACCATTGTAGATGTTTTAAAATAATAATTTTACAATGTATAAACCATAAGTATAAATAATCAAAGTATGAGTTGTGGTTTTTTTCTTTCAATCTTGTGATATTGCCACAGTGGCAATTATCCAAAAGCACATTTAACCATGTTTGGTTATACATCACCTATGAAAGTAGAAATTTATTAAAATCATTTTATATATTGGCTGCTTGTTCAAACAACATGTAGAAACATGGCAATTTTTATTTATTTTTTATAAAATTCAACAGAATTTCTTTCAATAAATATTTCACCAAATGGAAAAAATTCACCACAAAAAAAATGTTGAGTATGAGAGGAGCATCATAATATTTGAATACTCTTAAGAAAGTATTAATTATATTTTAACAATAAAATCTTTGAATTGAAGCTATATAAGCTTGGATTAATCTATAGCTATTTCTCCAGCAATGGGGTTCTAGTATGTTTGCTTTAGAAACAATATCTTGTTTCTAAAGCATGCAAGTATTAATTTTTGAAAACATTGCATGTAAGTGTACAAGTTCTGGTTCGAGTGACCACTTTTCACTTGTTGTACAACCGAGGTACTCACAAAATTTTCAGTCTTGGGCCATGTTCATGAATGGTTTTCTAAGGAATCTTTTCTTTGTAGCCTAAGTGACAATCATCAACCATAGGAAGATTTAGCCAAATCTGGCTATATACCAGATTATGATGCACAAATCTTTCTTTAATCATCCTTCATTATTTTTGGCTACACACTGAAAACCAAACACAAAAAATCTGGCTAAACAGTTGCTACAAACTGACTTACTTTGAGTCACAAAGTCCATGACCATGTCATTCTCATCTATTCTGATGTAAAGATGCTGGCACAACAATGTTGGACATGATCAAATTAAGAATCTGATCAAACTAAGAATTAATACAGGAGAAGGTGATCTAGTGCTAGTCTTATCACCATTAATAGTTAAGAAAAGATAGATCAGCAACAGTTGTTGCATGAAATCAGCAAAGACTGAGCCTGAAATCAGGGGAAGCACAGGCACCAGAACTTAATGAGTTAGGTGGTCTTGCCACCCAAAAGGCAAGAAAGGAGTTAGCTAATGAAATCAGTTTCATGTATAAGTAGAACCCCTGCTGAAATGCAAATCACCAGATCTTGAGTATTCTTGCCTACTTCTGAGCTAATCCACAGAATCTTCTTATCTTCTTCCTGTCTCTATTCTCTATCATGGATATTAAGTCATCTCTTCACAGTTCACAAACAAGACATTAAAGAACCTGCCTGCCATCAACTATCATGCTTGAGATCTTGAATAAGCAAATAAGCTAATACAGCCATGCAGCTAATGGCTATTTTAGCATCAAGAAAGCTCTGCTTTCAATTTGAACTGAAAGCATCAATGAAACCAGTCAACTCAAGCTCAACAGAAGTACTAGACATTCATCTGAATGTACCTCTCCTTCAGGAATATGTGTTCCGCAATGCAACTCCTAGTGACATACAATCTTCTACAACCTTCATAGGGTCCACTTCAAGCACATTCAGGTCCCAGTTGTCACAGAGGATGCTTAAATTACCTTTCTCTGCAAAATAATCCGTCTGGTATTCATAAATTGGAAACTGAAATCGCCACAATGACTAATCCGTGCTAGGACTGGCACCAGTCCAGTGATCACAATCACAACATAGATTAGGGCATCAACACATGGCAATTACACAGACTTGAAAGGTGAATCATTCTACAGTTTGATACTGTGGATGGAAATAGACTATGTAACTTAGTGCTCAACCTGCTTGTTTACATGAACAGAAAACTGTATTGTCAATGACTAATTAACACAAGTGCCCACACCAGCCCACTAATCACACCAGTCATTTTATTACTAACTTATGACAGTCATATGATCTACAGAATTCTATCTATCACAGATACTGTGCAATGGAGTGCACAAGAGGAATGCCAATGTGGAAGCACTATTAGAGGTACCACATCTTAGAAATTCCTTACAATATGACAGGGCTCAGTCCTTCGTGAAGTTTGGTCACTAATGGGTGGTGGTCATATGAACTCTGCAGCAATTGAGACCAGACTAGATTATGCACATGGAGTGAGAATAGATCATGTCTGGTCTAGATCATGTAGATATAATCAGCGTTTCATTACTGGTTTGATTACTTCCCAATTTGTATCACAATTCAGGGACTTGGACTGTTGGTGAAACTCTGGAGCAGTATCAATAGAAGTAAGCATGCTCAGGACAACCTGCCATGAGAACTCTTGATAGAAAGGGAAGCTCTCACAATGGGAACAACAGTCTGTGGATCAGTTCTTAAAACTAGGACAGGGTTAGGTCTCAAAATCATAGAGCACCTTGAATTTCTTCATGACTAACCATCCAAGCAAACATATTCATAATCAAAGATATAAGAAGACAACTGCAAGATTTCAGAAAGCTTGCAAACCTGAAACCAAAAGTGTAACAACCTAGCTTCTTGTAACTTTGTGG
This sequence comes from Sphagnum tenellum, assembly GCA_963921925.1. NCBI lineage: Eukaryota > Viridiplantae > Streptophyta > Sphagnopsida > Sphagnales > Sphagnaceae > Sphagnum > Sphagnum tenellum. The sequence continues at coordinate 16,958,930 of OY998149.1, forward strand.
ACACATAAATAGACAAGCAGATACATAAGATTGCACTTGAAATAACCTGGCCAGGAACTCATTGCCCAGTTTGGACACAGCAAAAGAGAATGTGTGTACTCATATGGCAAGCCCAGCCATGTGAGTACACAGACAGAAGTAGACAGACCAAACAGACAAACATACAGACAGACAGATAGGTTGTACCCACAAGACTAATTCATGACCTTGAACCCACAAAGGGAAAGATAGCCATTCAGACATTTCATACTTTGTCCCATCAATTCCTCTGCACAGCAAAAAAAAAGTTAAGTCAGTCACAAAGCTTTGTATTTCAACAATACCTTGAGGATGCACCTTCAGGTATAGGTAGCATTGGGTGGCTAGTAGCTTCATGGAGAGCTGACAATAATCATGTGGAAACTTATGTTTATACATTCATATTGTACAAAATTTTCAGATTTCCTTCAACAAACTCTCCCCAAAAGCATGAACTTTAATTTGTATCTAACGTAAATAAAATATTTACAACCCGGCAACTCTAGAGCTTCAACCTCTTCACTTGCAGAGTGTACAAATTGACAAGACTGCAAGCTCCTTAATGCTTTTTGGTATACTGGACAATGTGCTAAGCTTGCAGATTGCTGTGTTTATATTCAGATGTAAATGATCTGCAATTGTGTAAAAAATAGTCCCTCCAGAACAGCATTAGGAAAAACATTTAGGGTTTTGTTGCGAAGTCACCGGGGTTGAGATCTTAGGGTCGGGGGTCTAGAGTTTTTGGTTTCCTAAGGCTTCATTTTTTAATTTTTTGTTTAGGAATCCATCTATTCACTTGCGCGACTCTGTTTTTTAACATCTATCAATATAATTTTGCTTTTAATGATTTGGGCTGCAACATCTGTTTTGTTTTCGATTGTTGTTTTTCAAATGGAGAGCTCCAAGGAATTTCTAATTTCAAGTGTTTATCTAAGCTACCCAACATCAATCTTACATGTGTAAGGTGCCATTTCTTTTATAATCTGATCATTATCCTCCCCTGAAAAATTGTGATTGCTGCACATACTCGATTTTGACGAAAGGTTATTCGAGATTTGTTGTGTTGTAGATTGAAATTTTTAATGTTCATTTGTTTGGATCTCATTCTTAATTAATGATTCTAGGTTCGAAGAAAACCATCACAAGATCAGCTCCTCTGCCCCTATTTCACAACATCATCTCCTTTCGCTGGGTTTAGTTAAAAGAAAATCAAGTTGCACTCTAAAAAAATACAAGAATTGAGCCTGGACCCAGAATCGAGGGATTGTATGGAAATGAGACCCATTAAAATCAAGGATCAGCAATTGAAAAGGACTCAATGTCCAAGAATGTTTTTGTTCATTTGTTTCCAACATGATGAAGGGGAAAGTAGAATGCTATGTTTTGCTTCTTCTTTTCTTGCATTTCACCCTCCATTCAACCTCTTTGAAATTTGGGATTTTCATTCCTTTTTTCTTTTTCTTTTTAAATGATCATTTTGTAGTCCAAGTGAAAGACATCTTTGAGCTGAGGAGTAGTTGAGTAAGTATTAATGGACAAGTATTGAATTATACAATTCAAGGATCAATGTTTGAGATTTTCTGAAAATTTGCGGAAAGGAGATCAATTATGGAATGTGTGGATGTGTGTGAAGATTTTTGAGTTTCTTTTGTTAGTTTACTTTGTCAGTAAGAAAAAATTTAATGATTCCTACAGGTTTAAGGTGTATTGCATCAATTAAGAATTTAAAGAGGGAATACAATTTGAGGCTTTTGCACCATTTGCTTTAAACACTTGTTGAAAATTGTGCAAGTGTATAATAAACCAAAACAAACTTGTCTTGTTGGGGTTTGATGTTTTTTGATAAGATTTTGTAGTAGGTTGTGACCTTCTTGTTTGACATTCTTCTTTTTAAGAAGGTTTTTGAAACCTTGATTCTTGTTCCCAAGGATTTTTTCTTCCAATTTGATTAGATAATATCCTCATTAATGTATGTATGATTATGTTTTATGCAACATTCGAAAAATATTGGATGTAGTGAATTTTGTCAATGGCACCTATTGTTTTATGTTGCTTTCCATATTGATGAAAGCCTTAAGTGGTTGTAGGCATACCAACAACATCTATGGAATACCATGCAATCAAAAAGCAAAAACTTGATTTGTTGCTTGATGAAGTGAAAGGTTCAACTCATGATTACAACACTAAATCTAATAATGAAATGGAGAAGGTTCATGCCATTTGCATTAAAGATTGAAAATTATGTCATTTGAAGCTACTTTGATATGACAAGGCTTAGTCATGCCAACAATGTAAGTGTTTATGTGCAATGTTTCATATCCAATGGTATATCATTTTAAATGAATCAATTTAGGGGAATGACAAGAGACATGCTGTAATTATTCTTTGTCTAAGAAATCTATAAATAGAATGGATCTCTAATGACCATTCCATGTAAAGTTTGTAAGATTGAAAAACAAAGGAATTTGTTATAAGGAGCCATATTAATTGGCCCATCACCAATATTTCTGGAACATTGGGCACTCTCCAACATAGAAACCTATATACGCTTCCCTCCGCAAAATAGAAGCATAGATATGCTTCCCTGCACCTGTTAACAATTTATATACATGGAAGTTTGAAGAATTGTGACCAAATATTATGCAATAAAATTGAGGTGTTGATGGGAATGTCTTTTGAAACACTTGGGGAACCTAATGGGAACCCCTTGAGAACTTTATGAAAACATATTGGGAATAGACAAAAATAGAAGAAATCTTCCCCCCTCAAACCTCAATGAAAAAAATCAAGCCCCCAAATGCATGTTAAGCCTTCTCATTGATTGCATGGAATTTGTATTTCCAAATCTATTTATCACCATTTTCAGCTTGGGCTAATACCCCAATATAAAGTGGGGGCACATATTAGGTATTGAGCATAACTATTTGGTACTTCTATTAATTAGATCAAGGTCCATCCCATATTGGATTTTTATTTTTTTAAATTTCTGCATTGAGCCATTATGATTGGGTTATTGCCCAATTTTTTTTAAAAAAATAAAAATTAAATTGAAACTTTGGAACCTCCCCCAAAATGAAATTTCTATGTGAAAATGTAGTGTCTCCCCTTTGGTTTACCTATATATGGGAGAAGGGGAGAACTTTGGGCAAACCATACGATATCAAGGCGTGGTGCTATTGAAATGACCCTTGGGAACATATTGCGAACTTGACGACATCATTTGGAATGTGATGGGAACATGAAAAAATGAAATTTTCTGTGCCCCCTTCCCCGCCCCCCCCCCCCCCCAAGGAAAAACGATGAGCCTTTCCCAAGTGCCCATTCAGCCATCAACATTTTTGGCCTAAACCCCCATCCCAAAAGCATGTGTTAAACAAGCTTGTGTGATGATGTGAAGAAAAAATGTACTGGACAATGAAATTGCTGGATTTGGTGCTTTGAATTTGGTTTTTAACTTATGTTGAATGAAGCAGGATAGAATCACCCATCATCAAGCACATACTTATTATCGAACATTTTTCAATATTTTCTTAATTCTTTAGTTAAATTGAGTGATGTTTGTGTCATTGGATTCGCAAACTAGAGGGTTACAAATGTTTTTGGAGGAGCAAGACAAACCACAAGAAGAGGATCAGTGATAGTTTGTTTCAATTTTTTTGAAAAAAATACTTATAGACCTTTCTCTAGTTTCAACCCCATATTTTCTCATTTATAATTTATTTTAAGTGATTTAAAATGTGATGGGTACACAACCTAAGGCTTTTGAAAACTTCTTTTTATTCTAAAAAGAACGATGCAATGATCAAAGATCTTAAGATCGAAATCCTAATTTGTTTTAAGTCGCCCATCATTGAACACTAAGCCCCCTTTCACCATACACCCCATATCTTGCCCAGTCTTTTATAAATTGAAAAACATTTGTGGAATTGGAAGCTCTAGGTGGAAGGCTAAAAATATTCTTGAAACTTCAAAATTAGAGGAACAATGTGTATTGATTTGACCTCATTTATTCTTTAATGTTCACTCACCAACCTTTCTACCGTTATAGCCTAATCAATAATGTGTAACTGCTACTTCCAAAAAGGGTTTTAAACATAACATTTGAGCACTTTGTTTTAAAATTATATTACGTGAACTAACAGTTAAATGTGTCATAAATAGGGTTTGGTAGGTTTGTGAAAATCAATGGAAATGTGGAAAAGGGACCCACTTTTTACCATGTTTAGCAGAATAGGGTTATGTATGTGTAGGCTAGAAGATTATTTTCTAGAGGCCAATGGGGTTGCTGGATTTAGTGGTCTGAATTTTTATTTTTATTTTTTCCCAGTTATCTTGAATGAAGTAACAATTCAATGTTGGTGACCAGTTATTTAGAGACAGACAGACAGACAGGGTTCTTGCACGTTACTTGTGCAACTTTTTTTGTTGAAAGCCAGGTTGCCTACTTTAGTTGAAATGAAAAGGAGGAGATTTTGTTTGACACAATAATGATCACCAACTGCTTCCACTTGTCATATGGAATCCCATCGATCCGCCAGGGAATGGGCTGTAACCGCTTTTGCAATCCAACCTTGTGGCACCAATCTGCATCATCAATGCTATCCAATATCAAACAGACTTTTTCCTTCTTCGTTAATACACTTCTCCATAAAGTCACCCTCTCGTTCACCCGCTTCTAGTGTGGCCTCTGCCGTTGGCCCAAGTGTTACAACGTCCTCAACTTCTTTTTCCCTTCTAAAACGTGATTTTTTGGAATTTATTTGAATTTTCAGTGCCAGAAATCACTCAAAAATCAATGCGCATTCTGAATCCCAAGCTTACCAAATAAATTCCATTTAATCCCGCTCACCAAGATCTTTCCATCAACACCAAAGGCACATTCCAATTCCTCTGCAATTTTCAGCTACAACTTCATTTAATTCTCAGTGAAGAAATCATTCAATATTCAAGACCTTTTTCACCTCAAGTCCAAAGGCCATGAAACCAAGCCCATGCACTCCTCATCGTCAAGAGCTTTCCTAAGACACCAAGAACAGGATCTGAAGCATATCCCGGTTCCCGGTTCGGTGGATCTCATAATTACCACACAAAACAAACTACCTTCCTTCATCCTTCATAGATAGATTTCCTCTTTGGGAGGTATCCGCAAAGCAAGGGAATTTTATTAAATCTCCATATTAAATGCTGATACTCAGCATTCAATACACAAGGTTCACGAGTAATTATAGCAATTGTACACGTAAAAGCGGTGAAAATATATGTAGCAGCAGTAGATGCGCTCAGGAAAAAGTAAAGACAGGGTGAAACTGAGATTACCACCAAAATTAGTGGAAAAGCTAGTTTACATCCCAGTTATTTCGTTTTGTAAAATTTTCATTCCCAGTTACACATTTGATGCCCTGTTATGCGAAACTTGGCGTTCTCGCCCCCCTAATTGCATAACTTATAGAGCACTATATTGTCTATAGGCACCAACTTAGAAAGGGCCCATGCCCAAAAATTGTGATAGAATATAAATTTCACACCGCCCCAATGGGACAATTTAACATGCACCAAAGAGGGAAAAATCTTTTCTTTGGGGCGGTTGGGGTTGAGATTTTTTTTTTTTGGATTTTGTTGTTACCACCATGTCAGTTGTTCCTGCCAACTTTCCAAGTGTTCCCACTAGGATAGGTAACCATTAGGCGCAAGGAATAATATGGTGGGGGTCTGGAATATGATTTGTTCCTTTGCCCCTTTGTGACCCACTTTGGGTTTTTGTCCTTCAGGCTCAGACTTTGGGTCCTTTCTCTTTGTTCCTTTTCTTTTTCCCCCTTTTGCTGGGTGCTTTGTTTACTGTTGTTTGCCAAGGTTTCATCACAATAATATATACTTGTTTGATGCACCATTGTCAAAAGCACTCTTGAAGTTGGGAGATTGATTTAGTCATCACCAAAGGGACTCTCCAAAACATAATGGGATTTCACTCAGATTATGCCTTTTTAGGGCGTCAAATAATATCCCAGAATGAGGACCCTATTTTTCCCTAATTTTGAACTTTCCCCCAATTTTAAACCTTTGATAATTTGGAAATTATTACAATTTATCATCAACTTCAACAGAAATTTGTGAACAGAAAATTTTCATCACACCTATACATGCCAATGCATCTCTGTAACATAGTTTTTTAATAATAATAATAAATAAATAAATAATTTATCTATTTATTATTCAACAAATGGTCAGGCAGAGAAACTTTCAAGTTTTCATTCTATTATTCAATTGTAAAGAGATTTTTTTTCCTCTACAGTGTAGTGTTATACTCTATAAATATACAATGACAGTTCTTTTTTTATATTTATGTTGGTCATCAATAAATGTCCTCATATTGCACTATAATCTCAGCAATTTTGCAATAGATGCCATGTTGAAAATGAGTAATCTCCTTTACCAAGTCCTTCAATCTTAGGATCCAACCATAGGTTGTTTGTGCAATCAATGCAATTAACGAATGAAATATCAACATTTGTGGTACCTAGTGATGTGAAAATTCAGTAATGTGAAAATTCACAATGTTACACCCCCTATCTTTTGCTCCATCTAGCCAATCTCTAAACATCACTATATTGAAATCAGAAAAAACACATAATTCCTCTTCAAGTTCATGTGACACTTTTGCAGACCAGCAAGAACCTTATTAGGTTCAAGAGTTTTTGCAACATGTTTCACAATTTCAGGCCACAACAGCTATGTTTGATCTTCAATGCATAAGTGTTGAAAATGTGTTCTTTTTTAACAACTAGATTGGCTTCCATCTTTAGCATTGTTACCATCAAGATTAATACCTAGGAGTATGAAAGTGTTATTTCAAGCAAGTTCTCAAGCAACATCACCAACAAAAAGGTCATGGAACACATTTTCATGGATTATGTGCATACCATCATGAAATGCCACAACAATTTTTTTCACGGTCACCATTTTCTAGAGTTCTAGAGTTTGATCATAGTGACAATAAAAGCTTTTGTTCTTATGCCTTGTCATTGCCATTCCAACTTGAGTTTGAATTCTAGCTGGAATCATTCAATGAACAATGGCCATTATTGGTTATCTAGCTAGGAGATTTAATATCATTTTTTTGTCCATGTTGTTAACACTTAAACCCAACAATCATGCTTGAAATAAGAAGCAAACAAAAAACCTCAAATTTTCCCAACAAAAAAAAGAAACACAACAACAACATTTTTAGGAACCTTAATTCTTTTTTTTAAACACAACTTTTAAAACAATGAAAAACCAAATACTTCCATTAGTCTAAAAGCTCCCTTGAATTGTCTAAAGAAAGATGTAATGTTCAACATTAAGTTATTGGGTTCAACCTTAGGAGGTACATGACATATGAATTAAGTTTAGATCATCATTACATCAAGCTCATGGAACATCATTGAATCACATAAATATTTTTGTTTTATGGAAATTTTCTAATTCTTTAAATCACAGTTAGAATACATCACAAACTTACCATATTCATTTTGACCAGAATTGAAATCAATATCCAAAAGCTTGTATAGGTATGTAAAACCAAGCTTATTACAAAGCTTGAGAAACAATAGAAGCAAAATCACTTTTGCACATGATTGATGGACAAGTCTTGGTCCATGTAGACATTCTCTTTCATCTTTCCATGTGGTGTAGGGTTACCTTTTTCCTCTTCTTGTTTGTTCCAACCTAGATGAAATGTCCATATCTTTGCCAAGGTGATTTTGATCTTCTCAAAGAATGCATGGTTTTGCGAAATATATTGGAACCTCATCAATCCTTATTTCACACGTGCATTGTATTTGTTTCCATTGAACCATATGACCATGCATGCACAAAACAATTGAACAAGAGTTGTACTAAGGTGAAATTCTTTCTTGCACAAGAGTTTCAACAATGATCAACTCCAACATGAAGTTTTTTAGCAATCGACTACTTAAAGAGTTCAATCTTAAACTAACACTCAACAATATAACTATTATTTTTGCCATTAACATTGACTTCCTTAAAATCATCCTCATCAATAAATTTAAAATATGTCTTCATACATAGTGGCAACATCTTTTTCAAAACCATCAAATGGAGTAATAGGATTAAGAAATATTTTTTATGAATGTTGAAAAATTTATCAAAAAGCTTTTTATTCACGGTTGTATACACCTTATCCACAATAGAAATAAATATTTCATTGAATTCAAAGTGGCATAATACAAATCTTCAACTGGTGAACTTTTCTCATTAATGACATCATAATCTAAAACTTCATTATTTTTCATTATGCAATATCTTTCAAAAAGTTCATGTATGTCAATTTGTGATATCCAAAAAAAATTACATCTCAATAAAAAAAAACATTGGGAGCAAAGAAAATTGAAAGATTGGGAGGAACTAATCACAAAGCATCATCTTGACAATTGCAAACGTGGTAGTAAGGGTTTATGTTTTACCAATTGGATAGGAAAAAATATAAGGAAAAATATTTTGCAAGGTCTTTTGTTGTATGGTAACAAGTTTTTAAACAAAATTCAATCTTTTTCATCAAGGTACACCCTTCATCATTTATTACAAATACTAACACATCAATCACCCAAACACTAAAATATTCAAAAAGAAAAATAATGACAAAAATGCAAGGCACAACAACATAGCAAAATGAACAAAACAAACAACTAAACAAACATAAATTAGGCTTGCAAACCCTTGTCACCTTGTGGTCATTGTCCAATTAATTGCAAATTTGATTATGTTTAATATCATCCATTGATTAACATGTCCTTTGACATATATATATATAATATGCCAAGGCTTACTTACCACTCCCATTGTTTATGAGCCTTGGCAAATTATATATGGGAAAAGAGCTACAAACAAGCTTTAAACATTGAAGCTCCCAATGGACATAACCTAATTCTAATAATTTGTTTAAATAGGACAACTTTAGGTTTCATAGGTCATTTTTGGATGAATCATTCTTTGGACAACTCCAAACTAAAATTTGTTTAGCCAATTCCCAAATAAAAAGGGATGAAAATGTGTTTTTTTGGATGTGTCTTTTCAAAGGTTTTTTTTTCAATGCCATAGTTATAAGTAGATTTTCAATACATTATGTACTAATTTACATCCCGTTTTTCTTCAATTGAAATTGAATTGAATTGAACACCACTCCAATTGAATTCAATATGCATGGAGTGTCATTCAATATTATCATTTGAATGAAACTAATTCATTTCAACAAAATCAATTTATTTTTTTCATTTATTGATCATCATTAGTTGTGCATAGTAACATAGAACTCAAATGCACTTTGCATGGAGCAACCATCAAAATGAACATCCAAAAATGACTAAAAACACCTTTCTCAAATGCCATAAGGAAATTATGTCAAATGAAACCCTTGAAAAATCCAACTAAGGGTTTGAACACTATTATTATAACTAGTATTTTTATACTAACAAAATCTCACCAAAAAGAAAAATTAAAAATTAAAAACTTGATAAAAATGATTTTCAAGGTTTTTAGTTGCTAGAAGTGAGGAAATAAAAATAAAAATCACCATATTCATATACTTGATTTTCATTGTGTAAACAAAAGTTTAAAAGGATAATTAAATATTTGTAGTTTATTTCTGATTTATATATTTAGCTAAATATTTCTTAGGATGATTACCACTTTGGCTTTCAAATAAAATTCCTAAAAAAAACATTGATTATAACCCTCTCCCCCCTCCCCATTCCCAAAACCTAATCTAAATATTGCTCATACATTGAATGATAATCACCATTAAATTCTTAGTATGCCATGTTGTGTGACCATGCTTGGAAGGATTCTATATTTAGTACTTTATATTGCATTCACAAAACTATTATTCCCAAAGTAACTTGAAATCCAATATAATATAAAATGTACAATCATACTTGGTGGCAAACACCCCATAAATCAATGTCAAAAAATATGTTTTTATTATTGAATCACACCATAAGTGTTATCCAACACTAAAATCTACATGGCATCCTACATGGATGTTGGTGGTATCTTGGTGGTAGGGTAGTGGTAGATTTGTGGTAAAAAGTCTCAATTTTTTTTTAAAATCTTAGATTTGAAAAAAATAAATTGGAAGATTTATTAAGTAGCACTTTAGAAAGAGGTGTTTTAATGTTATGTAACACCACTCAAATTATGCATGATAAAACAATGTTATAATGGTTCCCACAAGTTTCCACAATGTTTTAATGTGTTCCTTATTGTTCTTAAAAAAATTGCCAAAAATCTTCGTAATCGGCATCATTTCATGTGCACCTTGTCTAATTCATGGTTCACGATCCAAGATACAAGCTTTCTACACCATCTCCAACACACTCAACAACAAAGGCCATCACAACAAGTCCATTGTTCTAATGCACTACAATAAAATCCATTGTTGCAAACTTTGGTTCAATTCTCACCATGGATTATTCACAGTTCAAGTACTATGAGGAACACAATTGTTCAAAAGAAAGTAAATTTTCTTTTAATCCTTAAATTCTGCACATGGTAAACAAACAAGGCCAATGCAATGTTTTGATGCATTTTTTACTAATCATTATAATCTACACATAATCAAACACAACAAACAAGTTCAATGTGTGAATTATTTACAATTCTTGTTGATTCATCTCTTCTACACATGAATAAAGAAAAGAAAAGAAGTGCAATGTCAGCATATGCCTTTCTTGAATACACTTTTATTATGCATGAGCTAGTTCAATGGACCATCAACATATGCATTTTTGTTCATCCTTGTATGGAGGAAATATAATATAACTTGCATATTATGCAATTCTTAAATCCAAGTTTTGTTTGCACATGAACAAACAACATAAACAACTACAATGTGAAGATGATATAATGATTAATAATACTTTTTTTTTTAATAACTCACTCACTACCACAACCCACTAAAGATCTACCAATTGAACCACTAAAAAAGAAACATAAAGGTAAGAAACACATCAACCAAAATTCAGATTCCCTAGTAAAAGTGCTATTCAGGAAACTTCGACAAATAAATTGGGAACATGTAAAAGTCTTAGCTTTCGTGCAAGACAAGAAAACAAAACATGAAAGAATGATGGCAAAAGTGGGGATCAACACAAGTTTCAAACATTAGTCTCAAAGTGGAGGAAGATATTAAGATTAGTCATGAATGCAGGTTGTTCAATGCGTGTGAAGAATGATCCCATGTGTAAGGATAAATGGAATATGATTACAAGTGATTTTTAAAAAATATTTGACCTCATGGTGGGCATTGGACAAAATCAAAACTAAGCCATGATCATCCAAGAAAATAATAATAAACAATTACCTCATAACTTTGAGTGAAGCTTGTATGAGATGATTAATGTGACGCGCTCCCAAGCTCCTTAATGGATTCAAATGTGAGTCTAAACTAAAAACAACGGAAGAGCAAAAAGTCGGGGCACGCTCCCTAGTTCGCAGCATTTTAAGGGTAGATGGGCATGTTGGAGCTTCGGGGTGGGACTAGGAAGAGTGACAAACACCAACTATTCACACGGACTTGCACAAAACCAAACACAAGGTGGTTAGTGCATAGTTGGAACACTTTTGGTGCTAGGACAAACCGCAAACAACTCGGATTTATAAGACTCCCCATGGCCCGGACTTGGGGGAAACCACCACCTTCCCTTTATAATATACTTTGTACCTTTCCACAAGGCCCACATCCAAATGGCATTTTGTCCTGGGAATCCCAAAATTTTCAAAATTGGGACTCTTGCAACTTTGGGGCCCCATAATTTTGCATGCAGACCTCTGATTGATATGAGGTTTAAAGGAAAGTTATAGCCATCATTGAAAGTTTTCCAATATTGTGTCGCACGCCACTTGAGTGCAAGGAAATTGGGTCGATTCTCGACCTTTACTGGTTGAAAGTTAAACTGCCAATTTGACTCTCGGGCTTTCTTTTGGCCATAACTTGTGTTTTAGATGTCCAAATGGGTCATGCGAGCCCATTTTGGACATCTAAATTTTCAATAGCTTTTCAATGGTATAAATAATTGCTCGATCCATTGGGTTTCGACCCCTACAATCGCTCTCCAAACATTTATGAGTCTATTGGAACTCCAACTCCTAAGGTGGAAGCCCCCTTGGGAATGTGAAGGTTCATTCCCTCACACTTTCTTTCACTCCCAGGCTTCCTCTCTTGGCCTGCAACCTTGCAAGCCCTTGTCTTGGTCACGAGCCCAAGGTTTGGGTTGCATCAAATAAGTTCCTTAACAAGTGGCCCATATTCTAACCACCGCACAAAAGACTTGATGGTGATTGGAAATTGAATTTTCAAAATAATTGCACAGACCCAAAAAATCCATTGAGCTCAATGACAAATTTACAGTTCTTAATATAAAAATGCAATATGAAAATATGAATGCAACTGACAAGGTTTATGCACACAACACTAATGAGCATGGCTTCATTCCAATCCACTGAACCATTTTAAAAACATGTCAATATGCCAAATACCTCCACACCATTAAAGCCCCACCAATGAACCTAAGAACTTTGATAGAACACACTATGCCATTGCACATTCCAAGTTCTAATCCAACAACCCCAAAATGTATAAATAAAATAGGATGTTAAAAAAAACTAGGAACTCTCCATTTTGCAGGCAGTATAAAGGTGAAGTGACAATATTTTTTAGCTCATAAAACAATGGCTAGAATAATAAAAAAGGAAGCAAATTATTGATGAAATCGTTTTAGGGTAAGAATTTCTTCAGGTGGTACCACTAAAAACATCACATTTTGATTTTCCTAAACCCATCAAACTTTGAAAAATCATAGAAAACATTTAAATAAATAATTTCATAAATAATTTCATGAATACATTTATTAGGTTCCATAGATTTTGAAATTTTACTAATATTCAAAATATTCACAATATTTTGATGTTTCTAATCATTGCACTCAGAATAAAAATTGAGAACAGAATGTTGGTTCCTTTCCTTGAACTTTTTGATCAAAAACACAAATTTGAAACATAATTTGACAATTTTATTGGGAAAGTTTTTCCTAAGCTAATTTGGAAATCATTTTATTTTTAAGGTTTTTATTAAGCAATTAATTGAATAAATGTAGATTAGTTATGAATTTCCAAAGTTGAAACTATCAAATTTTGAAAGGGCCATTTTCATTAATAATGTATATTAAAAAATATTCCTTTTTTTTCCCAAAATAAACTTCAAGCCATATATTAGTGCATGCAATTGATAAACATGAAAAAAAAAAAATTATAGTTGTGAAAACATTTAAACTAAAAGGCCCAAGAAAATGATTTGGTTGTTTCTGGGTTTTTTTTCATTCTTTGAGGTGGTTCTTATTAGTACCACCCAAAGATATTTTCACCTTTCACAAAGTTCATGCAACCACCATGGTGGCCCGAGAAAGTATGCATGTGTTATGGACCGGCTACAAACAAGTGGAGAATTATAAGACAAGACAAGTTTTATTGATCCATCAACTGGTGTTGATCTGCTGAAGAGTTGTTCCCCAGACTATCTCCTTTTATAACCCTGAACCATACTAGTCCCAAAATATCCTAGGCCATGATATTGCCAAAAGTATCCCAAAATATCATAGGCCATTTTTACACTTTGAAACCCACAAATTTTGCATGGACATATTGTTTTATGATTTTCACAGACATGGCAAAGTTATACTAGCATGGATGAGTGCAACCAGGTACAATGCCTTTGAATGTTGATTTGATATCATTGCAACCCATTGTGACAGGAGTCCCTTACATTCATGAGTCAAAATATGGTTAGGATATTTGACAAAGCAACTTCTGATAACCATCCATAACACAGACTTATACTTCATTTTTGTTGAACTAATGTTGTTGTAGATGATGTTGTGTCCCAGATGACCATCATATGCTGCAAAGAGTCCCACTTCACGGTCTTGACTTTTTTAATTTTGCAACAAGGTAATCTTCCATAGCATGTCTTGCTTTCCCTTTGACAAAAGAGAATCCATGCACAATGTGATAGTTGTGATGACTCTTTCCCCTCGCAGCAAGCTTGAAGCCATCCGACTGACGATAATGCACACAGAATTTATAGTCTGCTTAGCAACATTTATGATGATTGTCAAACGTTAAATGATATCACTTGCAGATTGGAAGAAGAAAGCTGCAGCATGCATCCAAAAGATGCTAACAAGGATGATAAAAGTAAGCTACAGAATTGAGAGCTCAAATTGACAAAATATGCCAAGCACTCTGACAACCTTCAAATGCTCCAAAGCTTCAAATGCTGACTGATTTTTGATCAAGTGTTGGAGGAATTGGCTGCTAACTATGTTGTAAATTGTCCAGTTCTCTCCTTTACAAACTCCAGCAAGCCTCCAACTTCTGCCTGTACTGAGCAACAAATCACTCGTTCTTCTGCCTCCCTACATCCCAATGAAGGATTAAAGCTTGCCTGATAATCTTGGCAGAGCTAGCCAGCAAACACTCATCTTGCTTCTTCGGCATCACTCCCAGGATTTACCGTAACAGATGGCATGTTCGGTAACACCCCAAGGTCTGACGACAACGATGACGTCGATACTTTTTTTTTTCTCTTCGAGAGAGATGGGGGTTTAGGGTTTGGAAGGGGGAGGGAGTTTGTTATGGACCAGCTACAAACAAGTGGAGAGTTACAAGACAAGACAAGTTTTATTGATCCATCAACTGGTGTTGATCTGCTGAAGAATTGTTCCCTAGAACATCTCCTTTTATAACCCTGAACCATACTAGTCCCAAAATATCCTAGGCCATGATATTGCCAAAAGTATCCTAAATTATTCTAGGCCATGATATTGCCAAAAGTATCCTAAAATATCTTAGGCCATGATATTGCCAAAAGTATCCTAAAATATCCTAGGCCATGACATTATCCTCTCCTCAAGTGACATCTTCCAGATGGAGCCGGTTTGTTAGGATACCGTTGGTGAAATCGATTAACTAAGTCTTGGGCATGAACTAGGTTTCCAGCAGGCTCCCAAGTAGCTTCAGAAGGAGGATAACCTCGCCAAAAGACAAGGTACAGGAGCTTTCCACGAATCTTTTTGGAGTCCAAGACCTCTTGAACTTCAAACTCTTCTTGGCCTTCAATTTCGACTGGAACTGGGGGTTCTCGATGACGTTCTGGGATCGGGTTTTCATGATAGGGCTCAAGCAAGGAGACATGTAAAACATTGTGGATTTTGAACTGGGGTGGAAGCTCCAACTGGCAAGCCACTAGACTAACCAATTTGGCGATTTTGAAAGGTCCGAGGCGTTTGTAATCGAACTTGGCACATGGGCGAGTGGTAGCAATGTTTTTTCTGAGAAGCTAGACCTTGTCTCCAACCTTGAAGTTTGGATAGTCCTTGCGTCGGCGGTCTGTTTGCTTCTTTTGCCACTCATGTGTTAGCTTGAGTTTTGCCATAAGGTTCTGTTGAACCTATCCAAGCCTCGTGGCCCTTTCTTCAGCCGAGGGGTTCACGGAGTCCCCAGGAATTTCAAGGCTGAACCTGGGATGAAAACCGTAATTGGCAAAGAATGGACTGATCCCGGTCGATGCATGCGTTGTTGTTATAAACAAACTTTGCTTGAGATAGTAGGTCCAGCTAGTCGTCCTGTTGGTAGTTCACAATGCAGCGAAGGTATTGTTTGAGTGTCTAGTTTGTCCGTTCGGTTTGTCCATTTGTCTTAGGGTGGAAAGCTGAAGATAGCCGAATGTCAACTCCGAGAAGCTCAAATAAGCGACGCCAGAACTTGGATGCAAACTGAGGACCTCTGTCGGACACAATTTCCTCGGGGAGTCCATCCAGTCGGACGATCCCGTCCAGAATTAACTGAGCTGTCTCTTTTGTCGTGATTGACTTGGAACAAGGGGTGAAATGGGCCATTTTGGTGAGTCGATCGACCACAACCAGTATTGAATTCTTGGCTCTGATAGTAGGGAGGTCCGTGATGAAGTCCATTGCATTAGATCCCCAAGGTCGGCTAAGAATCGGCAAGGGCTGTAGGAGTCAAAACGGGCGATGCCTGGGAGCCTTGGATCGAGCACATGTATCACAAAACTTGACATACTCCCGTAGCAACTTGTTCATTTTGGGCCACCAATAATTCCTTGACACTAGTTCGTGAGTCCGTGCCATTCCAAAGTGACCCGCCAGGGTGTTGTCGTGGCATTCTCTCAGAATTTTTAGGCGTATAGGTCCTTCGGGTACATAAATCAGGTTATTTCGAAGGAAAAGTCCGTCTTGCTGCTCAAACTGATCCAGATCATCACGATTTGGGTTCCTTGGTCGTTCCTGGAGTTCTTTCTTGATGTTGGTAGCCCATGTGTCTTCCTCAGTTGCCATTCTGATGTCCCTAACAAGGTATGAATCTAGGAAGGTGCTGATTGTTGCTGCAACTCGAAATTGCTCGGGGTTGAGTAAAGTCTGCTTCTGCTGGCCGTAGGCCTCATCCCCCGCTCGAAGTTCATATTCTGAACAATGAGATAGCGCGTCAGCTTTCCCTTGCTGGGTGCCGGGTTGATACTGAATCTCAAAGTCGAAATCAACTAGGAAGATAGACCAGCGTGCATGGCAATGATTCAAGGTCCAAGTAGTTGTGAAATAAAAGAGATTCTTGTGATCTGTCAGAACTTGTACTCGATGTTGAGCACTAGCAAGGTATGGTCTCCACTGCTCGAATGCCGTGATGATTGCCAAGAGTTCCTTATCGTAGACCTAGTAGTTGATTTCGGCACTGGTTAATTTCCGTGAATAGAAAGCAACTGGATGCAGCAACCCATCTATTCCAAATTGAGATAGAATAGCTCCCAAGGCAAAATCTGAAGCATCCGTTTCCACAATGAATGGCTTGGCAGGATCGGGATGTATCAGGATGGGTGCAGAGGTGAATGTCATCTTGAGATTATCAAAAGTAGCCTGGGCCGTTGGATTACACGAGAAGGGCTTGTCTTTGCAAGTCAAGGTTGTTAACGATGTTGTGATCTTGGAGTAGCCTTTGATAAACCGACGATAGAAGTTGGCAAACCCCAGGAAGCGTAGAACGTCCTTGACCGAGGATGGAGTAGCCCAACACTGGATGGTCTCGACCTTTGACTTGTCCATGAAAATGCCATCTCGAAAGATCACGTAGCCGAGGAATGCCACTGAAGATTTGTCGAATTCACATTTTTCCATCTTGGCGTATAAGCCATGCTCTCGGAGCGTCGCAAGCACCAATTGTACATGTTTGTCGTGGGTTTCTTGGTCCTTGGAAAAGATCAAAATGTCATCCAAATAGACCATGACAAATTCGTCCATGTACTCCCAGAAGATCTCATTCAGCAGATGCTAAAAGACTGCAGGTGTATTCGAAATGGCCGTAGCGTGTGCGAAAAGTTGTCTTCCATTCATAACCGGGACGAATCCTGAGTAAGTTGTAGGCTCCACGGAGGTCAAGCTTGGTGAAGATCTTCCTGGTACGTAGCTGATCCAGGAGGCCTGAAATCAAAGGCAAGGGATATCGATTTGTTTTTATTATCTTGTTGAATCCAAGATAATCCACACAGAGTCGAAGGGAACCATCCTTCTTCTTGACAAACAAAATTCGGGTGCCGGCTAGAGACTTGGAATGCTGAACGAACCCCTTGGCAAGATTTTCAATAAGGTAATCACACAAAGCTTGGAGTTCCGGTTCCGATAGGCCATAGATAGGACCAAAGGGTGGTGAGTGTCCTTCTTCTAGATTAATCGGGCAGTCATATGGACTATGGGCGAGGAGCTGATCAGCATTAATCTTTTCAAAAACATCAACAAAGTCCTTGTACTTCTCGGGAAGTTTGACAGGTGTTAGTTCTGATTGGGGGTTTTTGTTGTTGGCTGGGTTGACATGGATGGCAAAGACTTGAAGATTCTTAACAGCCCCATAGAAAGGGACAACTCCATCAATGAAGATCCGGACAGGGTTGGTTTTCTAGGCAGGATTCAAGATTCATGGCAGAACAAGGTTTAGTTATGACCAACTGGGGGTTCTTAATTGTAGGACTTGACATAACAGACTTGAGAAAACTGGAATTGGTTCCGACCCTCTTTGGGTTCTTGACCACAGGGTTCTTGGCAGGACTGGACAAAGTGTTTTTCTGAGCGTGGGGTTTTTGAGAGGTGCACCGTTGTGCGCTCAAAGATGAGGGTTTTAGATCGCCAATCAATGATAGGATTGTGCGCTTCTAGCCAAGGCAGACCAAGGATGATAGGATGGTGAGGGGTGGAGATGATGTTGAGAACAATCTTCTCCGTGTGCTTGCCGATACAGAGTTCTAAAGGGGTTGTTTCGTGTGTGATTGCACCAGAAGCAATGAATCTCCCATCAATAACCTTTACCGGAACAGGGGTTGACTACTTGACCACAGGGATGTTGTGTTGGGCGATAAATGTTTGGTCGATGAAAGAAGAGGTGGCGCCGGAGTCCACCAATGGTGACACTTGTGGTATGTCTTCTAGAATACAAATGATGTCCACATACCGAGTGAAACTGGGACTAGGACCAATAGCCGAACAAAAGCCTTTGCAAAGGTGGTGTTGGGTGAGATCCAGTCGTACGGCTCCTACTGTGACTGGATGTTCTTGTTTTCCAACTCTTGGGGAGTTTCCACAACTTGAAGTTTGACAAGCTTTTGAGGCGCAGTTTGTTGGCTGAAGTCCTGGCCTTGTCACTGTCCCCAAACACTGCTTCAAATTCCGCCATAAAAACGTTGAAATCTTATAGGAGAGGGGATGATGTCTTGAGGATGGGAGCAAACCATGTTGCAGTTGTCCCAGTGAGTAGGGTTCCAACGAATCCTACACGAGTGGTGTCATCAAAATAACGACGAAGGTGTAGTTGCATGATCAGGCGTACCTGCCTGACAAACCCTCGAAATTTGAGGCGCGTTTCATCAAACTTTTCTGGTAGACTGATCTGGGGTTCTAGGGCAACCATTGCAAGAGCAAGAGGTACTGGGGCAGGAGGTGGTGGCTAATTATGTAGGCAGGTCACTGAGTCTCTAAGCACAACATTTTCTTGTTGAAGGTGTTGAAGGGCGGCGAGGATTTGAATGAGATCGATGTTTGATTCTGAATTGTCCATAGTGGTAGTTCTCACACTTTTGTATGAAGGGCTTGATAATGTATTTGCGTTTCCCAATCTTCAAACTCCTTCCTTCAAGATCTCCCAAATTGTATTTGCTCCATTTCAAAACTTTTGTTTTGATGTCTTCTCAAAACAAACTTTTGTCATAGCAACTTTGCAAAGCTACACTGCTCACATATGACCTTAGATCGCTCTAAAATTTTGGTGTAACATAAACAACTATGTCTACTACCTTTTCTCAAAATTTCATCCCTATTGATGATGACCACAAAGAGATATCACTCTCAAAAGAAACTGACTTCAAAACTGAGACTGAAACTTCAGATGCTTGGATCTCTCTCAATACAAATCCAAATGACATGAAATTTCTCTCACACATATATTCCTGTATGATCTATAAGATCGCAAAGCTGCAAACCCAAAAAAGCTTAAACAAAGGAGATATGACCAAAAAACCAGATCTGGCATAGAGTTTTCAAAAGCTCATAACTCTCACGAAACATATTATTTTGAAATTTTGAGAATAGAAGTAACCTATAGTCTTCTGTAACATCGCAAAGCTGCAGACCCAAAAAATCTTAAACAAAGGAGATATGATCAAAAAACCAGATCTGGCACAGAGTTTTCAAAAGCTCATAACTCTCACAAAACATATCCTTTTCTTTTGAAACTTTGAGAATAAAAACAACCTATAGTCTCTATAACCTCTCCAAGTTTCACTCCAAGATACCTCTAACTACTTACTGAAACAACAAAACAAACAAACAAGAAGAAGGAGTAGATCAAACTGTTATGGACCGGCTACAAACAAGTGGAGAATTATAAGACAAGACAAGTTTTATTGATCCATCAACTGGTGTTGATCTACTAAAGAGTTGTTCCCCAGACTATCTCCTTTTATAACCCTGAACCATACTAGTCCCAAAATATCCTAGACCATGACAGCATGATAAACAATTGAATTACTTCAAGGAAAAATATATGAACAACAATAAGAATCAAACTGATATGGTGAAAAATCAAGCTTACATGGTGAAGGTTCTTACAAAATTAACAAAGGTGATGAACATGATGCCTTTTCAAATTTCCAACAATAAGGTTCTAATCCCAACTCTTGAAACTTAAAATGATGGGTGCCAAAAATAAATGATTAGAAACAAATGACTATTATAAATAACTAGAAACAAAAATGCAAAAGGACAATAATTCATTTATAGATTTTTTTGGCTTGATAAAATTAAAAATGCAAGAGGACATTGATTCATTTCCCAAATTTTTGAACTCGACAAAATCAAAACTTCAAAACAACATTGAACCATTTCCAATTTTTTTGATTTGATAAAATTAGAAATGCAAGGACATTTATTCAATTCTAGATTTTTTTGGCTTGAAAAAAGAAAAAATACAAACTGACATTTAATAATTTCTAGATTTTTTAAAATATTCAAGACAATTGCAAAAATAAAATGAGATTAGGTTTGAAAATTGAGTACATTCATGTGAAGCTCCTTTGTTTACCAAGGTAATGAATCAATTGTTGTCTCAAAATTTCTCTAGACCTTTCCTCTCCATTTCATTGTTGATTTATTGTCTCATTTTAGGGAATGTTGATGGGTTGATTTTCATGCAAGGTACTTGCTTTTAGTTCAATGATGTGTAATAGATGTTCAATACTTATTTCATCCTAAATCTTCAACAAATTATGCAATAAACAACAACATGTAAAAACATCAAATTAAAAGTAACATTCAAATCAGACTTCCACATTAGTTCCTTGAAAGTTTTCTTGAAAATGCCAAAAAACATTCTACACCATGGATTGGCCTTTTTTGTGTTTTCTATTGTAGAGCAATTCCAAAATGTTATGGTGTCCATCTTCTTTAAATGGCATCATGATTTAGTTGATAAGGGGATATCTCTTATCACCAAGGAAATATGGAGGAATTCCATATTTGCATGATCCTTTAGTGATGTCAAACAATCAATGTAATTAAACTTACTTGGACAATGCAAACCTATGCAATACACATGGGTCATTAACATTTTCTGGCTTACCAATGTAAATGTTAGTAAACCTCTTCTTGTGGTACACCATTGCTTGTGCTAGAATGGAATATCCCCTAGATTTAAAATAGTAATAATCATTTGGGAAAAACATAGAAGGTTTAGAAATAAAAAGATGGGTGCAATTGATTGCACCTAATATATTAAACATGCCACATCATAGTTTGAAATGATTCATGGTAGGGCATGCGTCTGCTCCCACTAGTAATGAAATCACCTTCTTTAAAAAAATTCATTAACAACAACAAACTCATGTAAAACTAAGGATATGGTAAACTTCCTAATTGCGAATAATTCATTACAAATTAAGAAATTGAAACAATGTGCAAATTTGTAAATAACACATGACACATGAATCTCCACAAGGATGGCATTTATGTACTTTGTGTTTTTTTCAATAATGTTGACCTTAATTTCTTAGCAATTTGAAAGAGTGTGGACTTCAACTCCTAAAGTTCTCCACCCATTGGTCATCTTCGTATTCGGTGAATAGGAACTTGGAAGACCAAGTTGTGCTTCTTGGCTTCACCTACGACCCTAAATCTTGCAACAAAACATTTAGAGAACAAAACGTTAAAAAAATCATTGATTGTAATTACAAACAACATAAAATGCACTTTGAAAAGCATTGGAAGTATCCATGGCAACATAATTCAAATTTAAAAAGAGAGCATGGAAAGGTGAATTGAATATCTAATCCATGATTTCGAGCAATGCCATACATCCCATGATGAAAATCACACAATCTTGTGTTATATCCATGATTTACAACAATGTGAAATGGTATAGTGAGAAAATGCTTAGTTGGAGAGAGTTTTGAACAATGTCGAAACAAAGAGGTAATTTGATTTTCCAAGCAAAGATTCAACTCTTGTGAAGTGCTATTGCAGGGGAAAAGTAAAGATATGAGAGCAAGGGACAACAATACAACAAACAATCTTCTAGCAAAGAGCTAAAAGTTTGGTTGCAACAAAAAATGAACAAAGAAACAACAAAGAACAAAGAGATGAAAGAAAAACAAAAAAGAACTTACCTTTGTAATAGTGATGACAAACTATTCAAGATGTTGCTTGATTATAAAGAAAGGTTCTTGAAAACTCAAACTAAAAAAAACCAAAAAAAAATCGCAATGTGATTGTTGATTGTGAAATGTAGAACACGACAATAGATGATGATGCACAAAAGGTCAAAATGCCAAGCTCATGAACAAAAAGCTGTCAATTGTCCCGAACAACAACAAATGTTTTGTGAAATGAGCAAAAAGTAAAGAGATGGAGAAAAAAAATCAACAAACTTGAGAGCACATGAATGATGAAATAGAAGTGGCCTAAGAGATCGCAAAGTGCAAAATACAAATTTGGGAAATGCAAAAAAAACTAAACAATGAATTATGTTTGAATGAGGATGATGGAGGCAAACATTTGTTGAATGATGACAAGAGGAGTTTATGCGTGTTATTAGATGCTATGACAATGGAAAAAAGAACAACTAATAACGACCACCGCAAAAACTCATGATTGCATGTGTGAACCAACATGGCCATATGTAGCTAAACATTTTTAAATTAGGTGGGATTGGCTGTCATGTGTGAACCCGACCTTTGGTGCTCCAAAACATCATGACATTTTTAGGGTATTAAAGTGCTACCTTACTTTTTTCAAACAACTACTTGAGTGTTAGCCACCCTAACACAAAAAGTGCTAACACCAAGTGTGAAGGCAACATAAGAAGCTATACATTTTGCAAGTTATATAGTTCACACTAAACAACAAGCAACCCCAGCCCACCTAGAGAATGGAGGAACCCGCATCATAAATAAGGGCCTCTTCACCAAGGCTTTCAATTGTGTGATGTAATCACACTGGCGATCATCCACAAGAGGAATTAGCCAAATTTGGCTAGAGGTTAGAGAGGAAAGTAAAAACAAATTAATATATTTTGGTGACCTGCTGAAACTTACTGTCTGGATATGGCAATTTCAGGAAAAAAAAATCCTTGTTGGCACAACTTTTTCTCAAAAATCCTTTGTTTGTGGATTTTTGGCAAAATTTCACCCAAGACCCAAAAAAAAAAATCTGCCCTTCACCTCGGAACACCTACTGATCCTTGATAAAGAGCAATAGTAAACAAGAGCCTCTTGACCTTTGCAGCTACTGCCCCTGAAAAAATGTACTACAACAATCTGGCAATTATTTTTTAACATTCCTTCCTATTCAACTGCTCCATGTCGGTTGCCCATGAAAGAAGAAAAAACTATACCTATACCTGAGTACCTACAAGGCCAGCCTTCAACACGTGTCTATATTATATAATTAATTAAATTTGAAGAGTCCATGCCCAAAGAAGGAATATTCTCACAGATTCTGTATTTTCATTCACAAAAAAGATTGTTGTGTGGGGAAAAAAAAAATTATTTTTTGAAAATTGGAACATGTTTACAAATAATTTAATTAGTGTGAAAGCTGCCAAGAAATGATGGTCCATACTACTTGGGCACATACTACCTGCACATGGCTTTACGGCCTTTACCAAAAGAAGGTGTTCATTGGTGCAAGTTGGTAGAAAACCTCCACTTGAGACAGCACATGGGCAATTCCCACACTCAAAAGACCAAGCACTGTTCTGCCTGCATTACCAGATCCTTTACTTGCCATATATGGCTCCGCAAATGCCAGCATTACGGGCTACCGCGTAATGGCCTCGCCCCCAGGGCTTTACGGTGCGTAAAGCCACAGCTACTGAACATTCTAAATCTAAAAAGTACCTCCTTTCAAGCAGAGGCACTTTCGTGCTTTTGAGGTGCCGTTTGAATACATTGTGGAACATGACAGCAGTGCTTGTGGTGGTGGAAAAAGGTTTGGCTTTTTCCACCACCTGCGCAGAAGAAGCCAGGGTCGTCTGTACTTGTGTGTATTTTACATTATTACTATATAACCCCTTGTCTACACAATGGAGCTAAATAGGTCCATGAAGGTAGTGACCTAGTAAACAAAACTGCAAATGATCAATAAGTTACAAATTGTGGGACACAGAGTGTTGTGATTCATATTAATTAATTAATATTAAGTCTACATATGATCAATAAGTTACAAATTGTGGGACACATAGACTGTTGTGATTCATATTAATTAATTAATATTCAGGGGTGCCCTCCCTCCTTTTTGTTTTGAAGGAGCCATAATGATTGTCCCATCACCAAATTTTTCAGGACATTCGGCACAACTCCTCCCCAATAGAAGTGCCTCTTTCAACCCCCAGTTGCAAATAAGAAACAAATGCAGACCCCATATTGCTTACCTTTTCAGTTCATATACAGGAGAGTTGAACTTTGGCAAACCATATGGGACAAAACTGAGGTGCTTTTGGGAAATTTCTTGGAAACTTAAAAACACCATGGGAACACAATGGGAACAAAGGAGGGGGGAAATGAAAACCTCGTATCCAACCCTCCTCTCCCCCCCCAAAGAAAAAAACAAGCCCCCTCATGAGTGCATGCTGAGCCTTCTCATTGGCTGCATGAAGAAACTTTTATTTCCAAGACTGTTTGTCACCATTTTTGGCCTGGGCTAATGGCAGGGGCATGAACTGTGGGACATAGTACTAAGGTTTAAGTACATAATCAGAGGCTAGTAAATCATTGTTTCATATCACAAACTCTAATAGAAAACATAATATATCACACAACATCATATTCTCACAATCTCATTGGCCACAAACGCTTAATTTCCCCCACACCAAGACTTGAAGGGCCCTCTATACCTGTAGGTGTTTTCAACATTAATATTATAACCCCTTGTCTATATGGCGGAGTTAAAATGGCCAATGAAGGTGGTGTTGAACTAAACAAAAAGTGCAAACATTGTGTAATCGACAATGATCAGTAAGCACTAAGTACAATACTAGAGGTTAAAATAAAGCATTGATTCATATCACATACCCGAATAAAAAATGTAATATCACATGACATAAAAATTCTTCCAATCTCATTGGCCACAAAAGATTTCCCCTCCCCCCCCCCCCCCCCCACATCCAAATACAAAGGGCCCTTGACACTACTATGTATTTTCAACATTAATATCAAACCCACACTCAAAGGGTCACTCTATTCTTATGTGTGTTTTCTACAATTAATATATTTAACCCAGACCCAAAGGGCCCTCTATTTGTGTGTTTATTTTGTACGTGAAATTATAATAACCCTTGTCTATAGAGAGAGTGGAGGGATAGGTTTAAAAAGGGGGCGACAAAGGTGGCGTCCGGGAAATGCTCACACGCACTCTGACAGTCGTTGTGAGGTGTCGCTCTACACAAAGAAGGCACCTCTAGCTCAACTTCCACTTGCTCTCTCTTGGCCACAAAATCTCTCCAGCACTAGTAAGTAATGGTAGTTGGGAAGGAAGTGGAGGCCATTCACAACAACAAACCCAAGTCTGCCACAAGCAACTCAAGTTCTTCTTCTTCTTCATCATCATCATCATCATCATATCTCTAGCCTCATGTTGGTGAGACTCCCTTCCTTACTAAACTTGGTTCCATAGTCCATCATCATCATCACCAGTTTCTTGCTTAGTACTACTCATCATCTCGGTTTTCAGACCCCTTTTCAACAAGCTTTTGTTTGTTTTGTTTGTTTGTTTGCATGTTCACCAACAGGTTGTGTTTGCAAAGGTTATGTGCAAAGTGCACATTGATTTGTTTTTGGAATGTTGCTTTCAGCAGAAAAAGGAAGGACCAAGCACATTGCCATTTCCTAGGATATACACTTGCCATTTCCTCTTTGACATGTGTGTGTGTGTGTGTGTGTGATCACATTTCGTCCTTTGGCTCTCCCATTGTCCAGGGATGTTGGAAGTGGCGCTTGGAATTGGGAGGTTTATAATGGTGGTTGATTTTTACTAGGCTGTATTTGTGAATCTTGGTATTGGGTTTTTGTTTGGCGAATCAATCAGACAGTTTGAAAGCTTCAAAATGTTGCTTGACTTCTCATTGGTGGGTTGTTAACTTGTTGTATGTTGGGGAATGTGTGGGACATGTGAGATGCGAATACATGTCGGTTTGAGTTTTCGTTTTGTTGCTTGTTGAGCTTTTGTTTGGTTGTTGGTGTTGTGGTGGGGGGGTTTGTAATATAGTTCTTTGGAATTGCATGAAATGTTTGTTGTGGTTTCACAATGTGATTTGTGGTTGAAGCATACAGGTTTCTTCAGAAGCTTTCATAGACGTTTTCACAAGATCTGTGTTGGTTTGGCTTTTTCTTTTGGGAACTTCAAACAGTTTGTCAGTGGAATTTCACAAAATCTGATGAAAGAGTAAATACATCTTTTCCACTTCATATCTATTGAGGGAGTCGTCAGAGTAAACTGGTGCAGGTTGAGATTCAAGAGACTGGAGTTCTTTGCACCCCACGGTTCATTCATAGTATTGAAAGCTGGAAATCTTCTGTTTTGGATGCAGTTATACTGAGGAGAAGACAAGCACTTGAATAGATTGTTTCTTTGTGGTGAGCTCTTCAACCTTAAAATCTCTTGAACCTCATATTTGATGGGTGTGAAATATAGTTCTTGGTTCCAATTATGCTAACTGTTTGCAATTTGGTCAACAAAATAGCAAATTTAGCTTTGGCTTATTTAGGAAATGCATGGATTTTATTTAGGGTTAGGGTATAGATTTTCCTATGTAGACTGACCATCAGGTCCCTTCGTATCAGATGGTAGGTGAAATGATTTGTGGTGTTGTTGGATCCTTGTTTGCATTGCATGAGGAATGCACATTTGCAAATTTGAGAAACTTTTTACATTGCACAGTGTAGTCACAAATTGTTGTACCCTGTGAACTTCCTCTGGATTGAGTTCTTGTAGACTTCTGTTGATACACCTAACTTTGCTGGTACATGCATGTCTCCCTGAACAGGAATTTTGGTAGTTTCTGGGGTTAGGAAGTGTGTGTTTTCCTGGCTAGTGAAAAAGAGGCAGATTCACACCCACAAAAGGCCACAGTTAAAGATGCTCAGCTCAGAGGATGTGTTCAAGAACACAGTGCTGCCATCACGAGTAATTTCCACAGGTGTCAAGTCACCGGATGGTGTGCACTGGGCACATGGACTTGCTTGCCATATCCATGAAATCAATGGCACATCTGAAGTGGAAGTGGATGCAGCAAGCAAGATGCAGAAGCCATTACCAGGAAAAGGGGTGTCAAGTAGAAGTACAGGCAGAGGCCTCAATGATATTCCACGCTTGCAGTCTGACAGTGCAGCAGAAATCAATAGACATCAGCATTGGGTATGTCATAAAACCTCATCAACCCAGGACCACAATGTATTTGCAGACATTTGTTTCATGTTTTATGCCATGACAGGAGTTGCTGTTACTTTTTTGTTGATGGCTTGCAAATACTTGAATTGGTGCAGCGGCACAGACCTCCACCAAGGCCAAGGAAATGGCTTCTCAGAACAGTGTCTGACATCTCTCAGGGTGGCATGGTTGGCCCTCGCCGACAACACTCACTCCAGGAGTTCCAAAATGACATTCACCATGCAGCCGCTGAAACTTACTTGATCACTCGACTGGCATTAACCCTATTGAGATATCTGGGGTAGTGGCTTCATACCATTTTTCCCACTCTTCTTGTTGACTGAGGCTTCCATAGTTACTTCATGATCTATTCTTAAATACTCCCATTAAGGAAGCAATGACTGTAGTTAGAGGATTCAGCTGTCTCTTGATGAATGTGGCCTGTTGGGCACATCTTACCAGGGTAGGAACTCGATGGTTAAGCAGATTGGCTCAGCTATATCTCTATGCACTTTTTCTCTCACCCGGTTTCATTCAGGGTGAGTGTACAACAATGGCCTGCTGTTCTGGAATTTTGCATTGTCGAGCTTATTGTGATCAGGTTTTTGCAGCATCTGCAGGAAAAAACTACGCACTAATGTGATCCTTCTGGAGATTTTGCAGTTGGGTTTGATTACTATTTTTCTAAGAACATTCACCGCAGCATTGTGTATGGGGACCAACCCCGCAACAGGTAATGTTCATGTGTAAGATTGGCATGCAAAAGCACATTTCATTCATTTAGTTTGAAGGAAACTGTTGATAGAAGAATAGTGCATTTGCTGTGGATATATTGAGCTGTGGAAGCTTTTTGCATTTAGACAGAGTGCTACTGAGGGTTTCTGGTAAACTATAATATGTTTGTGCTGGAATGTTGAGCAGACTGGACTTGTACATGCCTCTATATTGTGATGATGACACCCCAAAGCCAGTCGTGATTTTTGTGACGGGTGGTGCTTGGATTATTGGGTTAGTTGCCTCTCTGTTGTTGGTTCTGGGTACTGTCTTCTTGTCTTCATTCTATTGTTTCCATAAGTTGACAAAATACTCTGGAAAGATTGAAACTGATGCTGAGACTGATCAACAGGTACAAGGGGTGGGGATCATTACTGGGGCAGCAGCTTTCTGACCATGACATCATTGTGATATGCCTTGATTACAGGTGCTCCTCCTTCAATTTTCATAAGAGGGGTCCTTCTTGCCTCCATAAAAGAGATTGGAAATCATTATCTTGTTCTGTAGAGAGCTGTTCAAGTCAAGGATCAGTGGGCTCAGTAGAATGTGAAAATGCAGGAATTTTCCCCAGGGCTCTGTTGGTGACATGGTGACAGATATCTCTACTGGAATAGGCTATGTTTTCCAGAACATCACACACTTTGGTGGTGATCCAAACAGGTCAGAAACACAAGCAAATGCTCTTTTTATGGATGTGCTTGGGGTTGAACTTTCTGCAAGGAAGTTTAAGCTGGCTCAGAATTAAATGATAGAAAAATTTCCACAAGTGGAATGGAATGTATTGCAGAAGTTCCTTGTGACCTACAGCAAACTTTGGGAGTCTTTGCACCACCTCTTTCCATTGTGGCTTTATCTGGACTCTTAAGCTGTATTTTGTTCGAGCACACAGAGTGTTTTTGGCAGGTCAATCAGCAGGGTCCCATCTGGCAGCATGTGCACTGGTTAAACAAGCACAGAAGGAGGTGCTTGATGGTCCCTCAAATCTCTCATGGAGTTCATGTCAGCTCCGTGGCTTTATAGCCATTTCAGGCGGGTAAGGAAACGAACATCTTGCCCATAATGATGATTAGCTTTGTGGGATGCCATTATTGGGTTTTAGATCTCTTTCTGTCAGAGTGAACACCCTATCATTAACCTGTTTACTTGATGGCTTTCCATCTGCTGTGGAGCAGGTATAATTTGCCAAAGCTTGTAGACCATTTCAATGAACGAGGTCTTTACCGATCCATTTTCTTGAGGTAATGTGAGACTTTCCAATGCAGAGTGTGCACATCTTCTGTGAGCTTACAATCAACTGCTCTCATCTACATGCTATTTGTGTTTTTAGTATCAGGGCTTCAATCATGGTGAAACTTGGGCCTTTGAGGTTTTGCAGTGTAATGGAAGGGGAGGAATCCCTACCACTTTTCTCTCCTGAATTGTTGGTTTTAAGCCCATCTTTCCGGGAATCAGTGCCATTGCTGCCTCCAATAGCTTTATTTCATGGAACTGCTGATTGTTCTATTCTTTGTGAGGCCAGGTAAATTATAAAACTCTATACAACTCTGTTCCATTTATGTGTGAAACAAATTCTGAAGGATTTTGAAATCTTATGGAAGTACAGAAGATGTTTATGAGCATGCACTGTAAGCTGGATGTTGTGTGAGCTTCAAAAGGAATGATGAGAGTAGATGGTAAATTTCATGCAGCGTCACATTTGGGAATGCGCTCCGGTCTGTGGGTGCGAAGGCAACAACTACTTTGTATGCTCAGAAGACACACACTGACCTGTTCTTGCAGGTTTGTTGCTTCAGTTCAACACTTTTCATCTCTTCTAAATTGGAATTGGTTCTTGAAGTTACATGGAAGTACATGTTTTGTACAAGTTGGGTTGTGACTGAAGCACCTGTGAATTGTGCAGGATCCTTTGCGAGGTGGTCCTGATAAATTGCTAGATGATATATTGGCTGTGGTCCATGAAGGCGATGAAAAAGCAAAAACTGGGGATGCTATGACAATGAAAGGCCGGCGTTTTCTGCCTGAAATTCTCTTGCAGCTTGCACGCAAAATTAGCCCTTTCTGAACTTTCTTTTCAATTTACAAAGGGACAGACAGTATTTAACAACACAACACATCAGACACACTTACTTCAAATCAATGAAGAAGTAAGGATTGCAGCTCCTATGCCAGATTCTGGAAGAAGATCCGAGATCCATGTCTTCAGACACTTGCTTCAAATCAATGAAGAAGCAAGGATTTCAGCTCCACTATCAGATTCTCAAAGAAGATGAAAGGTCCATGTCTCCAGTCTCTGATCCAGTCTCATAATGTGGTGAGCAAACTAACTTTTGAAGCTGCTAAAAGAATGTGTGCCATATGCAAGGACTGAACTAATGGCACCAAGCTTTGGACACACAGGTGTTTTTCTCCCATTTGAAATTCATGATATGGATTTAGGGGTTTGCTACTGATAAAACAGGAAGCTTCCCTGTACAACCAAAAAGCAACACAGTTAGGGTTTGCTCTCATCTTTGAAGAGGGTAGGCTATGACTGTCAGTTAGCTTTTAAATATTTGGCAATTCTTTATCAAAGCTCTCTGTCTTCTTTATTGTGTGCTTTCCTGTGATGTGTGTTGGAATTACTTTCTTGGTTACAAACCATCAATAGGTCAAGGCATATGACAATTGCATTGCCAATGTGTATATTGTCCAAGAAGATTGCCAATAGATCGTGTTGCTTGAGAGAGCAACCCATAGCCTAAAAGTCAACCTTCTATTTTGCCTTGCAACAGCTCCAACTTCCGCTTACTGGGGGAGGTGTGCACAAAGATGTATTTGTCTTGCAGAACATAAGTTGTGCGTGTTAAGAGAGGATCATCAAAACTGAATAACTAACTATGCAAAAGCCCTCCACTAGTCTGAAAATTCTAGCACTTAAGCAAATGTCTAAAGCTCAGAACATTCCCTGTATGTTGCTAACAAGTTCCAGTGGCCATTTTCATATTGTGAGGGATAATATTGAGGTTGACACAGAGAGAAAGAGAGACAATTGCAGTGATGTCCACCTACTATTGGAAGCAATATCCCCTCTCTGCAATGACTTCTTTCCAACAGGAGGTACCAAAAGCATCCAGCATTCACTTATAAATCTTGTTAGCAGAAGGCACTCCTGCTAACAAGAATCCTGTTATCAAGCAGAATTTTTCCTCCACAAAAGGGGCAGGTATTTTGTTTTTGGAAAAAAGTGAAAGAAAAAATTCTGCATACATTTTTGCCCATGCTTTCCATTGAGTAATGCCCAAGTAGTAGGGCACTCCTCAGGAATAAGTGCCTTATTGCAGGCCAACCCCACTCCTCAGGCATTACCCGACTCATCACATTGTAGTCCATGAAGATATTATTTGTGTAAAGTGGGGGTACAGCCAAAAAAGAAGGATCAATAACCCAAAAAGACTTCCACAATCAAAACATGGATAATCAAACCATTTTATGCAAATTGCAAAAAAGGGTGCAAAAAGACGATCCAAATGAGCGTCGGTCACAGCTCAATGGGCGCTGTCTAGTGTCTCCCAGTGATTCTGGTCAGGAACTTGCTGGGTGCAACCTTGTATTTTGGAAATGTCCCTGTCCCTCACCTGTGGGCTCTAAGTGTCTTAAGGAACAGTGCAAATCTTCAAAACTAATTAATAATTTGACAAACATTTGTTGAAACTGCCGCTCTATTACAATAGTTTGGCAAGATGAATATGAGTTTTGGCTTGTAAATTTAGTAAAGAAGATTATCACAGTACTTAGATTCATATGTGTCTCCTTCTGCTGGCTCCCAAGTAAGCAAGAAAACTTGAAATTCAAAAATCCTTTGAGTAATTAAAATTGCTTATCCTGAAATTCATTTGGATCAATAATGTGAATAGCAATATATCTTTAAGTGAGCAACATTTGTCAACATGTATGTTGCTACTATCTCTTAAGCAAGCAAGAAAAACTCGAAATTTCCTGAATAAACAATTTTTTTTGCCACACTCACATGCTAAAAATTGCAAAGCTTCATTCTCATTTGAAGAATCACATTTTTAAACCGAATTTGTCTTTTTACAAATACTTCACTTTAAGTAAGCAAGAAAACCTGAAATTCCTGAATAAATTACATTTCTTGTCACATTTATATGCTAAAAATTCCTAGGCTTCATTCTTAATGGAAGAATGGATCATTGAGATCAATAGTGCAAAACCCAGTGGACGAATGAAGGTATGTGATTTCTTAGGCAAAGTCCTCCATGTTACTCACAACTCTTGCAGGTAGTGTGGATGATGAGATTGATGCCCCACAGGTGGAAGTTTGAGGTTGCTATGGTAGCCAAAGTTGAGTCTACAACTTTTGACAATAATGTACCTAGCATAAATGCAAGAATGGGGAAGAATATTACTTGGCCTACATATAGTAGTGTTCTTGTTTTCAAATGTATAATGTGGTGGCACCAGATGCAGTTGATTCAGAAGACCATTTAGCCAAATTTGGCTAAAAACAAAGTATGAAAGTAAAAATATTTAGGCATCCTTCTATACTGTTGGTTACCTACTGATGTAGAATCTGGCAAATTTTGTATTCAAAATTAGAATGTTTGGTGGTCAGAAACCTTAAAAAACAGTCATTTTTCAATCATTTTTAATTTCACACTTATTTTGTATATGCATGTTTTGATGACCTCTTATGTTGATATGTTCAGAGACATTGGAATTATTGCATACATAGTGGCCATACTTCATGCTCCTCACCAGTCACAATGTCGCAGGTCATAAACTTGATCCCCTCGTTGTTGTGGTTATTTGCCAATATCCTTAAATGTACGGCTATGAGTTCATGTACCTAAAGCTTTACATCCATACTCCTACATAAGCTGGTGTGCACTCTTTCTAGTGCAATGCTTCCATTCACAGATATTAGTTTTAATTTCCTGATGTACCATTTGCAAGCATTCCAAGAAAGATTTAGCATTAAGTGGTGATGGGTTCTAGAAAACTATTCAAATAATAAAGAAACCAATGAATTTTTTTTCCCCCTCACGAAAAACTGAATCAAACCATAACAAAATTTCCCCCCAAAAAACAACATTTTCTCAGATAGTCGACATCTTTTTTCTGTAAAAAGAACAGAGCATTTGGGACAGATGAGAAAATTGGCCACAAAAGAAACACTGATTCCATCACATCACATGAAATTTGCAGGGTTCAATACTACTTAAAGTAGTATTAATATGTCGAGAAATGCATTATTGTGTAGTAGATGTGGTCAGCTGAGGTGGGCAATTTCACTATTGAGTGGAATAGCCTATCATTCTTGACTTCGGACCAAAATGTGTTCAGGTGCCATTGCACTTTTACATATCTTTAGTGACAGTCTCCTAGTGTAGCAAACCCCATGTCTGTATTAGTGTGTGGAGAGAAGTGGTGCATAGACTGATGGGCTGAAGGAAGCAAACCTTCAGGTGCCTGAGTGATGAAGAAGGCGGTCAATTTCAACAACATGGTGGATAGGTAATGTGATGTGGTGATGGACCAAGGAGGCAACCTGCAAGTGTTCAAGAGTAAAAGTAAAGAAATTAAGAAAAGCCATACATACTGAGACTGTAAAGAAGACCGAAGAAACACATGGCCAACAAGTTGCAAGATTTGTCTTGTTTTCTTGTTAGAAATCTAATTTCTTGTTCCCATAGTCAGACACCTTTGAGCTTCCATGGCCACGCCGACTTATGATAATTAGTTTTTAGACTAAGGAGAGTCCCTAGGTTCTCACATCACCAAAAAACTGTACATCCTGGCTGTGAACTTGGAGAGTCTTTTCCTCTTGCCCCAACCAAATGTGCATCATTACATACTCTGCAACCTGTGAGTGAGAAGTGGACCAAGAGGAGAAAGAGCTTGTACCGGTGAAAAGTCAATGTTTGGCAATTGCTATCAAAAACACCTGTCTCCACCACTAAATCGACATCATATCATTCTCTAAAACAGCAGCATTCTCCCAATAAACACTCTGATTCTTCGGTCTTCTTGAGTGATACCTCAGTGATGTGATAGCTTGTATCACTTGTTTTCCAACAATCTGCAATCGATGAGCTTGCTGCAATAGATAATTGTCATCCTGTTCTGAAAAACTTGCAAAGCAAAGAGCTTACATACATCTGAAAAGCACAGAAGAGATCTGAGTCTTCTCCACAAGTTTGAGGAAGAGTTCTACAGCCTGCAACAAGAAATCACTTCACATAAGAATACATGCATTCAACCTTTGGTATAAGATCTTCCTCTCCATATAATTAAGAAAGGAACAACACCAATATCAAGAAGATTTTTGTCTCAACAGAGGAAACATTTGCACTCAAGGAGCATGTTTGAAGGTTTAAGGCCATTGAAAAGATCAAACTAAAATTTAGAAGATGCAGTATGCACTTGTCATGTATACTGCTTTTACCTCAAGGACACAAGGACATTGGTACATCTTCATCCACAAGAGGATGCTGATCAAGACACTCAAGAGTTTGCTGCATCATTTCCATGATCTGCAGCTGCTGCAGATAATCAGAAAAATGTACACTCAGATCCAGGTGGTTGCTTTACTTTCCTCAATCTATCTCATCACAAGGCATCAGATTCCAGTAAGCAAAAGACATTTTTATATCCACAAGACCCATGTATTCTTTTCACAGAAACATGGTAGTATCTATGCATACACATATACTGGTAAGTGATTTCCCATGTTCCATTCGTAACACACCCTTCTGTAAATTCACCTCTGATGGTTGCAATCCATGATTCCAGTTGCCATGACAATTCCCAAAAATTGTGAACCTTGCAGCACACATTGGTGACACAAACATGCACATTGAACTGAATAAATTGAAGTTTGATGATCAGTGAGAAAGTAAACCAAGAATGTCATTCTTTCATAAACAGAACTATCACATAAATTGCCAAATAAACATGAATTACATGATCCAGTCAACATCCAGACTTTGAAGAAAGTATTGCATCAAACATACAAGACATAGCTTCTTCAGTAAACCCTGAAAGCCATTCTTTCATAACATCAAATCACACATAATCTGCCAAACAAACATGAATTGCATGATCCAGTAAAATCAAGACTTCAAAGAAAGTATTGCATCAAGTACAGAAGACATAGTTTCTTCTCCAGACAAACTGCAAGATGTCCTTCATGCATCAGTCCTTTGCAGAAAAGGCTTCCACCTCAACCTGAGGACTCTCATTTTGACGTTTAAGCCAATTTCTTCAAAAAACTACCCAAGTTCTTATAGTTCACTTTCAACTTGCCACATACAATTGCTTGCAACAACTGGCATAGAGCTCTGGTATATATCAAAGCTGGAAGACTGACTGTTCACACCAATTGACCCAACTTTTCCATATGCTCTAGACATACCTGAGCACTTAACCAAAAGTGGGTACCACCCTAGAACATAAATCTCATAAAGCTTGACACAGGTTACAACAGACAGAATGCTGAGAAATCTTCTTCACTTCTTTTTTTGTGGGGGTTTGTCAAGTAGCAAAACTTCTGTAAGCATCAGGTTTTGCTGCTGTGATCAAGAATTGTCAGAATCCAAAATAAGTAGGCATCAGAGTCATGTAGCCCGTGACTAGGGAGATGTTTCTACAGCACAGAAATCTTCTCTCTCTCTCTCTCTCTCTCTCTCTGTGTTCTGTGCTCTGAGAACACTGGTGTGCTGATAACAGGATGGAGCACATCTCTTCTTTGTTTGTAAAGCTTTTCTGCACCTTTTTCTGCAATTGGACCGCAATTCTCAAACCTAACTTTGTTGTAATAAAAGAAAACACTGGCTGAAACAGAAGGCGTCAGGTGGTATGCGCCTGCCTCCTTCCTTGTGAGTGTTTCTTCACTGCTAGACTGTGCACAAGTTGTCCATGTCAAGCCACTGCGCCTTCTTTCGACCTGATTTGCTGAGAGCAGCGTTGATGGCCAAGCCTTCCGCAGCAGTATGGCCGGCAATGACAATGGGGTCGAGAGCCGCAGCGGTTGCTTTCAATTCCATCCCAAAGCGCTGACGAGTTTCCCACACGAAGTCCCTGAGCGATCCCAGAGCAACATCGTACCCGCGAATCACATGGCGCAGTGTGTGATTGAGCACTCTTGCTACCCAAACCTTGAACAGAAGCTCTTCCCAATCATCGTCGCCTTTCTCAAAATGGTCAAGAAACTTGAGGTAAGCTCCTGTCCAAGCTTCCTCGTCAGCAAAACCCCAGCAAGGCCAGTCGCGAGCATTCAGGAGGCCCTTCACAAGTGCAGAGTCGAAATGCTGGTGCAAAAGCTCCTGCTGGCGTGGAGTCCAGTGACTCCTGAGGAGCTTCAGACTCTTCTCAATGTCATATCCTACCTTCTGCTGCACAAGCTCCGGGACAGCCTTTGCAAACTCGATGCAGTAGCCACCGGCGTCGCTACCCACAACCTCGTTCTTCAAGGATTGAATCGCAGAGAAACACTCCACCAGCATGGTTCGGAGATCACGTAGTCCACCGTAAAGAGCATGCACCTTGCCTTCGGGAATATAGACTTCAGCCATGCGAAGGCCCGTCTGGGCAATCACGAAGGTGTACAAAGTGTCGATTCCCCAGTCACTTTGCGAGCAAACACGTGGGTCAGCGAGCAGAACCTCAGCAGCTCTTCTTGTGACAAGCAATTCTCCACCCAGCGGCTGCTCAATAGAAGGCAGAACCGTGTTCGGCCATAGCATTGCAAATCCAAGCTTGGTAACAAACCATGTGATCATCGCATCTGTACTGGACCTTGGAAAGTGGTGACGGACAACATCGTAATCGAGGTCAGCTTGTATCTCCGCCTTGCTGATCCATTTCTCAGAGAAGGAGACAATATCCGCATCGTAGAAATGCAGACGAGGGTACTGGGTGTGCTCCAGAAAGTAGGAGAGTGCAGTGTTCATGCCATCACCCTTGCCACCTCTCAACGCTACCCCAATTCGCTTTTGCAGCAGAAGAATAACTACCTTACCAGATGCTTTCTCGATTCTGGGCTTTGCGTTCTCAATGGCATGCCACGTTTCCCCTTGGCTGTAGCCAACACACAGTACCGCTGCAATACGGGGGTGAGATGCAGCACATTCTACATTACGCACAACCACTGAGACATCCTCCTCTTTGAACGGGAAGCAAACTATAGACATGCTCTGATTCTCTCGCTTTCCGTTCTCTTCACAATCCCACCCCTTCTTTGTCCCTCCACTGCAATCAATCACCCCAAGCGCACGCGAGCGAGGTCCCACGAAACGCCGACGGATGTGGGGTAGGTTTCCGTGTATTTTTTTATTCCATACCACAGCCGATGCCACAAACGGTCGGGTAATAGGGTTCAGGGAAGTGGACAGCAAGAGAGAAAGCAAAAGAGATTCACAGTGCACTTGCTTCTTCAGGCAAAGTGCGTGAGCGGTAGGCCAGCGGAGCAATACGCAAAACGAAAACGAGAAGCGACAGCGGGACAGGAGAAGAGACGAGACTGCGAAGCGAAAACCAGAGAAGAGGAGAGAGTGATGAGGGGGAACACTCGCGAGTTCCAGAGTAGGAGGTAACAAACAGAGAGGAGGGTAGGTAGGTACGTAAGAAGGCAGGGTACTTAAACAAACGAAGCGGGGGGAATCTTTTCTTTTTTGGGACAAAAGTGGGGTAAGATTCGGTGCATCCTAGACCAACCATTTTTTGGAGGCCTTGTTTTCAATGATATTATTTTATTTTATTTTATTGCCGCCTCAATCCCTTTCTTTCCCCCCCCATCCCTTTCTTTCCGCCCGCAGATCCCTCTCCTTCCGCCCCCAAGTTAGCTGCATGACACCTATTACCGACTCATCGCTACCGGTGACACTTGTCCTTCATTGGCCCCAGCTGTTGCTCTAATTGGTCAATAGGTACCACCTAACTCTTTGGGGGATGAAAGGTCGATAAAGGTCCCACACTTTCAGTCCTAATAATCACTTTCATTACACACAACAAGCCTCAAGTAATATGTACCCTCTGTTTATAATTGGGGGCGGGGGGGGGGGATTTTTGTAGTGTAACTTGAGGGAATGTCATAGTCCAGGGCTTGAGCGGCCCAGCACCCACCAGTGCACCATCCAAAAAATCCCGTTCCGGGATTTCATGGATGGGATGAAACTGTCCTTCAAGGGGTCAGTTGCTTGATCAGTTAAAAACTTTTCCCTCTGAAACTCTTTTGTCATAATTTGTTTTCCCAGCTTTTTTTTCTTTTTTTTCCCCAGGCCTCCCCTCTTGTCTTAATTTTTCTCCAACAAACCTAAGTCTTAAACCCTACCACCCTTCCTCCTACCAACCCATCCTCCCCACACTCCTCTTGCAGTCACTCCATCAATAGCACCGTTGAGCATTTGGGTTTAGTGAGCTTAGAGCTTGAAGTGGAGAGCTTGGAGCTTGAGGAGCTGAGAGTTTGGAAGCATGAACTTAATTAGTCTTAATAGAAAGTCAAGCTCCCTCTTTTTTGGTTTTTTTTTCTTTGTGTTTTGTTGCTTTTGGGTGCAAGTGGGCTCCATTGCCAACTTTCAACAAAGAGGAAGCCCTTTTTTTTTCTTTTTTGTTTTATTGTTTATGGGTGTAGGTGGGTGCCATTGCTAAGTTCTGGCAAAAAGGGAGCTTGCTCCCCCTTTTTTCAGTTTTTTTTGCTAGTCCTTAGGTTCCATCACCAAGTCTCAATAGAGAAAGAGCTAAGCTCTCCTTTTTTTCGTTTTTTTTTTGGTTACTTTTGCGACGCCATCACCAACTTATGGCAAAAGGGGACCTTGCTCCCTCTTTTCTTTTCTTTCTTTTTACTGCTTCTAATATGCCATTGCCAAGATTTGACAGAGATAGAGCTTGTTCTCCCTTTTTTTCATTTTTTTTTGTTGTTTCTAAGGCACCATGGCCCAAGTCTCAACAAAAGGAAACTTGAACTCCCCTTCTTCCTTTTTTTGGTTTTTTTTCTTCTAGGCGCAAGTGGGCACCATTGCTAAGTCTCAACACAAGGGGAGCTTTGGCTCCCCCTTTTTTTCTTCTTTTTTTTTTTTTTTTTCTTTTTGTTTTGTTGTTTCTAGAAGTAGGTGGGTGCCATCACCAAGTCTTAGCACAATTTGGTTCCCCCCTTTTTTTGGTTGTTTTGGGGCATAGTTAGGCACCATCAGCAACTATTAATAGACTTGGAGCTTCTATTCTCCCTCTTTTTATTTTTTTGTTTTGTTGCTTTTGGTGTAGGTGGATGCCATCACGAAGTCTCAACATAGGGGGAGCTTGTGCTCCCTCTTTTTTTTCAGTTTTGTTGTTTTTGGGTACTAATGGCACCATCGCCAAGTTTCAGAAAAGGAAGAACTTGAGCTCTTTTTTTTCATTTTTTTTTCTTATTTGTTGCTTTTGGGTGCAAGTGGGCACCATCACTAAGTTTCAATAAAGGAAGAGCTTTAGCTCCCCCTTTTTTTTTCTTTTCCTTTAATGCTATT
This sequence comes from Sphagnum tenellum, assembly GCA_963921925.1. Classification (NCBI taxonomy): domain Eukaryota; kingdom Viridiplantae; phylum Streptophyta; class Sphagnopsida; order Sphagnales; family Sphagnaceae; genus Sphagnum; species Sphagnum tenellum. The sequence goes on from OY998149.1 coordinate 16,998,744, forward strand.
GTTTTGTTTTCCTCATTGCCATTTTTTTTTGTTTTCCAATGTTGGTAAGAAAGTTTGTTTACTTTGATTTGTGGTTTTTGCAACTTTGATAGATGCAAACCCCAAAAAAAACAAGGACTATTGGAGAAGAGGGGCAAGCCTCAACTAAATTGGCAAATGGCGTGGGAGGTGAAGGAGGTGAAAGAGGGATGGAAGATGCAAAAGCATGTGTAAGTGAATGTTGAAGATGGTGCATGGTTTAGTGTACTGTTAATGATGAGTAAGTGCAAGTGAGTGTTGATGTTGAAGAAACCTCTATAACAAATCTTGCCACAATTGAAGTTGACTTGCAAAAAACTACTAAAACGATAGTGGAACATGTGTTTTAATAATTTATGGTAAGTGTAAAATGCAACTCATAAGTAATGGTTTCAACATGTTAAAAGTTGATGGTTCAACTCATGTACCATGTTGGTAGTTGAAAAAATGTTTTTAAAATTGCTATCCCATTATAATGATCATGTTCTTCATGTTTGTGTTCATGTGATGCAATAAGTTCATCATAAGCTCATGGTGAGTGCAATGAGCATGTTGTAAACAATTACCAATGACATTTTGTCCAACTTTAAGTATTTGAATAATGGTTCATGCTCCAAAATCCCAATTGGAAACTTTTTATAAAAAACACAAGGAATAAACCCTTTCTTTTGAAGATTCCAGTTACTAGAAAACCATAACAAGCTTTAAAACCAATCCTACCTTTTCTTGTTCTAAAGCCATCAGCTATTACATTAAATGAATTTGAGCAAGTGGTACTATGGATTTTAATCATCTTCAACAAACCAAAAACCCTAAATATGGTATTTACAAATGTGTGCAAATGTCAAATGACATGGAGTATATTCTTGAATACCCTATTGACCCACAAAATTTTGACCAACAAATTATCTCAATCCAAGTCGATTATAAGGTAACAAGCTCGTCATGGATTGAGCGGCTGAAAATGAAGCCTCAAAAGCAAGGTTTAGGATTCCATTATGTAGGATGGTTTCCATGCCCATAATGGGTCCAACTTTGCTTGTGGATATTCAAAAGATGGAGGAAAAGTTCCAAATGCGGTATAAAGTGGGTGATAAGTTGTGTTATGTGTCTACAACAATTAACTTGGGGGAAGAAATTCAAGTTACCAAGGATATTGAAGAAGGTTGGGATCAACATTAGAAATATCATAATGCAGAGTTTGAAGATTTTCTAAATGCAAATCCAAACTTGAAGATTTTTTCCAACAAAATGTTCTACATGTGGGATGGGAACCATAGCTTGAAGGCTTGGTATCATTACATTGATAGAGTGCATTGAAATGAGCAGGAATGGCACATATTGTTAGAATGCATTGTATTGGAAGGAATAGACAATGTTGTACAACTGCACCTAGTAATGATTAATATAAACAAGTGAGTTTGATGACGTTTTTTTTGCAATGTGTTGGGTTGTTTCTTTTAATCTATCAAACGATTTCATGTACTAAATATGTTTGTTGTGGAATACTTTCATAGATCCACTAAGTATGACCATGTGAAAGGCAACCTCATCCATATGTTATATTGAATCCAAAGCATTAGACATATTCCATTGGGACAATTCAAGGAAGTTATTATTGACTCTAAATATAAAAAGGCACTGACAAAATAAAAAACACTTGGTATTTCCCAACAAGGGAGGTAATGATTGATTATATGTATAGTGTAAATCCAAATTCTTTGGTCATTGAATTTCAAACATGATGGATACATGCTTGTGGTGTGGAAGTAAGTCTTCTTCTGTCATGGCTTGTTGATGTGTTTTTGTTACAACAAGAAATTGGAATTATGACATATTTGGTTGTGCATCGATATTACAAAAATGTTCTAGAAGCCTCAAAATGCTTTGCAAAAGAAGTTAGAACAATTATGACTAAGGAAATTGATGATAAGAAAAATCATGTTATAATTATTTTGAGAAAATGGTGCCTTTGGCGGATGCAATTCTAGGTTTCGAGTTTTTGAAAGATATACAATATCATTATGATTGAAAAGGAGACAAAGAAGCATATATGATGCTTGAGAAGCTATAGTTGTTAGTCACATCCATTGTCAAGCCAACTCAAAAAGTAACTTGACTAAAGTGGTGGAACTCAAAGCGTCTTGTTAAGGAGAAGTTACAATTCCCTACCAAAGATGTGTCAACAAGTGATTTCACACATTGGTTGCACAAAACAACATTTTGGGCTCAAGTAAATCATGGTTTTCAAGTTATTATTACAATAATTAGTTTTGGTTTAAAATTAATGTTGATTACTTGAAATTTTCACATGTTTGTTTCTTGTTGAAACAACTCATGGTTGTCGCAAGAGAGGATTTGGTTTCATTACAAACTGACCTTGGGGTTGAAATTCACCACCTTATGCCAAGAATGGAGGTCTAGCCAATTGATGATGACATTGAACATTAATGATCAGAGGTGTGGGAAAATTGTTTTTACAAAGTATTAAAAAAAATACAGAGATGGGGGGGAAAAAAACTGGGAAGGGGGGCGGGAAGAAAATAATGTTACAAAAAAAAAACTGAGGTCAGGGCTGAGAAAGGGCAAGCAAAAAAAGTCAACCTGGGATGGCACAGGGATAGAAAATTGAGTCCTATCAGTGCACCATCCATCCACGTTGGTGCACTGGTAGGTGCTGGTTCACTCTAGGCTTCCTCAGGTACTATGGAACGGGCCTTAGCACCTAGGCGCAACTGGGCTCGCCAGCATCCCGTTAGGTCGTAACTGGTTCTACCAGAACCTGCTCAGCAGCGTACCGGGTTTTCCGCACTGTTGGGACAAGGGACATTCTCTTGTCCACCGCACCAAAAGTGCAAACCGGCTGAAGCTGCCTGTCCCACCTAAGAAAAGGCGTGAAAAAGTTCCTGAATATGACACCCAGGAACCGGTTACCTGGTTTGCAGGAACCCAGCAAGGAAGCTTCAGAACTGGTCCACCTAGAGAAATGGTGGGCCACCCTCCAAAAGCAGCAAATCAAGAGACAGGAAGACGCTGAGTTGGCGCTCTTCTATTGGTGGAATCTTCAGGTTAATTGAGAAAAAACACCCCGCTCCCTCCCTCTCCCCCCCCCCCCCCGAAAAAAGCGAAAATAGGGAAAGGCTATCCAGGTCCCTAGAAAGTGAAGGGTAGGGGGGCTACATAAGTAGTAATGACAGTATCTGCTTTTCTAAGGTTTCTCTTTATGCGGCTCACAAGTGGCTCTCAGCTTTAATTGTAATCCCAAGACAGGTGGGAATGAATCGTTCTAATTGGCTGTTGGCCGTAAAATTGGCGGCCGTTCCCACCAACCCATTTAATGAACTCACGGATGTCAGAACCAATCAGGACAAAATTTAAGCTCCGAAAATGATAGAAAAACTTGGCAACAACGTCCCTCCGTTGTTGGAACAGTTTTTCACATGTTCACAATAAAGGTGTAAGGTACACCAGGGTGACGCCATGCTACATTCTTTAATTTTAAATTATATATATATATATATATATATATATATAATTGCACATATAACAACTAATATTAGTTAACAGAGCCTGAAAATAGTAACATTAGTGCAACAAAACCCAAATTTGTACAAGAAAACCAAATAAAACGAGATAGGAATATATTTGGAATGTACTTTAAAATTTAATGCGAAAGGGCCCTTGGAACAAAGGAAAGTATTAAATCATTTCTCACCACAAGATCCAAGCAACTTCCACTGTTTGGGCTTTGAGTGAATGTATTGTCCTTGCCTAAGAGGGTTGTTGTTGGGAGGGCGCTTCCATAGAGTGCGTCCCTAACAATAGGCCCGCGTAGACTAGTAAAATAAATGTCAATTGTCCTTCTATTGGATGATATTCATCAATTTCATAATAAATATTATACACAATTTGTACCATAATATGGAAGTATCATATTGATGGATCCAATTTATGAATACATAATTGACATCCATCCATTTGGATGTCATTGAAATGTTCATCAAAATCATGCATCCATGAATGAATTCATCCATCTATCATGGATGAATTACATCCAACCAAAGGAGTTTTATCAAATGAATTCATGAACATGCAATTAACATGAAAAATTAGGACAAATAAACCAAAGAGAATAAAAGGAATCATTGTTTTGTTTTTCCAACAATTGTGATCCAAGGCTAATCGATGTCTATAATCTTTGAACTATTGTCAACAACTTACAATATATTGTTTGCACAAAAGTCAATACAAGAAATGGGCAATAGGCGATATATAAGCATAAGGTTTATTCATGGACAAGGGAATTAAAACCAATCCAAAACAAAAGTCCATGACCACTCAAATTGCATAGGAAAATTCCAAATCAAGAATCAAGAACAATATTTTCAATTATGCAATTAGGTAGCAAAAAAAGGTTTAGAAGGATCCAACTTTAAATGTTTTCTACATCGTTCTAAGTCAATGATGGCTAATGTGTATGGTTGTCTCTCCTACCAATTTCAAATGCACATTATAAATGTAATACATGTGCTTCTATGAAAGGAAATAGCTATGTCTAGAACTTGTTACATTGAAAACAAAATTTGGACAAATACAACTCGGAAAAACACCAATTGTGACAAAGTGAAGCATGGTAGGTTGATAGTTGATTCATGAACCGACATTTCATAAATGTAAATATGTTCTTGAGGTGTGAAACTAATGTTGACAACCTTGGCATCCAAGGTGGTAGCATCTTTCATCCTAGCCATGTTCATTGGCAAGCATTGCCTCATATGAATTTTATGTCCATTCTTCATGTTAGGGGCAACTCCTAGAATAATACACAGTTCATTGAGCTCAGTGGTTGGTGTAACAAAAGGTTCACCATGAACAAGAATGAAACTTGTTTGACCCAATGTTTCAGCTTCACATTGAGTGGTATTTGTGCCTAGATTAAAAGGCCAAACATTGGGAAGAGGGGGTTTGATATGCCTCAAGTTGTGTACAACTCCACTTGCATAACGAACCATATTACCAAAATAAAACCAAAAAAACTTTTCAAGGCCTTGGGGATGGTGACAATTAAAAAGTTGTCCAAATAAACAAGGGGCCATAGTTGGTCCTCTTCGTTTTATCAATATTGAACAACAAGCAAAACCATTTATATATGCAACATCACAACAAATTACTATTGTTGTATTAGTTGTCTATTGAAGATGCCATTGATTTAATGGAACATAAGTCTCCACCATTGGAATCTTGAATTGTGTTACCACACCAATTGCAATTGTGGGAATATGGTGGGACCTTGAAGGTGGTTGAAATTTCCCCATTTTAGTTGTTTTGAATGGTGTTTCCAACATTTCAAATGTGTGATAAAAAATGGAACACATAATGGATCCAAATTCTTATGCACATTAACAAATAGGTAATTTTTCATGGGTCTGTTGATTGTGAAAATGCCCATGTCAAGTCTATTTGAATTTGCATCCAATTTCTTTTCACAAACACTAAATGTGTGTCACTTTCCAAACCAATTCCTTTTGAATGCAAGGAGAACCTAAAACAACATTGTGAACTGCCTCCACAAATTCATCTAGGTTTGGGAGTAAGAAGGTAAATGCAAAAGTAATTGTATTTTAGTTGGTCATGTACCTATTATACTCCTAGATTTTTTTAAGAAATTAAATTGTTGTTACAATACTGACCTCACCACATCGTCCATAATGGTTGTGTACAAATTTGTTTTCACCTTGCAACCATTACCAACAAACACCCACATGGAGGAATGAACATTTTTTGTAAGATTAGTTATTGGCACCAAAGCCTCCTCCTCAAGGTCAAGTTTAGTCATCGGGTAATAAGCCAAATGTGTGGACTTTTTAGCCCACCAACATGCATATATTAGTTGATGTAGATATGTACCACATCTACATTCACAAAATGTTAGGCTATTGCAAAAAAAATGCACTTCTATGTTTTATATGGAACTGTAAAATCAAACAAAAATGGTTTTGTTGTGTGTTCTTTCCAATATCATCTATTTTGAACCTTGTATTTGACTTTGTATGCATAAGTTTCATTGGCACAAAGAAGATTTTGAGCACAAAACACCTTATGACATTTCACACCAAAAGAGAATTTGTTCATACTAATGTTATTGCTTTTACACCATGGATGACCATCAAATCTCGAATCCATGCCATCCATACAATGAGGAGAAGCACCACGTTCTTGCACCACAAGAAGCTCAAAAACAATCTTGCCATTGTATTATCTTGGGAGGACTTGGACCTTTTTAATCTCAAATTGCTCAAGGTTTTGAAAGTTTTCTTATGGAACTAGATTCCAACAAAACAAACAAAAAAAGGAGTAAGGAAACTAACCCCACAAGGAGGGTGTGTGTCAAGATGGTTAAAGGTGCTTATTGTAAAGGACCATGATAGGAACAATCAATACTCAATGATTGTCATGACACTCTACAATTTGCACTATGTTTACAAGATGTTGGGAACTTGAATTTGTAACTCGTTTTGAAGAATTCTCCAATGGCAAGGCCATAGGAATATAAATTGATTGACCAATTATCACAAAAGAAAAACCTTGGCATGGCTTCAACAGGAAGATGGACGAACCATTGAGGAGACTTGGGCAATGAATTATAATGAGAACTTCTTCACAAAATTGTGTCCACCTTCAAATTGAAATCAATGGCCAAAGTTATTTCTAAAATAGTACAAAGAGGACCACAAAAAGGATACTTGCAATATTTATTGAAATTAACATATTGTACAAAAAGGAAAGAAGGTAGTGAGGTTTCCATTGTGTAAGGAAGATCACAAGAACAAAGCCCCACAATTTGTACATGTAAGAAAAAGAACTCAATGATGATGAAATGTATTGAAAAGCAACCCAAATACATTAACAATCATTAAAGAATCGTTGATTCCTCAATGGTTATGACACATTCACACAACAAACCCAATTCATCAACCAAGTAAAGTGCATATTTTCATTCATAAAAAACACATAATAGAAAACAACACATGCAATGTTTTTGTAACATATGCCCATTGGAAACCTATTGTAAAAAATATTCATAAGTGTGTGATAAAAAATACCCTCGTTGAATGTATAAGTTTGAAGCATGTATAAAACATGGATTAGTGGCAATATGACATAACATCCAGATTATTGCAACTAGAGGTATGCAATTAAGCGATTATGCAATTAGATCCCATGATTATCTGGGAACTAGCACAAGTGTTAACCTTATTAAATGTGCCACCAACATTCAATAACATGTAAAGAAAACATCTGCATGTTGGAAACCTAATCTAAGAAATATTCATATATGTGTAATTAAAAAATATGTTCATTGAATGTATAATCTCAAGGTTAGTACAAGACATGGGTTCACGACCATATGTCACAACATCCTGACTATCACAATTGGAGGGTATGCAATTAAGTGATTACGCAATTAAATCCCATGATTATTTGGGAACTAGCACAATTGTTAACCTTACTAAATGTGCTAACAACACTTAATAACGTGTAAGAAAACAACAAATGAAATAAAATACTCATTACATCCAAAAAGATCATTAAGTTAAATTTAATACAATCATCAAACCTAATTGAGCATGTTGCCTTTCTCAAAACAATTTTCATTTCATGATATGGTTGTATAATTGTATAATGTTTATGAGTGAAAGCACATGTGGATGTAATTTGAAATTGATATGAATGAACTTTGCGTAGACCCATATTTATTACATGCACACATTAATCTAGTTTGTTCAACAAAAACACATATAAAAAATGGAATAATAACCACAAAAGGTTTGATTATCTTCCATATCTATGTAGATTACAATGTTTCCAATAACAAAAGAATAAAATTTCAAGTATGCATATGACATTAGATTTGGATGGTAATTGGGCACAATAATTGACCTATTGATGACACAAACAATCCCAAATTTTGTAGTGCCCAATAGAACATTTGTGCTAGGGTTTATGGGTAGGAATGTTCAAACATGGAAACCACCAAACCATTATAAAACTCACACCTCTATTAATTTTTCTTTGTAATATTAAAAAAATCTTATAATGAATTTGTGAGGACAATTTAAGTGTTTTCTACCTAGCCCTAGCATAGTCTAGGAGAACCAACACCCACACTTGATAAGTGGGTCCAACCATGTTATAAGGAACCGCACCCACCCCCTTAGACCATTGTTTTTTGGTTTTTTTTAATATAACTATACTTTAAAATGTCTTTCAAAAAAACACGAAAAATATTTAAATTTTTCTTGATACTATTATGATAATTTTTATATTCCAAAATATGTATTAAAAAATAATTTTCAAAATGTGTTTTTAGTGTCAAAATTACCTATAAGCAATGGTTACAATTCCTTAAAAGTGTAAATTGTATATTTTTTACTCATTAAATTGATTCCATATTTTTATAATATGTATGTAATGTATTCAAAATAAAATTTTATAAAAAAAATATTGTTTTTGTTTTTTTACAATCTAAAATTTGAAAATTTAAGAAGTGGTTACTACTACTAATGGTACATGTTAATAGGTTGCACCCAAGTGCACAAGTATAGTGGTAGAACCTTGTGTGTAAATGGTAATTACACATTGATTGTTAATTCACTCAAAATAATTAAAAAACAAACACCAAATCTAGCAACCTATAGCAACCCCATTGGTTTGGAGAAAAAAACTTCATGCCTACACACAACCATGTATATTGTTAAACACTAGGAAAAAAAAACCATTCATGGTCATCCCATTGGTCGTCTAAATTTCTCACAAACCCACTTATATTTATTACACATTAATTATTAATTCACTTAAGATGACCACAAAAAAATATCCTTGAAAATATCATTTTTTTGCACACCTACACATGAGCATGTTCAAAAGGGCCCATGACATTGTGTATATATGTACATTAATCCTATAACCCTTCTTAATATGTACACAAACAATGTTTGAAATTGAATATTTTGATTTGAGAGGATGTAAATGTTTTACCATATGATATATTCCTAAAAGATTTCAAACCTTGTGCAATGTTTAACGATGATATAAAAAATGTAATTATGTTACCTTTGAGTTTTACTCCTTTTAAAAAAACAATTGAAGATTAGAAAATATGAAAATGCTTTCAATATTTGTGGATGGGTAAAGGAAATTTGTAATCTTATATTTGACCTCATGACAACTATACTCCATTTATGCAATGATATAATGAAAACTATGATGGTATATAAATGAAATAAGATTTGTTACACAATATAATGGATTATTTACATTTATCATAATAAATAATTTTGGTGATTAAGCAAAGATATCACTACCATCAAATCATAGCAACTAATAAATACATCAAAAACCCAAGCAGTTCATCATAAGGAGATACTATCTACAAATTTTGAATAAGACACAAGGGTCATACCTATCCATTTTGAAAGCTTGTGAACCTTTGAAAGAACGTTTTTAAATGTAGAATTCAAAGGCCACATACAACTAAATTCCAAGGGCAAGAGGAGGAAAAGACAAGGGCACAATTGGACACATGCAAAGTATAGTGGATCAAACATTTCTATGGCACCAAAGGTCAAGCTTCTTAAACTTATTGGTGAAGAAAACTATTATTGTGAAAAGTAGTTTGAAGGATATGCAGTTGGATATTATACCAAAGACAATGGAGGTTCAACATATTGTTCCTAGAAACATGGTTGGGGATAAAATGACTACACAAAATGATGTAAAACATGATGAAAACGAAAGAGCCAACTTGGCTTCTACACATGATGAAAACAATATAAATGTAAATATCCCTTACCCATACCTCTTATATCCTACATTGAAAATCCATTATTAGCCATAATTTAAAGATTTTTTTAGAGGACACATGATTTTGTGGAAAACATGAGCTTGAGCTTGGGTTCCAAATTTGAATTCAAGAAACTTAACAAAGGGATAAGCTTTGAAGTTTAGGTGTGAAAATAATAACCCAATCACCCCTTTCTCATTTCCTTATCATCCTCTTTGTCCACTTTCATTTTGAAAAGTGGTGCTAGCAATAATCTTCTTGTTGTTGCATTTGAGGCATTTAGTCAAGGTGTAAGGTGTTTGGTCTTGGGGAATGTAGTAATCCGAAATGGTTTTTGTTTCAGTCAACATGGTTTTTGTTGCTACCTTAGCGTTGAACTTGCAACCAAGGCAGGGGCTTACGAAGGTGCAGGCCAAGTATGAAGCTCGAGAGTCTCATTTCATGCTCCCAGGAGTGCAAGAGAATGTGAGGGAGTGAACTTTCACACTCCCACGTTGGGAATTGGAGTCTTGGTGGACTCCCAAATTTTCAAAGTGCAATTATAGGGGTCAAAACCCATTGGATTGAAAAGTTCCTTATATCATTAAAAATATCTTGGAATTCAGATGTCTAAATGTGCTTGCATGACTCATTTGGACACTTAACACACAGTTATAGCCAAAAAAAAGGTCGGGAATCAAATTAGCAATTTGATTTCTAATCATTAAAAGTCAAGAATCACCCTAATTTCCTTTCTAACAGGTGGTGTGAGACATACCGTTGGAAAGCCTTGACGAGGGCTATAACTTTGCTTCAGACCTCATTTCAATCAGAGGTTTACATACAAAGTTATGGGCCTTCAAAGTCGCGGAAGTCTTAGTTGTGAGAATTTCGAGACTCCCAAATGGGACAAAATGACATTTGGGTGCTGGTCCCATGGCCAGACATAAAATATACTATCAGGGGGAAGGTGGTGGCTTCTTCCAAATCTAGGCCATGGTGAGTCTTGTGAATCCAAGTTTGCCCGTGGCTCAATTTAGCACCAAAAGTGTTCTAACTATGCACTAACCAACTTGTTGTTTGGTTTTGTGTAGGTCCATGTGAGTGACTGATTGCTTGTCATTCTTCTTAGTCCCATCCCAGAGCTTTAGCACGCCCCTCAAGGAGCATGCCCCAACTCCTTACTTTTCCATTGTTTTCACCTCATACTCACATTTGAGTCTATCAAGGAGCTTAGGAGCGCGTCAATTTTTCCTTTTCCAACAAGGTGTACATCTTTGTTGGGTGTTCCTCACCATGTAACTACAAAGGGAGCTATGATTCCCCTTTTTTTCTTATGTTGTTATTTCCAAAGCATTCAAGTGCATTGCATCTCACCATGTAACAACGAAGCAACTTTGGCTCCCGTTTTTTCTCTTTTTTTTTTCTCATTATGGGTGCAAATTGGCAAGGGAACTTCACTCCCTACCATTGCTTCATGTGCCTAAACCTTGTAGCAATTGGGGAAACTTGAGCTACCCCCCTTTTTTTTAAATGTGTGTTTATTTCCAAAAAAAACAAGCATAAGCGTTGCCATCACAATGTTCTTCACCATGTAGCAACAAAGGATCTTCGGCTCCTCCCCTTCTTTCCTTTTTTTTGGTTGTGGGTGTAAGCAAAGTTTCATTACCCACCATTTTTTCCATGTCCCCCTTCTATTTTTATTTTTTATGTGTGTTTGTTTCCAAAGGAGGCGAGCGTGGGCATTACCATCGTGGTGTTCATCATTTTCCAGGTATAGTGGAACTTCAACTCCCTTTTTTCTAGTTGCGGATGTTAGCAACCAAAGGAACTTTGCTCCCCACCATTGACGAGTTCCCCCCCCCCCGCCCCCCCCCCCCCTTGTTTTTATGTGTGCTTGTTTATAAAGGAGGAGGGTGCAAGCATTACGATCACCGTGTTCTCGATTATGCAACAATGAAGGAGTTTTAACTCCTTTTTTCTTTTTCTTTTTTTTGGTTGTAAAGGAGTAAAACTTCTCGCCATTGTGATGTTCTTCACTATGCAACATTTTATTTTTTCTCTGGTTGTGGATGTAAATGAATAAAAGAGCTTGAATTCCTATCATAGCAACTATTGCCTGCTTGGTGAAGAACACTATAATGGCAAAGCCTACGGGCGCCTCCTCTTGAAACAAGCACACATAAAAAAAGAAAAAGAAAAGGGGGAGCTTCAATTCCCCCCTTCCCTTTTTGGGGGGGTTATGGGTGTTTGCAAGCGAAGGAACTTTATTCCCCACCATTGTTCCAACTCCCCCTTTTTCATGTATGCATGTTTCCAAGAAAAATAGGCACATGAACAAAACTTCCTACCATTGTGATGTTCCTCATTATGTAGCAATGGGGGAGTTTTTGCTCCCCCATTTTCAATTTTTTTCTTTGTTTATGGATGCAAGTGGGTGAAGGAGCTTCATCCCCTATCATAGCAATTGTTATTTGCAGAATAGAAAACACCATAATGGTAGTGCTTGTGGTTGCCTCCTCTAGAAACAAACACACATTGAAAAAAACGAAGAAAAGGGGGAAATTCAATTCTCCCCCCCCCCCCCCCCCTTTTTTTCTATGTGCTTGTTTCTAAAAAAAGTAGGCATAGGAATGAAACTTCCCACCATCGTGATGTTTTTCACCATGTAGCAATGGGGGAGTTTAGGCTCCCCCATTTTTATTTTTATTTTTGGTTGTGGATGCAAGCGGGCAAAGGAGCTTCAATCTTGCCATATCCTCGCTTGGGTTTCCTATAATTACCTGTTTTGTGTGTGGTTATTTCCAGAAGAGGTAGGTGTGGCACTAAAGTTCAATGCCATCGTAGTCCTTTTCATCGTGTAAGAACAAGGGAGCACAAGAAGAAAATCTTGCCCTTTTCCACTACCCAAATTCCTTAGGTTTTAGTGAAATGGGACAAAATCGATTAATATGCAACTTGCATGGTTTTGGTCAAAAAGGACTAGTTGATTAAGACTTTTCAGTGAAATGTTTTTTAATTGTTTTGGATAGTCACATGTTTCACTAGAATTTAAAAATTATGACATGGATATATGAAGTCCCAAATTAATATTTTGGAATAACGTGCCACATCATCATACTATTTGATTTGATTTGTTTGTTTTTATTTGTTTTTCGAATGACAAAATCATTGCATGCCATGATAAACTTACATGTTGTGAAAAAAAAAAGGTTTTTAAAAAAAAATTGTTGATGAAAGTTTTTGAAAACCATTTTGTCATGATGTACATGTTTTGTAAAGTACATTAATACATGATACATTAAGGCATGCATCTATCAAGGATTGAACCTAAGACCTCATGAAAACACACCAAGGTCTTAACCACAAAACTATTTCAAGATTTTTTTAACAAGGAAGAAAAGGTTTAACTTTATTGTGTTTGCCATGAAATTGTTTACGAAATTCAAACTTTAACATATGCTTTCTTTTTGAAAATTTATTCAAATGTCACAAGTGAAAACATGATTTTGAAACTTATTCAATAATGTATTCAAAATACATATTATAGTTTACAATAAATAAATTTAAAGGGTTAAAAACACAACTTAAAATAACATCTCATGACTAAATATAGAGAATCATTGTAAATTCAATGTGAATTCAAAAATGCATTCATTAAGTCTTTTACAATTTTATTTTCATTACATAAAGTATGTCAATTGTAAGTTTTTATTTTTTCCCAATATGATTATGTTAAAATTTTAAATTATTTTTTGCAATGTTGCTAAAATGGTAATATTCCATAAACAGATTGCCACATTTGGTTATAGTCTACAAGTTGTGTAATTGGAAACTTGTTTAAATCCTTCAATATTTTGGTTATTTGTTATATTGTATTGTAAACATTTGACAATATATATTTTAAATTTATAGTTAACATGAATTAATTTTTCATACACCAAGAGAAAAAAATTGGGAAAAATTAGGGATTTTTTTTTGGATTTTTTTAGTGTGGCATCATAAATATTTGTAATGAAAAAATTGCCCATGATGCCTAGAACAAACTAGGGGAAAAAATACATTCTAATTTACCCAAATGTATAATAATGTAATATATGAAAAAATATAATTTAGAGGTCTACATGCATTCTAAACTTTGCATGCATGAACATTTTGACCTAATCATTAACCCATTCAAATATAAATGTGAAACTTGCCAAGTTTTTATATATCCATTTAAAAAAATTATGATGAATCCAAAATGCAACTCATGAATAATGAATTTAACACATTCAAAGTGAATGATTCAACTCATGTGCAAATGTTAATAGTTTAAGAGATGCAAAACAAATCATTAATTTGTTTAAGTATAATTGTGAGGCATTAAGTTGTTATATGTGTTTCAATATATATTAGTAAATGGAATAAGCAACATTTGGATAGTGATTTCAATAAGTTTAAAGTGAATGATTCAACTCATGTAAAGATGTTAATAGTTTAAGAAATGGGAAAACTCATTAAATCATTCAAATATAATTGCAAAATATTGAGTTGCATGTGTTTCAATATATTAAAATAAGAACAAGATGCAATTTGTGAGTATTGGTTTTAACATATTAAAAATGATGGTTCAACTCATATACACATGTTGATAATTGAAGAGATTTGAAAAAAATCATTAATTCATTCCAATATAAATGTGGGGTTTTCAATTGTTACACATGTTTTGATAATTTATGGTAAGTGTAAAATGCAACTCATAAGTAATGGTTTCAATATATTAAAAGTTGATGGCTCAACTCATGTACCATGTTGGTAGTTGAAAAAATGTTTTTAAAATCACTAACCCATTATAATGATCGTGTTCTTCATGTTTTTGTTCATGTGATGCAACAACTTCATCAAAAGCTCGTGGTGAATGTGATGAGCATGTTGCAAATTGTTACCAATGACATTTTGTCTAGCTCTGGGTATTTGAATAATGGTTCATGTTCCAAAATCCCAATTGGAAACTAGTTATTAAAAACATAAGGAATAAGCCTTTTAAAAAAAAAAGATTCCAAGTTTAGAAAACCATGGTAGTCTTTGAAACCAATCCTACCTTTTTTTGTTTTAAATCCATCAGCTATTACATTAGGCGACCTTGAGCAAGTGGTACATGGATTTTAATCATTTTCAACAAACCAAAAACTCCAAATATGGTATTTGCAAATGTGTGCAAATGTCAGATGACATGGAGTATATTCTTGAATACCTTATTGACCCACAACATTTTGATAAACAAATTATTTCAATCCACCTGACTATAAGGTAACAAGCTTGTCATGGATTGAAAGGTTGAAAATGAAGCCTCAAAGCAAGGATTGGGATTCCATTATGTGGGATGGTTTCCATGCCCATAATGCATCCAACTTTGCTTGTGGATATTTGAAAGATGGAGGAAAGTTTCCAAATGCGGTATAAAGAGGGTGATAAGGTGTGTTACATGTTTACAACAATTTAAGTTAGGGGAAGAAATTCAAGTTATCAAGGATATTGAAGAACGTTGGGATCAACACTAGAAAGATCATAATGCAGAGGTTGAAGATCTTTTTAATGCAAATCTAAACTTGAAAATTTTGTCCAACAAAATGTTCTATGTGTGGGATGGGAACCATAACTTGAATGCTTGGTATCCTTACATTGATACATTGCCATGAAATGAGAAGGAATGGCACATATTGCTAGAATGCATTGTATTGGAAGGAACAAACAATGTTGTACAACTGCATTTAGTAATGACTAATATAAACAAGTGAGTTTGATGACCTTTTTTTGTGCAATGTGTTGGGTTGTTTTTTTTTATCTATCAAACAATTTCATGTATTAATTATGTTTATTGTGGAATACTTTCATAGATCCACTAACTATGACCATGTGAAAAGCAACCTCATCCATATGTTATATTGAATCCAAAACATTAGACAGATTCCATTGGGACAATTCAAGGAAGTTATTCTTGATTCAAAATGGGGGGGGGGGGGGAGAGGGGTAATTAGATAATTGTCCAACCTATTTTTTATCACTATCACCTAATTATTATCCAACTTTAAATAAATACATATTAAATCCATCTTATGTTAATTGTAATCCATTATTTTAGATTATTACATACCTTATATTATAATTAAAATGGTTATTAGAGTAAAATGTACCTTATTTTAAAAATTAATTAACTTATAATTTATACCCAACAACCAATATATTGCACCCTATATTTTTATTCACCTATTTTTTACTTATTTTTACTAGTGTCCCCTTCAAGGTCAATTCATTATGCAAGAAAATTGATTTGTTATTTCTTCCCTTTCCATGGTGGTCATGCAATAGGTATCTCAAGTTTGTGTTATTGCATAAGGGTATTTACAAGCATACCCAAACTCTACATGGAAGGTGTTGGTCTTGAATCTTCATCAATTATGTATTCCAACTTCATGGTAACTAACTGGAGTTCCAAGCATTTGGACAACTATGGTGGTATCTTAATTGTCCCAAAAAAAACTTTATGAAGTGAACAAGGGCTTCGTGAACAAATTGAACCAAGTTTCTCTCAACATGTGGTGTTGGAGGAAGAACATGGAAAAAAACAAAAAAAAACAACCTTGGATCAAGAACTTGAATTTGGGTAGTGCCACAATTGTTCTTGGGACATGCAAAAATAAATGTAAGGTGGTTGATCTTGAAGGGGGAAATTGAATCTTATTAAATTATGTCATTGAATTTTTTTTTATTACACCCACCCATTAAAGGAAGCCATAATAGAGCCCTATCCATTTGCACCTTTGTTTCAAACACATTCTCCATGTTATTTGACTATATGGCGGCTTTAGATGTGAGGCATAGGCCGATTTAAGAAGTGAACTTGGTCAAACCTCCCCTAGTTAGACATAGAATGCAAAAAAAATCATTAATGTTTCATTCACAAGCATTATTGACACCAAGAGAAGCACATGTGTTTGGCCATGACATTTTCTGGATACAAAGGATTTTGTTAAACATGTATTATGTGCAATACAACCTTTTGTTGGTTTCTTAATACATTTCCATGCCATATTCAATTTTTGAAAAAATTTGTTTTCTTGTGTAGGTATTTGGTGATGTGAAACAATATTTTTGTGGGAAAGAACATGATGGTGGAATGGTTGAACTTGTAATCGTTGATCTTCCAAATGGTCTACCTATGCCCGATTTATCATTTCCAAAGAATTTTGTGCCCCCTTGGAACACAACAAATCAATATTTCCCTGATTTTTTATTTTTTATTTACACTTTTTTTTGGCATGATGATGGTGCACTACTCATCTTTTACCTAGATGACCCAAGGTGTTCTAATAGATTGGTGCCTACCTAGCAAGCAACAATTTCCAAGTCTTCCAAAAGTGGGGATGCGACAAAGAAAAGACTACTGCTTACATCAAGCGTGCTTTCAAGCAATGTCATAGTAAACTTGGCAGTTCAGAGGTACCACCAAGATTAAGGGTTGAGCATTTCAGAAGTAATCTAAATGCTTGTTGTCGACGTTCTTGTGAGCATCCAATATATCTTAGAAGGCACAAAATATGTCTAGATTGGTATGGTGTTCATGGTAAATTGAAATGCAAGCATATCCCAAGATTTGTGAATGATCAAACAGCACAAAGGTCGTTGTTTGTTCAGAAGCTTAACTTCATAGAAGTGAATTTCCAGGTGTGATATAAAGTTGTTCCCTGTTTTTAGATCCTTTTCGACTACCTCCAACTTTTATCTTGTAAACTAGCGATGTTTCTTTTAGAATGCACAATTGCTCAGAATTCACATAATGGATCAGTAGATTTTAACAACCTAGTTGGTGATGGAGGGACTATGGGAGACTTTGCAGGTATTGAGCAGTGCTGTTGCGAGTTTTGGTCTTGGTCACAATTCGCAAGGTCCTCACCACGGGCCAAATTCATTATTGACATTCAAGCTTGAGAAAAAACTTAATAGGCTAAGAAGAAACCTTAAGAGTTATTAATCCTTGTGAAAGTGAGATGGACACACGAATGGGCGTTGGGATGGAGTGGAAGGTTGTCAAGAAGGGATTGCAATTTGCATATGCCAATCCAAACACCAAGGTGGTTGAAATGGTGTCCTTTGCACCACCACATGCTCCACTGGCCAAATTCAAGTAAGCATCTATAGCAAGGGCTCTTGTACAATCCAAATGTTGTATAAAACAAAGCCCGTTGCTCGGTAATTTTTATATGGCGAACTTGCATATGGTTATTGTGGGCAATTTAGTTGCATTACGTTACAATGGTTGTTTTTGGGTTTTTTTAACAAGAGTCCATGCTCCATCAAACATGGAATAACCTGTAGGGGAAAATGTAGAAGTAGAGAGTTCCTTTTAGGACTATTTTTGCTTAAGTGGTTAGGCATTTATTTGGTTGTGGCAGGCATGAATGGTACCAAACAACAAGTTTGGTTGTGGTTTGTATTTTGGCAAAGGTAGTTGAAGAAGAAGATTTGAAAGTTCATTTCAGTGAACACATTGTATGTTCCAAGTCCTACCTACCCCAAAACCTTGACTTTGTTTCTCCAATAGTCTGATTGTATGTTAATTGGGCTTCTAATGACTTGTATGTGTTTTCAGGTGTGATATATAAAGTAGAAGGTCATATAAAATGTTGGATGTTGTGATTTAATGTCACTTGCAGTAATAAGACTAGAAGACAAGTGATGTCATTTTGGTTAGATCAAACAAGGGTAACTTCTATACCCATAAAGGTGATGACATTACAAGCTGCAAGCAAAGATATTGATGATGACATGGACAAAACGTAATAATGTTTTTGTTGAAACCATAGTTGATGTCAATTGACAATACAATTGTTACAATCATATTTATGTATAATATGCAATATTTTTTGTATGGGCATAGATGCACTAATTGGGGTCCTCTGGAATGTGTGTTGGCAGCTAGGTCTGGTCATTAATCTCAAGGAGCCATTGTCGTGCATGTTACAACTCCCCTTGTTTGGCAAGGTGACTAATTATAACTATACAGTAGAAGGATAAGCACATTGCTAATGTGCCTAGGCTGCTCACTAGGTTTACTCTCACACCTTGATTGTGCAAGTGATCCCTGTAGAGTGTCAATATGCTTGCTTGAAAACCAAGGTGGAAATCAAACTTGTCAAGGCTACGAACATTCATTGGATGCAACTTGGGTGTAACACGAAATATGGGTCTGACTGGGACAAGTTAGAGGCAATTGTTAAAGAAGAGGTGGGTGTTTTTTAGTCTTGATATTTTGTGACAAATATGCCATATGGGTAAAACTATATGCACATTTTGTAGTTAGCAGTAGACCTGTGATCTAACTTGGGCTGGTCTTGATAGGTAAACCACCCACCACCTATACAAAACACTACAATCTTAAACAAAGGTAGTGAAAATTGGACAGAAAAGTACAACGCATTAGAGGCCCGAATATGTGAGCTTGAGGAGAAGATGAATGCAATGACCTTGGAGCTGAAAGAGGTATGCCAAACTGTACTACCTAGTTCATCAGTTCCCTTGCCTACACAACCCAACCGCCTTGGTGCAAATCGAAAGATAGTTACAGAGGTTGCAAGGTGGTTTTTTCCATCATGGGAACCACTTGAACCTACTTCTGAAAGGGCAACGATTGGTCCCACATGTGGAGACCTAGAAACCAAGTGTGAGTCACATACATGCAAGGACCCTCCTCTACCATTATGGGAGATCAAGACAAACAAAATACCATTACAAGAGATAGCATCAAACAAGATGGGTGTGACTACACCTTGCCAAAAGCCACATCGAAAGTTAGTGGTAGCTTTGGATGGTGGCATTGTAAAACGACCAGCGAGATTTGTACATACATGCAAACCCAGTGACCAAGAAGGCAATCAAAAGGGTCATGGTCCCCTATCCAACAGTCAGCTGCTGGACATGCAAATCATGGACACATAACTGCCCGATGGTTAAGATATGGTTGACAAACTTGGCACTGAAGTTGACAGCCATGATTTTCTTAACTCTCTAATTTTTGATACAAAGCTGCTTGACGAGTGTGCAAAGGTTTTCATTCAACCTATTGACATGTGGGATATAGTTGGCCCTCGTATGGTACACAATGAACACCATGACAGTTAGGTAGCTGAAATGCAGTTGTTGAAGCTTGAGACACAAATCACTGAGGTTTTTGACACCCAATTTGCTACACAATTGGTTGACATATAGATAGATGGTTGATAACTAATAGTCACAATTTTATAAAATGGGCTTGCATTATATAGACATGTCATCTAGTTTTTTGGTTGCAAAACTACTTAGGTGCGTTTAAAGTTTTTGAACAATATATATTAGCCACTGCCATAAATTTTTAAATGAAGGTGATATTCTAATTCTTTGTGAATGACTCTCAGTGTTTTCCTTGAATTTCTTTTGCTTTCTTTGATGCAGGTTGCTTAGTGTTGGTAGGGTATTAGGTCGGAATTTTTCAATTGAAGCACAGTCAAGTTTAGACAAAAGGTTAGGCAACAATGATGGAAGTCCAAGTCACAGTTGGCAGCACTCTCTGACCACAACAAAGGTAGTTCTTGCAATTTTAAAGGTTGTTGATGGAACCGGTACTAAAAGCTCTGTCTCACAACCTTTCTAAGTAAGTCTTCTATCATAACTCACAGATTGTTGGGTTGTTGGGTTGTTGGACATGGGCAAAAAAACCTTATTGTACTTGAAGGGTTAGAGATGTTCCTCTAGTACAGAGGGAATTTTGAACCCACTATCCTGAAGACAACTAGCCTATTGTTTTAGTAATTAAGTCCCATGAAGCATTCCACAGGTTCAAGATAGAACCAGTTTTGTCTTTCCCAGATATGTTAGTATCAACTTGTTGTGGCTTGTATGGACTATAGAATTTTCTGTGATATTCGTTGTTGAAGGAGCTAAACCAATTGCAGTCAAATGTACCCAAGATTGTGCCCTTAGTGGCTGTAGATTTGTGAAACCTTTTTGGACATCTCAACTTGTAACATATCTAGCAGCTATTCCTTTGGAGGGTTGCTCCAAAGCTAATCATTCGGAGAAGGCCAAGGCCTTCACAATATGATGGGCAGTCTGTCCAGGTGGAGGTGCCAGATGTTGTGTTACAACTCATTCCCATGTTGCACATAGATGTCCAAGAATGCAAATGGGGTTTGCATTTATGGAATTGGCAATGAAATTTGAATCTACTCTGGCAAAGTGAGAGAGCCTGCAAAGGCAGAGTTCAGGTGCATTTGCATCTATGAAGCTGAAGCATGCCACAAGTCAGGTATTTCTTGTATGTCACCCTCTATTGGGTTCTATTGTGAACTTGTTGATGAACAAGTCTTTGAGCACATCATTTTGATCTTATTTTAGGATAACAATATTGAGAACATGTGGATCTATGCATACTTGAGATTGATAAATCAGGTTAACAGGCTTATGTTACCAATGTTAGTCCATTATTGCTTGAGATCAGGATGAAAAAGAGGCCTGAAGACTTCGCTGAGTGCAAGCAAATAGAGAACCTGCAAGGCAAACCATTAGAAGAAAGCAATTAATATGAAAGACATTAGTAAACATTCTACACTGCAGATCTATGAATTTTTTGAAATCAAGATAGAAGAGGATGCTTCCTGATCCATGGCCTTAAACTGTATGATAGGTCATGCTTTCTAGTAAATTAAAGTGCATATGGCTCTTGAGTTAGCTACCTCTATTATGGTCATTATCTCTATCAAGCTTAATTTCTCAATTGCTTCTTCAATGACATGTTGCTGAACTTGCTGAACTATTGTTAAGCTCTCGTAGATGTTGTGTGAGCAGTTGGTTCAAAGGGCAGCAAGTCTCTCATGAGAGAAGGCAGATTTGAAGCAAGTGGGATGTAGCATGCATGTGGTTGAAGTTGATTTTCTGGTTGGTGCATGCATCTTTCATGGTGGGTCTTTGTAGATGAACTTCTTTGATGACTTGTGAAGTGTGTGGTTCTTAAATGCACGTGCAGAAATTGGCATTGCAGTCTACAAAGTACAAAGCTCTACTTGAAAATAACCATAATCTTTCAGAGCAGGTGGGACCATTGTGCCCATTTATGTTCCAATCTAATTTGAACTTCATCTCTCTCATTTACAGGAGATTTACAGGCATATGGAGGAATATATGGTCTCTTAGGGCTATTCACTGAGGTGGTTATACAAACAGGGTGTTACTGATTTTACTGAAACTAATTACTGTGTTGTGCATGCCTCTCTCCATGCTGCAAATAACAAGAGGGAGATGTTATCTTCAACAGAACAAGACTGTGAAATACAATTGATGCCAATGGCACTATATAGAAGACTACCACTGTCCCAATCTTGGCTGGCATTTACTTTGGCCCAAGTCATAGCTTCCAATATATAGAGCTTCAGCAGGAGTTGATGAGGGCCTTGGATCAGATTGTAGTTCAGTGGTTGTTGCAGCTACCATGGCAGCAACTGCAGCATTCAATACCAAAACCAGCCAAGATGTGTGGAGGGTGATTATGTTTTCTGTGTTGCCTTTTTTGGCAAAACTATTTGGCTCATCATACAATGTTCAATAATCCACAGTTCTAAGCATTTTAGCTGCCATTCCTGCCATACGATCAACTTCTTGGCCTCCAAGATTTTTAGAAATTGCTGATGCATCAATTGATGGATAGACTGAAACTAGTAAACCCTGCATGGGACTCAATAATGGAAGAAGGATGTTTTGTGCTCACAATTGGAAGGTGCAATATTGAGGCCAAAGGAACACATTGTAGAATCCAAGTTTCAATCAGGCGGAAATGTGAGAATGGTAGTTTCTGCATTCCCTCAATCCTTACTTGTATCCTTACCTCTTACAGACATGATCGAGCCAAGCTTTGCAGCAAGAAATAGGCCTAGGGTGTCCTCATCCGAGCATCTAGGTGACATTTCCTGCTACATCCCTGCTGGGCAGTTCCCATGTGTGTCTAAGTTGGTCAATCCAAGTGTGTTTTCATCATTTGGAGGCATAACTGAATCCCTTAAAGCTAACTGTGGGATAGCTCATGTACTATTGGGAGCAACTGCTGCAGCTACAAGATAAGAGAAACCAAATCTAACAGTTGTTGTGCTGCCATGTGGCACACTATAAACGATAAGATGAAAAACCCTAACCCTAACCCTAACCCTAACACCTATAAAGTGGGACCACGTGATACATGGCATTTCAAGCTACCAAAATACTAGTTACATTTGCAACTACATCGTGCGGTCACTAGGTTGCCATATGGCATCATCCTGATAATTCAATTGGGGTTAAACCCTATAACCTTAACCCTAATATGTGCCACATGTACAATGACATAGCATGGTTGATCAAGCCTTAAACCCAACACGTGTCCGCACCCCAACGGCTACGACTTGGACGATCGAGATTAATCAAAGCAATTCTTAAAACTAAATATTTAATTACAAAATAAAAATACACGTGTTCGCATACAATTGGGTTAGTTAATTAACATGTAATGCAATGTGAACGCAACCCCTATAGTAGCATGCAGTCGCACTTACAACTGCTAGTATAGAGTATACCATGTCACAGATATCGCTACATTCTTACGAGTAAAATCATTCCAGAACATGTTTATGAAATTTACGATTTCGCAAACTTTTAGCGGCATTTTGAGAATCCCAAAAAGTTTACAGATCTTATATCGGAAACTGATAGACTTTTGAGTCAATTTGCTAAGTCGTTGCAGTGATGCGTGTGTTGTAAATAGTTTTTGATGCAATGTTAATCGCAAACAATGTATAGAAGCAGTTACCATTGGAAAAGTTTTGCGATTGTATCAAGTTTCGGAGTTGCGAAGGACTTGCGATTGTATGGGTGCGAATGTTATGGTATCGCAAAAGCTTAAGAGTTTGCGAAGAATTATGGTTCGCAACAGTGGGCTTTTGGAAACTTCTTTCTTTGTTGTTTGCGATGATATTTGGATCGCAAAATAGCCCCATGTTGTTGTAGTGGTTGTGTGCAATACAAGATTGAAATTCACACAATCTTTGGATCCAAAAATTGTGTGAATTATTTTTTTGACCTCATAATGTAGTCATCCAATGTTTAATCTTTTTGGCTTGAGTGCAATATCCATATGAATGTTTTTTTTTTTTTTTAAAAATTTGTGGCTTTTCATGCTTTCATACAATGGTTGGTAGGCTTGTCCTCCTTGTTCATAACTTTCCATTAAAAAAGAAAATGTCTTGAGTTCCAAAACCTTTCAAGTTGAGGTTTGATGAAGAGTTTGCACATTTTGGAATCAATAGATGATGTGTTGTTCAATGACATTGACAAGGTATCACAATTTTTTTGTGAAGATGGCATTTCATGGTGTGGCGCAAAGGAAAAACATTTCAACTTACTCTCTATCATCATACGGGCATGTTCTTATGCAATCAACTTTGTGATTAAGTTGATAGGAGGAACATGTGTCAATTACATGATCATCATGGGAAGGAAACAATAATTTGTTGGAGTGAATTTGCATGTACGTGTGATGGTGTTTGAATTCTTGTATGTGCCTTTTGTCCAAGTTTAGGGTTTAGGGTTTAAACCCATAACTTTTATCAAAGCTTGTCACAATGAAAACATGCACATTCTTACACTAGAAGGTGAGACAAACTATTTCAATATGTCTTAGAACCTTTGATTGATGACCATCTTGAAGATGTTTGGTTCATGATAAATTTTGCCTTATGCTTTATGATAGGTAAAGCCCATGGGTGGGGGACATTCCCAAAATGTGAGGCCACCTCATCCTAGCCCCTTATTTTGAAAATGTCCCCATACTACGGTTTTACCCTACATTTTAGCTACTACAACCTCAATCTAAAATAGGCAAATATGTTATCAAATATGAAGTCATATATGGTGTTTGCATAGGTTATTTGTGGATATGCAAGATGGAATCTCAATAACATGTTTTCAAGAAAGGGAGCCCATATCTCCAAGGGGACAAGATAGAGAAAATTAAAATGTTAATGTGATTAGTACCAAAGGAAGGCACCAATTGAAGGAAACAAATGCACTATGGTAGAACATGTTGCCATACACACAATTTATAAATTGAAGATTTTACATCGATTTTTTTCGACAAAATTTAATAATATTTGTAATCATATTAAACATTGGATCAAAATGTTTAAGCCACAAAACTTGACTAATTTTGTGCTAGCTATAATGACTAAGCAAATTAGTAGAATTACTAAGGCTAATTTGTGTGATTTGTTTAAATATTTGATTTAATTTTGTAAATACAATAACAATAATATCATCTTTCAAATTGTCAATGGGTCATTGCAATGCATTAGACCCATGACTTGAAATGTTTTTCAAAAAACATTTATTGTACTATGGATGGGTCCTAAACATCATCACCTTGGATTCATCATTTTAATGTCTTTTTTTTAAGTTAATTTTTTTTGGTGAACTATTGACAAATTGCCAACATTGTGATTTATGTATGTGTATTTTGTAATATGTCCAACAAGAAATTTGAACCTTTTACCTTCTAACCACCACTTCATGTTGTGACAAGGAATTTTATCACAAAAGTATAAACATGCATAAATTTCACACAATATAACCAGCATTTTTGGGGGAGAATTTTTGTATTTTCATGACAAAATAGATTGAAAAAAAATGTAAATTCAATAAACATGATTGCAAAAACCAAAAAAATGAAAAAGAAACTTGATTATAATTCGTTTACATAATTGAAATCCTCATAATGAAATTGATTTCAAATGATTTTAAATTCATTATTTATTTTAATCTATTTTCTAATTTATTGATTACATTGAAACTTGTAATGGTTACTAGTTTTTAAGCATAGAAAGTTATTACACCAATTTTAAATATTTATTTAAAAAATTAAAGTATATTATTTAAAATATCACTATGAAAAAAAAATCGCCTTTGAAATTATATATTTAGAATTCACGTTTTCTTTCATTTCATTATTCTAGTTAGTTCCTTTTAATTTCAAAATTAAAGACATTACATTAGTTTTTTTTAAATTCCAAAACAAATTAGCTATTTTTAATTATTAAAAAATGATGTGAGTATATAATCAAATTAATTAATGTGATTAATTGATATAATTATGCAATTTTGCAAGGAAATTGATTGTACATGTGAACTACATAATTAAAATTTGACTTTATGATTTTCATAAGTTTTTGAAATTGCATTGTAATTGTATACTTGAATTTAAGGATATGATAACCATATTACATAAAGTAAAAAAGTTAGATTAAGATCTTTAAGGTGGTATGTGGTTTGGTTTACTGCTAAGTAAATTTGTTGGATTTTGAACTTTATATCAACAAGGTTTTTGTTATACGAATAAACTTCAATAGTTTAAGTTTCACATGCATACATTAGTTTTTTTCTTTCTTTAAATACAAAATTCTAGTCTAATTATCCATTCTCTTGTGGCATTTGGGTTTTTTTAATTGGTGTGTTTTTTTTTTTATTCATTATAAACATTAGTTGAAAATATGAAAATTTTAAAATCAAAACATTAGTAATTAAGTTCAAAATTAATTACACATTATAACATATTAAACTTTAATATCACACATAAAAATTAAGTAACATTACAATCGCAAGCCATAGTTCAAGAATGATTAATTTCAATCACACTAATCACATTAGTCAAGTTTTACAAATTCACATAGATGTCACACATCCACCACATGTGTAGCATTGAGTCTAATGTGCCTTGATTGATAGCTTTTGTTGGTCATATTAATGGACATAGGTCTAATTTTGATTTTTAATCAAAATCGGCATAGTTGGTCATTTTAGATTAGTAGTTTTGAGTCCACATTCAATTTAGTTGTAATGAGCCATGAGAATAAAAATCATGAGCTTGTATTAGTGACACAACTTGTAAATTCTTAAGTGTTATTAATGAAAATGTTGTTGAACATCTAGTTTTGACAAACCATCATAATCAAACTTATATGCTACAATGATCCAATTCATCATGTAGCTAAACATCTTCATTTTTACATGTTTCTACTCCATTGTTTCCATAAGAATTACACAAGTTATTTGTCCACTAGAGAGTAATATAATCTCAATGCATTTGTTCTAATGATAATGCACCATTTGATTTGCTATACTAACATCTCCCCTAATATGCTTCATTTGTGTGAGAAACAATTTACACAAATGATACATCCCAATGGTATCAACACTTGATGCATTTAAAAAAACCATTTCATATTTAGAACTTACAAAAACATTACTTGAAATTATATATTTACTATATTGATCCTTAACCTTGATTTATCATTATCATGCTGTTATGTTTTACAGATTTATTGGGTGCAAGAAAAAACACATATTCAATTATAAAAACCTCAAAGAAAGAATTATCATGCATTGATTTAGTTCCAATTGGGACCTTTTTAATAATATCCAAAGCAAATTGATGTTTTAGTTTAATGTAATAATTTACCTCTGTTGACCTTTAAATATTTGTTTTAGGTTGATGAACATCATGCAATCTTCAATATTGAAATATCTTTGATCTTGTGTATCATGTTACTCAAAAACAAATTCTAAACACATTCATATTCTCACTTAAAAATTTACCTTCAACATCATTATCAAAAATCATAATTATAAATAACTAACAATTCACATTCAAAATATTCCTAAATTACATACATAATGTACACCAACCTTTTAGATTGCACAAATATTTATTATTAACAAATATCCATCATAATAATGTACACTTTGAAATTAGTCATGTATCACATCAAAATTCACTTATAATAATTCTAGAGAACATAATTGAAATAGTGTACACTAGTGCTTCAATTCTCATGAACTCCAAAATTTTCAAGATATTTAGTGTTGTTAGCAAACACGTTATATTGAGAGGAACAATGATTCAACATCTAACATATCCATTCATCACACCCCCAATCATTATATTGTACAATGCTTGGAACATGCTTATGGGCCTATCATCTCAAGGGAGTAATTTCACATGTTAAAATCCTACGCAAGTGAATTCAATCCAAATTCCATTTCATTATTGAATAAACTATCGTAATGAAAAAGTTATTTAGCAAGATATTGTAGAAAATGAAAACAACTATAGGAGGAAAAACAAAAATGTAACTAGTGTTTAATTATGCAAGCAACAAGACATGAATCATTGTATGTATTGGCACATTAATTTGTTTGCAAGTCAATAATGTGACATAGTTTTACAACATGATGATTTTCGTTTTTCACAAACATTTTTTAGGAAATGATTAAAGTTGCAATGGGATTATATTAATACTTAGAAAATGCAATTGCCCAAAAGTAGATTGGGGCCCTAACAATGTCCTAGTATTAAAAAGTGATACAAACTACAAACCAAGTTCTAGTAACAATGCAACTATGCCTACAACTAGAGGAAACCAACTTTGAGGTGGCCTTCTTTAAAAAAAAACATTCATTTAAAAAACTAAGACCCTTATTTTAATCTCAAACTTATCAACACTAGTACCTACAATTTATGCAATAAAACCATTATTCTATGCTTCAAAATCAATATTCAAGTAAAGTTTGAAGACCTTAAATCTATAAGATTAGAACAACATATTAGATTGGGAAAAGATATTGGGTGCACACTTTTGCTCCAATCTCATGCTTTGTCTACATTGAGAAACTAAAGATATTCCATGAAGAAAGAAAATTGTTTGCTATCATATAATCTTTTCATAGGCTTTGAGGTGATATCATTATTTTGCTTCCAGAAAAACTTTAAGCCTAAAATTTGTACCCAAAGATTTATGGTTTCTGGAAACACATAATTATCATGTGTTATAAGTATCCTCTTGGGAAACATCAATATTGTGCATCATTCATATTATTATGTTGAATGTGGCTATAATGTTGTAGGAATATTTTTTAAACAATGGACGTGAAACATAAACATTGTGAAATGACAAGTGTGCATTTTCTTTCAAAATTTTGTTGGACAAGAACATTAAAAATAGAAGAAATTTAGAAATAATTGACTACAATCTTAGTTGCAAAAGAAAAAAAAATAGTTACAATAGACACATGTGACTATAACCCTTGCAATCACTTTGGACAAGTGGCAAAAAATAACCAATCGCAAAAAAAATCCATGTGGCATGTAAAATCATGTTAATAGTTGCATATCATTTGTGCCTACATATACAAGTACATAAAATATTGGGCATCATTAAAAAATAATTAAATTTAAATAATTTAATATAATTTTAAAAATCACATGTAAAATAAATAAATTATTTGTATTTATAGAAGTGATGCACTATAATCATTCATATTATTGTTAATTTCATAAATTTTCATCCTACGAATTGTTGACATGTGTCACTACCTAAGCTAAGCTAAAACCTAATTTAAGTAACTAGGTAGGCCACTTAGTCTAGGTACTTAAGTGGGTATAAGTAGGCACCTAGATTAAATATCCTAGCTCTATAGGACATATATAGTCAACATATTATTGTTAACCACAATTATGTCACTTGTGAGGTTTGATTTTTAGACCCCAAAGATGGATATCAACTCCTTTGCTATCAAACCACTTCACTTGATGTGAAAAGATAGTAGGATGCATTCTATTTACCCAATATTTGGTTTTAAACATTGTATACAAATCAACTTCAATATTACATATATTATTGATATTTATCCAAATGGAAAATTAAAAATTTTATTCTTAAATTACTTTCAATGATGTAAATGATTAAATATATTTTTCTTCCAAAAACTTAAATTAATTTGATTTTTTTGGTGAATTTTGTTAAATTGAATTACATTTCAATGACAATTTGTTGGAAAAACAAGTTCAAGCACAACACATGATTTTAGAGATAGAAAATATTTTATAGCTAATTTTTAATAATAATTTATTTATTCATTTATCTCCCACATTTTAATCCTTCCTTTCATTAAAAAAATTTATACAATGTGATTATAATATATCATATTTTAATTAATTCACACGTGATTTTTATAAATGGATAATATATTGATCACATTTTAAGTGTATATGATATAATTGTTTATATAAATTATATAACTTATGATGTATAATATTTTTTTATATTCTGAATTTTTACATGTATAATATATAAATTTATCTAAACTTACGATAAACGTTTTATGATCAAATAAATGATATATTTCTTAGACATCTTACTTGATTATGATTATAATATGTTGTAATTTTACCAATAAAATTATATTATATTTTATGAAGTATAATTAAATAATCATAATATATAACATTTATAATAATGTCAATATTTAATTTATTGAACTAATGTCAATAAATTTTTTTTAATACCAATAAATAGTTAGACATAAGTTGATTATCAAACAAATATGGTAATTCCAAAGATGCCACATATGTTTTAATCATTAAGGTATGGTAAATGAAAAACTTATTGGGCCCCAGTTGCCAAAACAACTATGACCAATTACAAAAATAACTAATTTTTCATTCATCCAAGAATCCATTCAATATTGGATGAAAATTGTGCACTTTCATTTTACTTTTCCATCCAAACATGTAATAGTCACAAAATATAGTCACATTTGCGACTTCATTTGGTTATATCAACATGGTAGTTGCATATGTGACTACAATAGTCACATATATGAATATGCACATTTATGATTAAAATGACACATAGGACCAACCTAACTATAGTCATAAAGAAATTGATTTGGACACTAGTTGCATTTATAGTCATAACCATATGGTTGGAATGGACAAGACTTCTTCTAGTGATTGTGATTATAAAATTTTAAATGGAATCCCCAACATTCAAATCATCGTCCATTTTTGTTTTGCATCATTCACCCACATAGCCATGACAATAGTTTTAAGAAAAAACCTAATTTTCTAAATATGACTTCCATATATTCTTGGGAATTTATAACTCCATTTGAAAAAATGGCAATTGTAAGTGGGAACACATTTAAATCTCTAATTGAATAACTTACCAAATTCAAATAATTATTGTAGACTTGTTTGTGAAGAGCCCAAAGTGTACTAGTTTTTCAATTGAACCAAAGGTCACATTCATAATCAATGTACTAGTTTCTAAACTAAGCCAAAGGTCACATTCATAATCTGTGTACTAGTTTCTAAACTAAGAAATACAAGACATTTTTTCTATTATCTATCAAAACTAAAAATTACACATGACAAAACTTAGTGAAAAAATGAATAGTTCAAATTAAGATAATTTGTATGGTGATGATTTTTCACACTTGTCACAGTCATGTGTGGGAAATAATATCTTTGATCAATTCATTTACAATTGCATGTAGGATTTTTGTTGCACATATAAATCTCATAGCCCCATGTAAAATATATATATATATTGATTTATTTTATTCATAGTCACATGTAAAAAGTCAATTTGATTCACTTTTTATGGTCACATTGTAGAAAAACAAAATGTTGCTTGTATGAAAGTGAAAGTGAGTCTTTTTTTCCTATTTTCCTAATCACATGTATTATGTTTTTAGTTGTTTTGTAAGTTTTTTTCTATTTTTTTTTTGATTGCACGTATAAGGGTTATTGTTGTTTGTATAAAAGAAAGGGTTTTTTAAATATTAAAATTCATTCATATGTATTAATTGAAAATTTAATTGCATGTATATGTGGCTATTGTTGCTTATGTATATGAATTAAAATTTTAAATCTTTTTTGTAACAAATGAAACTATAATGCATAATGATTTGGATGCAAGTTTGGGCATCCCCCCTAGTTAGTAGGTTTGTAGGCTTTGACAAATTAGAAGACAAGATTTTTATTGTTGCAATTCATGCCAAGTATATTAGTCCATCTATAGCACTTTAATGCTAGAAATATCTTGCACTTGGTTTAAATATAAATGGTTGATCTTCATGTGTGTTATCATTCCATTAATGTCAAAGGTTGTGACTTGTGACAAAGTTGTGCAAGTTAATGTATCATGAAGTTTAAAAAATATATATTAACCATAAAGAAACCATATTAACAAAATTATTCTTTATAGGTGAGTTGCAACCATAATCTTCATGTGTAATTGTATAAACAAGAATTAAAATGTATTTCTTAAATGTGTAGCCATAAACAAAATTAATAAAAAAATATTTATAACATGTTGATGTGACTATACATTTTTAAATGTGATTGTATAGAGAATAAATAAATATTTAATTTATTACATGCATGATTGTAACATTCTGAAGTGGGACCATAAAAAATCAATTTAAATTGATTTCTTACATGCAATTGCAATATGTTTACTTGCAACCATAAATAAAACAACACATGAGCACATAAAAATGTCAAATGTGTAAAGAAAATTACTTGATATTTTAAATTTTCTTTGTGACTTATGATGGCATGTAAAAATGTACTTATGATTACCCTTTTTACATGTGAACATAGATTTTTTTAATTTATAATTATTTTATTTATAATCAACTTGGTAGAAATGTTATGGTCATATGTACAAAATCAATTTATTAATTAAATTTGTTACGATTCCATGTAAAAACAAAAATGAAGAATTCTTTCCCATTGCATGTAATTCATTTAAATTTTTTATTTTCACTTTTCATAGTTTTCATTAATATATATATATTCGTTATGTGACAAGATGTAGGATATTGGTTTTGAATATAAGTTGTAACATAGACCAACTAAAATTATGCATTAAAAAACTTGCATAATTACAATCCCACTTTTAAATATAGCCCCATTAAAAAAAATGGGAATATATCCTCCACCTTTTGTTGGATTTGGAAATTGGGTGACCTTATATTCAACTTGATCATGAAAAGCTTTTTATTATAGCTCTTTTCACATGTTGAACTAATTAAATTATAATACATACAATGATATATATGTGTACAATTGAAAGCCAACCTAACTAATGTTAATCATTTATTTGTGATCAAGTAAAGCAATATGATGCTTAAATTACAAATTGTTAAAAATTATTTGAAATGATGATAATAGGTTTTGACTAAGGCAATATGAGTTGGAGCCTAATAACACAAAATTAATACCTATTTAAGTAATGTGGGTGTAACTTTCACAACATTGTAACTTTGGTGTTTTTATCATTTAATCATTTTATTTTATTTTTTGAAAGTGACACAATGATGAACAATAATTATATGTGAAACTTTATATAATTAATATAATTTTACATTTTTTTCACGAATATTTTCAATCGATAAAAAAATAAAATGGAACTTTAATCCATCACATGCACAACCAATCCTAGTTTGCCACACCATCATACAATCACACCCATTGCTTTTTATTCAGTCACATAAGCGAATGCGTATCATATTCAAACACCCATGTACCTTCTTTCAAAATTTGAATTATATTTTGATAGGTGACAATGATGGGGTGCTTATTACGGTTGATATCAATGGCCAACATCACGGTCTCTTGACCCTTTTCCACTCCTAATGGGGTGCAATGAAGGGCCTACATTTAAAGACTTTATACTTAGGTGTTACCCCAATGCTTCATGTCAACCTTGACATAGACTTTTGACTTGGATGGGCTTCATTTGGGTGCTTACTTTTGGATATCTTTGAAAGTCCTACAATGAATCACAACAATTGATCCAAAACTTAGCTCAAAATAGGTGATGATTGAAATTGGTTATGTTAGTTTCACACTAAAAGAAGAAGAATGGTAAGATAAAGTGGAGAAGAAAATAGCTATGATTATTTGGTCTTACCTCTTCAACAATTGGGAGCTTGTGGGTAAGGCCATGAGGGATGGGTTTCTTCAAACTCTTCAACATGTTCTTGCATCCACCCACACAAAGGAAAACATGTTGAAAGCTATGAGGCACTTGATTTTAGACACTCCACACAAGGTTATGTCAAGTTGACTAATGTAGTACTTTTACCATTTCGGCAAAAGATTGCTAAATAATTAATTAAAATTAAAATTTTAACTTCGGCATTTTGTTTTTTAATTTTGAAAATTTCAGCACGAAATGGATATAGAAAATAATAAACAAGGTATTTTCAATGTTATGGAAGAGTCTAGTGTGTCTAGAGTGCATGGTTCAAACCTGATAATGGAAACTCTTTTTTAATTAAAATTCGGCAACAATTGTAAATAAAATTTCACAAGTTTGTCAAAACAAACAAAATTTAATTTGTTTCGAAATGGTGAAGGTACTATGATATTTGTTGCTATCATCCTCCACATGTCAATCAACAGAAAACAACAAGATGTTTGTTGATGTTATACATTCAATGACATACAACGAGCATACAAGTTTAGCACTATAAAGTTGGAATTCTTTGGCAACTCTCAAATAGTTGTGGAGTCATTGAATTGTTTGAATGAACCATGTATTTACTCTTCCATTTGTTTTTGCAAGTTGTTTCCACCACCTTATAAATACTTGAAGACCATGCTAAGGAAAGTAAATTCTCAAATTGGATTCAAGCCATGGATGCTCTTGAAAAAAAGTTTTAAAAGAAGTACATTAATTGGGTTTTAGTATTTGTAGCTTCTATAGTGATCACACTTGCTTTTGAAGGTCAACTAATGAACATATTATTCTACCAACATGAAAAATTCAAACAATAATAAACATAACTAATCTTCTAAATAATTCAATCTTAGTTTAAAAGTGATTCATTCATGATTTCAAATATGTTTTTAACTTTGTGTCCAATTCAATCTTGTTTTACAACTTCAAAAAATAGGTAGAAAAGAAACATCTTCAACCTTGACATTGAAGCAATTTTTTTTGACCTTCTTCCCATAAGTTAACTTTTCACCTATTGGGTAAAAACACACTAAGTTCCCCAAAAATTGTAGTCACAAATATTGTTTTGCAACAATTGAATTTCTTTTTAAATGCACTTTAACAAATGGAATTATTCTTGTGAATTTTGAAGAGATTTGATTAGATTCAAACTTGAGCTAATCATTTCTATAAAAAAATGATGTTTTTTTCTATTTTATGAATATATTTATCTAAAAAATATATATGTCATAAAATATGAAAAATGAGAATTCTACTTCAAAAGTGGGGTTGTAAGTGATTTTTTGCATGAAACTTTGGGTGGTGATCATGAACGATATTGATAGAAACTATCAAATTCCATTGACATTGACAAGTTCTTCAAATTTACATAAGGTATGTCACTCATCAAATGTGTGTATGTGTGAGTTTTTTTTGTTGTAAACCATAAAATCATTATGATTTTATTTTTCTTCAAGAAAATCACCATTAAATGAAAGAATAATACATATATGAAGGGGCTATTATGGTTTTGTTCATTTGACTTTTGTTTATGAACATAGCATGGAATGAAAAGCATGGGTGTCTTGGCATCACAAAACAATTCCAAATTAATTTGTGATATACAATTATATATTGTATATACATCCATTTAAAATCATGATTGTTGAATCAAAATTAAAATGGTTGCAGATTGAAGTGATTGTAAATTGTTTTATATCTTGACCATTTTAAAATTTTGTGACCATTGAATTGAGATGCAATAATTTAAATGTTTGCACAAAATTGTATAGTGCCAAATACCTTCAGATACTATAATTACTTTTTAACAATTCATGAAATTTGCCTAAGATATAATAATCCTAGTGTGCTTTTTACATTGATGTTTATCCTATAATTTAAAAAGACAAAACAATTGTAGAACAACTTTTCAATTGTATGTTCAATAATATTAAGTGTGAATATGGTTTTAAGCATACCCTTCATGCAAGTGTAAATGAAAATTTAAAACTTATTTACATTATGTGTAAGTGTAAATCCCTAATTGTGGATGTGTAAGTTGTAATTTATTTACACTTACCCACCATGTAAACCTATGTTAAAAATTTTGAAAAAAAAAAATTCATTCAAAAAGATGACAACGTGGGTGCCAATGAATAGAGCATTCCCAAAGTTTCATAATTTTCTTAATGATGGGCCAATCAACCACCATTGCAACCACTAAACAAATAAATAGGGATGCATTGCAACTAATTAAACTAATTTATATGAATCACCATAGATACCCAAGCTCTTGTAAAAGGGTAAACCAAAAATGTTGATGAACAAAGTTAAGAATGGAAATTCAACTCAAACATTGAGGTGGAGCAACATGCACCGAAGAGCATGCATCCAACAAATTCCTCAGTAGCAACACAGTTTGTTTCATATCCTTTGTCCAAAAGTGTGGGCTTGTATTGATATAGATGTGCTAAATGAACACTAATGGTAGTAAAAGCTTCCATTTGGGGGAGCATTAGAAGTATTAGAATTCTTTTGGAAGGGCCAATCAAAGTGGCCCATTACAACCCTAAATAAAATAAAATAAAAAATGTTGAACTTTGGGAGACACTCACAACTAACTAATGTGGATTGCAAATAGGCATAGTCATTATGGGTATAAGATATATACACTTACACTTGCCAAAAACATTCACATCAGCCCATGTCGTGTAATTGAAAAAGAACTACACTTCCCCATGTACATATATTTTTAAAAATAATTTACACAACAAGTAGGCACAAAGGGATATTTTGATAATATGATTGAGTCGAATTATCATTTGTGCTCTGGAAAATCACTATTGCCAGGATTTTCAATGCTACAATGAATGGGAGACTTTCAGAGCATATGATCTGGTAAGATCAGCATACCTCAGGTGTGCCTTGGGTTTAGGGTTCAGCAGGAAAACAAAGTTCCAAGACATTGCCAATGGCTGTTTCTGTAGCTACCCATGTTTTCACATATCCCAGAATCATGTTAATCCAAGCACAAGGCATGGCAACATGCTATTGAACACTCCCCCAAATAGCATCTTCTATGTTCCTACTTTTGACACACATTATGAAGAGATCAGATTTGCAACCACTTCTGGTAGTTTGTTAATATACATAATTTTGTTCTTCAAATGCTATCTCTCACACTTGGGCATGTGCATCAAATGAACCATTAAAGTGAGAGAACTTGGCAAGGACAGACAGAATCACAAGCATCCCAACAAAGTTATGGCCTTTTGTGGAATATCTTCTTGAACACACTCCCCTTCAACCTCGTTAGGTGTCAACAAAAGCACTGGAAATGCT
Organism: Sphagnum tenellum; assembly: GCA_963921925.1. NCBI lineage: Eukaryota > Viridiplantae > Streptophyta > Sphagnopsida > Sphagnales > Sphagnaceae > Sphagnum > Sphagnum tenellum. Next base: position 17,035,809 of record OY998149.1, read on the forward strand.
TCTCCCCAAATCCACCAAGACAAGTGGTTTGCATTCACACATCCACCAATGTGACCTTTTTGTTTCAAATTCTTGCCAATTTTGTGAAAATTATTTTTTTAAGGAATACTCTGTCACAAATTGCCTGTTAAAAAAATCACCAAAAATCGCTACAACTGCCTACAACATGAAAGGGTGCTTAAGTTTCTTCTACTTCCATATTATGAATATTGCCAAATTTGGCTAAATATTTTTATGGACGATTGCCACTTGAGCAACATCACAAATTTCAAAAAATAAAACCATGTTTTGTGTGTATATATTCATTTCTACATTTACTGTATTGATTAATTGCAATATCAGTTCATTTAGGGTAAGAGGTTAAAATGGAATTATGTCCTCATGCATTGTATGTAAACATGTACATGTTGAGGTAGAAGGGGTGGTAGCTAATTTGAACTATTGTTATAAGGAGAAATGGGGAGTAGTGGCAATTCTCTAAAACTTCATTCTCTTTCATGTCCAAGATTAGCTCATCCAACTGATGTCCAATTTTTTTTAATAGAAATAGTGATTTCAAGTGACCTCCATGCCTAGTGATTTCATGGTGGTCCTAGGTCACATTCACCCATATGACATGGAGTTTGATGGATGAATGTGATAAAATCTTATATACATCCCTGACCAAGAATAAAATTGACTCCTTGGAAGAATGTCATAATGTGAGAAAACAATTGATACCAACAAGATTGGTGTTGGTTGCAATGAAACTGATGTTGGTTTGGAATAAGTTTGGGATAGGCCTCTATGAATTCTTATCAAACCAAAACTTTTGGTTCATTGTGCATAATTTTATGATGGTTGATTTTCGTTAGGCACCACAACATCTGTTGTAAGTGAACTAACAATCTTGACATGCAACAACTGAATGAAATTTTTCGTGGGTTTTTCTTAACCTCAAAAGTACTTCATTGGATTGGATCAATAGCATTTAAATCATCAATGTTGTTTCCACAACATCATTCAATCAAATAGGAAATGCCACTTCATTTGCTGGGATTACATGTATCCTCAATGGATTATGGAAGTAGATTCATTCCATGTGATGCTAAAGAAGTAACAAATTGCGTTCCTTTTAACTGACAACATTTGAAGCCAATCAATGCTAAGGATCTTATTTGGAACTTTGAAACTTATAGATAACTCACCTTGGAATGTATATTATCCTTGGGATCTATCAAGGAGTTACAATGAGGTTAATTCTTCACAATCATAGGATTTAAAGATTTGCCTTGAACATAGAAATCAATCAAGTTCACTATTGCCATTTTGAAGAAAGCATGCAGACATGAAATGGCTCTAGTAGTATGTACTCACATATTGTTTTGGAACAAGGTAATGTTGGAACAAGGTAATGCGTGATTATATTGTTTTTGATTGTAATAGATCCAAACAAGTTGGGCCCTATCACTTAGTGTAATCTATTGATCTTGAAGTTGAGATATTCATAAACTAGTTCAAATGCAAGCTAGTCAAGCGAAACATCATGGAACATCCTAAAATCAGAACTTGCACTGAAACCATAACTGTTCATCTTCTACATCTGGCAGAAGTGGTCTGTTGGGTAACAAGCAGATAGCCCAAGGCTGCTGGCATCACACCCAGAACAGTATCTTCAGAGGTCCCTTCTTTACAACCTTCCAACTATGATTGTCAACCATCTTTGAGCAAAAGTGGAATAAAACAGACCTTATAACATGGAAAGATATTCTTGAACTGATTCCTCTTAACAGAGCAATTTACACCCTCAAACTTTGAAACACAATAGAGTTATCTGTAAAGTCAAGCCCTGTTGGGCCTGAGTTCCACCCCTCGTGGGATGCTTCGTCCCCTCCTGGCTGTTGTCTGCAAAGTCATGAATTTTTAAAAAAAAAAGGGTATGAAATACTGAGACTCAGGATTAAATGCATGAGGTGTGAGAACATTTATAGCTACAGTGCACGGACCGGCAGCAGTGATTGGTTGAAGGCATTCAGGAAAAGCAAGGGCAGGTCAAACTCAGTTTAGCACCAAAGTTGCTGCTAAACTGAGTTTTATGCCCCCCTTAAAGCCTAGTGTATTTTCCTTTCCTGTTTTTTGAAGTCTCATCCCCTATATGACCAAACAGGGGGTTCCGGTGCCGTCTTTTCATGACTTTACGGATAACTTTAATGTACTACTTGTACATTGATAAAGTTATCTGTAAGTTCATCCTGTACTTGGTCCTTAGTTTGACCCTCTAGTCCCTGTTTCATCCCTAGTTTGATTGTAGCTGTAAAGTGAGCAAATTGAGCGCTGTTTCTATGAAACTGGTATCAGTTCAGAAGATTTGCAGGATTTTACTCTGACAAGGCTTGATTTGATGAAAAACATGAGCAGCATCAAGGTGCAGGTAGGGCAAATCCAAAACTGGGTGTGAAACTCCCCAGAGGACAAATTTGGGTGAGATAATCTAATTTGGTTCCCTGTTTTTCATGTGTAATATTTTCATCCTGAAATCTCGTTTCGTCCCAAGTTTTGGTGAGACTGGGTTCCAGTACCCACAGTTTAGGGTATTCTATAGATAACTGTAAAATTGTAATAAAATAAGGTTATAGACCCAAAGTCATCATTGCAAAATTAAAAGATTAGTTAGCATTGAATATCAAGTACCCTTTACACTAAAACCTGAAAGTCCATGACCATTCAAATAGAAAATCTACGATCGGAGGAATAGGACTATTAAGATATGAGTTCCACTTTACACAAAGCTTGAATGGGGAAGGGACCACAGAAATGGAAGCAAATTAAAATTTGACATAGAATCTTACTTAAGTGATAGCTTATGGATATTGTTTCATAATCTAATGACCTTCACCTATTTCATGTTCTAATGTTAAGTTACCTCAACAAAGTCTATTTTCCCTATACACTGCACTTGAGAGGTGGGCTCACACCTAAATGTTTATGGAATTTTTGATGGGATGAATTTTGAGGGCTCTCAGGATTCCCATGGTCAGGGGCCCTCACCTTGTAAAGCAAGCCTCAGTGACAAGTATTGTATACATTGTTATCATATAAGTCCAAATTGCAAATTAAACGAAGTTTCAGTAGAAGCAAAACACAAGGACCCTTCCACAAGCGGCATTGAACTTTCAAAAGTGTGTTCTCCAAGGTAGAGCCAAAAATGGGTTTGAAATCATTGCCAAAAAGCAGGCTTGACAGTTTCACACACATCACCCTTGGACTTGTAAAGTTAATTTTTTCTAAGTTTCGATTTCTTAGAAAAAATAAAACTTTATGTCACGTGTTTCATGGTTTTATGCACTAACATCATTTAAGTCAATCACACGAGATCCTTTTGGTTTTTCTAATCCATGGTTTGGAGGGGACACTTAAAAACTAGATTGACCAGAAGTAAACCAAGTGGCCTTCAACTTGGACTTTTATGTTTGCGAAGCATCTCTACAACCTTCCAATTCAATATTAGTGCACATATCCTTGTGGTGCTGAAATTATCTTAATGCAAATGGAAACTCAAATATTTCACCATGCAAAAATATAATCCTCAAAAAATCCTCTAAAAGAAACCAAAATCCTTCAAGATATTATAACTCTAAAACTAATTTCAAGTTTCAACACAAGCCAAAATACCATCTTTCAAAAATCCTCATACAAAAATAGACATGTTACCTAGGGGCCAAAATCCCTTAAGCTACTATACTCTATAATGAATTTAAACACAATCTCCATGCCTTGGTAGGCACAACCAACAACGCTTTATCTAAGTACAGTAGAACATGTCTAAATTAATACTACCTAAATTAATAAAGTGTGATAATTAATATGTGCGGTCCGGTCCCAAGTCGGGCCCCGTACATTTATTAATAAACCTCCAAAAGTTCATAATTAATACTCCACAGGCGGTCCCGAATTTTTTAATATTGATAACCACTATGGCAGACATAGATTTGACACAATTTTTTCTACATATGGGCAACTAAACCTTGGAGAAATACTTCGAGATTGGCTTCTGAACGAGCTTGCTAGACTTCATAATGTTGATCTTCTCTTCGATTGTCTGGATGGCAGCAAGCATCTCATGGTCGACGATGTCTTGCTGCATCCAGAACTGCTACAACAAACTTGCACACTACAGTGCTTCAGTTGCCTTCACAAGAATGGATTCTTGACTGTCGTCGGCCTCCACTTCATCTTCCGGCATAGGATTGGTGGAGAGGTCCTGCACAATTTCCTCCTGAGTCGGAACATAAGCAACTTCGTGCTCAGTAGGATAGTCGATGAGATTGCGAATATCCATTGGGTTTCGGTACCGAAGCTCTTGAACTTGCTCTTTGAGGTCTTTGATCACCTCAGGGTCCGGTGTCACATTAGCATCAGTGGTACGAATTTGGCAATGGCGAAAGCAGTTGCGGATTGTTTCTGGCTTCACATCCATGCTCCAGGCTGCAACAGCAATGTGCATAGCCTCGAGGATGTCGATCTTCTCGGGGTCTGCTACCTTGTCCTGAAGGCGCTGAATGAGGAGGCAATTGAAACGACGCCGATAGTAAGCCTTGAGGCTCCTGATAATTCCTGCGTTGCAAGGTTGAATCTTCGAGGTCGTGTTTGGTGGCAGATAGAACATGGTTGTGTTGCAGATTGTAACAACAGATGCGAGCTGCATTAATGGGATATGTGCGTTGCAGTTGTCCATAATCAAAAGAACATTACGCCCTGCCATTCGTGCATCAAACATTTTCAGCCATTCGAGAGATGACTTGTGTCATCTAGGCCTTCCGGTTGCTTCGGTACTTGCATCCAAAGCTGTCTCGATTGACGTGTTTGAAGCAGCGAGGGTTTTCATATTTACCAATGACAAGAAGTGGAAGCTTGTCCGAGCCATCAGCATTGTAGCACACAGTCAGCGTGAGACGCTCCTTATTCTGTTTGCGTCCTTCAAGCTGCTTTGTGGCCAAGGAATTGTCCACCTGTTAAGATGTCATGTGTTAGTGAAAATAAGTCGATGGTTTGGCAGTGGGCATACAGTATCATGCTGCACTTAATTGCATTTTGTAAAACAATCCTGTTTCATCCATGTTGTAGATGTCACGCCGCTCATACTGATCCAGAGTCAAACGAATCTGCGACAAGCTCTTTTCAATCATAGCCATGTTGACTGATCCAGACTCCTCAAAGCGGCGATAGGACTTGATGCCGCATCGATTTTTGAATGACTCTAGCCACCCATTTGAGAACTCAAAGGCCCCATGGTCAGGGTAGAGTTCGGCAAGGAAGTACGCAGCCTTCTCTTTGGTGAGGTCACCTGACATATTGACTTGGTCTTGGTATGTGATGAACCACCGGTACAGAGCTGTCTCCATCAATGGGTACTTCACGGTCCGTTGCCGCTTTGCCGCTTGGTTCACATCCTCCTTCTTGGCAAGGATTTCAGCCGAGCGTTTGAGCGTCAGAGAAATCGTTCCCTGATTGACAAAAACGTTATGCGTCTCCTGAAGCCACGTGATTAAGTCTGCTTGCGTGAGCGATGGATGCTTTTTCTTGTGCTCACAAAGAGCTATCCGAACCTCGTTGGTCATGTTTGTATTGGTGGACCTCTTTGAAGCCATTATGTTGTGGTTCTGGTTGTGGCTGCAGTTGTGGTTGTGGGTTGGTGCTATCCCAATGTGAACGCCACGACTCGCAAATGTTGTGGTCTTAAAGGGCAAGCTGGTTGCTTAGGTTTCCCCAAGGATTTGCAAGCCACCCCACCCAGTCCCACAACAAATCAGTGAAGAAGAGGAAATGAAAACCCTAAAAGAAATGAAAAAGAAAACTGCATTTGGTAGAGAGTAATTTTGAACAATTGCAAACAACAGTCACACACATGTTTTAGAGTGTTCTTCAATAGCAACAACATGGTATGGGTTGTAGTGACCAGCGAGCTAACATCACATCCCCAAATTTGACTCATCACTTCATGTGCAGTGAGTGGAGGGCGGTGGCAGTACTGGTAGATGTCATACATGAGATCAACCGGTAGTATAGGAAAGATTCAAACCATGGTGACACGGGAAGCTAGCTCAACAAAACCCAAAAAGAGAAGGAATCCAAGGAAAGAAACAAGATTAAAAAGCCACAAAAGAAAGGAAAAGAGCCAAAACCTTCACCAGACTGATGAAGCGTGCTAGAACTTATGTTTCAGCAAGTTCAAATCCCCCTCAAGTTACTGCATCTTTGTAGATGCTTGCAGGCTCAAGATTTGGCTTCAAAGAAGTTGCTGATTTGGCTGCAGAAAGGTTTGGTTAGTATTGCTGAGCAAGCTGTTCTAGAATTCTCGCCGCCGTCTACAGGAGCATCTAGGATTCCGCTCACAGGCTCAAAACAAGAACATCAGCAATCATGGAAGCTCTAATGGCACGAGCGGAAAATTATCTATATAATGTCGGAAGTGTCTGCGAGTAGAGAGAAAGTGTTGTTGGGCGCAGCTTGTGATGACCAGCTGGAGCGACTTGTGTGCAAGGGAGCTTGCGCGGGTTGTGTGGCCCCAAAGCTATATTCTTGCTTTTGTGCCAGTTTTTCGTCGACAGTTTCCATGTAGATCCCTCCTTCCTCCCATGAGTTGCTGCAACCAAGTTGGAATGACCTTCTCCAGCTTCACGGGGACAACATTTATCTGCACGGATTTGTAGAGCACCCTCAACTGTTGTGGACCACAGAGAGCGACCTGCAGCTGATAGTCCCGTGGTTCACATGATCAACAACTGCCAAGAAACAAGCGGCGAGGCCCACCCTCTCTTTATTAATACCTGTCTAAATTAATACAAAACCCTCGGTTCCGGAAGTATTAATTTAGACAGGTTCTACTGTATATTGTTCACCATAATACTACTTTTGGAATGACTGTGGAAATATCATCCATGTGCTTTTTCACCCTTTTGTTTTGCCATTACTGTAGCCTAGGGTCAGTTTCCACATTGACAAAACGATTTTTCTTTTTCTTCAAAAAATTGATGCGTTTTTTTAATTTGAAAAATTTGAATTTTCCATGATCTATTACAATATTGTCACATGAGTAGTGAAATCATTCAGTGTAAGCCTATGATAATTATGATGATTTTCAACATTTCAACTTCATATTTTCACAAAAATTCATTTCATTATTTTGAGGATTATTTAATGATGAAACTGACCTTAGGGTAAGATATCACAACTGGTCATTGTAGTGTTTTGGGGTACAGACTCCCAGATACAAAAGACATGCTGAAACAATGGAAAGCACTCCAAGAAATCTTCCCTCTTCAAGAGGACACTTTAGGTGTCCTGCAGAAACTCATTATCCTACACTTAAGGTAACCAAAAGTAGTATTATGGTGAGTACAGGATAGCCTGCAGGCTACCATGAATACCATACATACAACTAACAATGAATAGTTCTTTCCAAATTATTTATTTATTAAAATGAGTTTTGGCAGTCTCAATTTTAATATTTGAAAATTTCAACAATTGAAGAATGAGTACACAAAGTATGCCTTATATTATGTGTTTGTAATAGTAACTTAGAGGCTGGGGATAGTGGACCAACCCCCCGTCTCCCCCCCCCCCCCCCCAGGGATAGAGTTAAATTCTCAAAAATATCAGCATGCATTACAAATTCCTTATTTATTTTTGGGCTAGACATTTTGTGAATTATTTTGCGTCGAATATTATACAATATTGTACAGTACAAGCACAAAGTATGATAGCCAAGGGGTGGGAGTGCCGAGACTATTCATGGTATGGGAAATGTAGGGTGCAAACGGGGAATAAGGCCATCATGTTTGCCAACAATGGCTTGTGCCAAATGTGAAGAGAAATGGAGGGTGAAAAGGGGAAGAATGCCATCATATTTGACAACAATGGCTTGCACCAAAGTTTATTTTTTTCGTAAGTTTGTATTGTTTTAACAAAGATATCAAGTGTTTAAAGCATGTATAAGTAAGATGAATTTTTAAAATGTTTCTAACTACCTTAATAGATAGATGTATCATCATGCTCCCTTGTCAAGGGAAGTTCACAAATGTAGCCTTCCTCCCACTAGCCTCCCATTCATGTTTTGAAGTACCTTCACAAACCAAAGGGAATTTTAAGCCTAAGTAGTGGTTTACATGTGATTAAGATTACTCTACCCTTGTGTTGCCTGCCAATTGGTACAAATCCTCTTATGAACTCAATTCCTAGGGATTCCAGTATGGTATCTTGGCCTCACCATCAGCCTTTTTTTTACCAATGCGATTTTACCATACAGCAAAAGTTCAAATTTAAATTTAAAAAATGAAGTGATTTTTGGTATTTTCAATCATCAAAATCCAAAATGAATTAAGAGAAATTGCCAAAAATCTACACTTGGTTCAAAGGTTGCAAAAAAATAGGAGCGTTTAAAATTCTAACTTCCATATCTCACTTACAGATAAATTTGGCTAAATGTTCTTGTGGTTGATTGCCACTTTGACTCCAACACAAAATTGATCAAAAAAAACATTGGTCATTATACAATTTTCAATCTTAAAATAAGAATATTTATATGTGGAAACTTAACAAAGCATACTCCTTATAATGATTTGTAAGTTCTTACACCAAACAAAAATGGGGTAGTAGATAAGTTGGTGAGTAAACATTTAAGAAGTCATACATTGTTCCTCTCCATCTGAAGTTCAAAGAACATTTGTAGTCCTTCACTTAGCACTTCCAACACCACAAAAATTGCTCCATTGGATAGAGGAATGGAGAAGATATGGGGTGTTTGTTGTAAGGGAGTTTAGAGTTCGGTGATGGGCAAATTAAAACAGATGAGAATTTCGAGCTTAAAAGTTTTTGATTGTTGCATCTTTTGCCCTGGAATAGAAATAAGTTTTTTACAGCCCTAGTTGGGGCACTCAAAAGGGACTAAAGATAGGGGGCAGAACTAGAGGGGTCTAGAGCTATTTTTTCAAAGATTTGAAGCAAATCATCACTCATAGTCTCCCCTGTTTTCTGCATTGCTCCCTTACTTCTGACGCTCAAAAGAACATTTGTAAGTCCAATGGCACAAAGTCACTCAATTTGGTTAAGGAACGAGGAAAATATAGGAAATTGCTCGGTGATAAGTACGTGTTTGGTGATGGGCGGTTCTACCTTTCAGGTCCAGAATTTCATAAATCAAGGAATAACAAGTAGAATGGTTATGGGGTTAGGTAAGGGGAGTTACTAGAAGAGTGCAGCCGCCCTAATGTACTAGGAAATCATCCATCCAGAAATGGATGATAGCCACCAGTGTCAGGGAATATTATGGATCTAAGGCGCCCTCCACATCCCTGACAGGTCATTCTGAGGACGTGAAGAGATTCCAGAAACCGGCACACAATTGATTGGCCTGCACACTTTCTTCGAGCTCCAGCACGTGTCACTGGAAAGCAGACATGTGTGACAGAATATAAATAAATGATTCGCACCTAAACGCCTGATAAGCCAATACCTGGCTTAATTGGAAAGTTCTTCTGCCACGTGGAGGGTTCTCATAGGCTCTACATGCCATGCTCAAGTCCATGTCAGATTTTTAGCGTGTAATTTGATGGAAAAAATAAGGCGTGCAATTACCTCTCAAATTTAGGGGTGCCTAAAGAGGATCACACCAAAGGACAATACCGTACAGTTTGTGGTAAAAATGGGCGGCAGAGGGAACAGGTTGGCAGCATGCATCATGCTAATCCACCTCTCATTGGTTGATTCACTTTTTTTTTGCATTAGTGTACAAATTTTTAGAGTCTTTTACAATGACACTTATCCAATTCTATTATTAACCTCTTAGAGCATCTCCAGTGCTCAGTATCTGACTCCAGACAGTAAACTTTACTGTGAAAAATTCAAAATGTGCGGAAGGAAATTGGTTTTTCTGCACCAAATTTGTGGAGCTTCCCGTGGCTCCTAGAAGGAACAACACAGTTGTGCACCTCCAAAGAAGAGTATAAAAATTTGGACCCGACTGCGGCTCAATATTTCTGATTGGTCGATCATCATGATTGGTCCAGGTGGTTTACTATTAGTAGTGCCCACGTATATGCAGTTCCAGAGTTTTATTCGTGGGGTTGCCAAAAAAAACAGCTAAACTTAGACATTTTATTATCCAGAGTGACATACTTTTATTATCAAGAGTGACATACTGAGCACTGGTGGAGATGCTCTTAAGGGATTCATAATAGAATTGGATCAGTGTCATCGTAAAAAAAAATCTTAACATTTGTACACTAATGCATGAAACAAGTGAATTTGTACACTTAGCATCTCCACGGGTGCTCAGTATGTGACCCTGCACAAATATTTCTCACATCCAAGTTTGCTGATTTACTTTGTTCCAACCCCATCCGTAGAACTAAAATTGGAACAGCAAATAGGTGGGAGCAGTGTTTCTTCATTCTTTAGGCGAATTTTTGCATTGTAATGACAAAAAAAATTCAGTATAAATTCTACAAAAGCATTTTTTGGAAAAATACACAAAAGTCACCAGATTTAGAACGAAGAAAAGTTAAAATTCCCCAGATTTAGACAGTGATTTCCTATAGGTTACAAGAACTCGGCAGGATTCCAAAACATTTACTGTCCTTTCTGACCTCTAGCCAACTATGGCTCGTTTCTATGGTATCCAGCCCACCTACTTGACAAAATTTTGGAAAAAAGAGAGTGGGTGGGCGATTACTAATGACAAACCACATAGACCAATCATTACGATTAGCCAATCAGACACAGAGAGCAGCCAGATCATATTTATTACACTCTTCTCTGGCAGGTGTTAGGCTTTGTTGGACCCTTGATTGGCCTCTGCAGCAAACTGTGTAAAAATGTTTGGGGCAAAACCATTTTGCTGAGCCAAACAAGCATGTTTTGACTTTAATTTGCAGAATGATGTACTACCAAGCACCTGTGGAGTTAGGGACACTTAGGAAGCATTAAAAAATAAACTTTAGTAGCGTACTCCGCGAAGCCAAAATCAAAGCACCTTTGAGGAGGCTTATGACTTGGCAGCCAAGGCACATTCTTTTTCCAGGGCCTCGAAGCCAAGAGGAGATTCCGAGAGCAGTGGGCCATGAAAAGTTGGGCCAGCAGTTAGAATTGACTGTTGTGACACGAGGGATCCAAAACGTTTCCCTGAGGTGCTCAGCATTTAGGGTCTGTTTCCATCACATTGATGCCATCGCAAATTCTGCCCCAACAGAAGCTTCCACTTCGTTGAAAAACCATTTCCGACCTTTAGTTCTTCATGTGTCATGTACATATAGCCAGCCGCCCCACCCACCAAATAACAGAATTGTCAATTCCCCAGAAGAAACCCCCAGAAGGGGAGGGAGGCAGCAGCCCCATCAAACATTAAAGAAATCCAAGAAATACAAGGGGGGCAAGAAGCACCACACGATGGTGGCGCAATCAACCCCAAAGATGCCTAAGTGGCACCATTCCGCCCTAAAGGCTTGCTCAATCCTATCTTGAATACTAGGGTCCCGGGTGGCCCGAAGGGTATTAATGGCCTTCCAAGTGGCCATTCCAATCTCAACGGTAGCAACCCAGGCTTGTTGAAGGATTTTCCTAGAGGAATACTGGTTATCAAAATGCTTCCGGCATCTCTCTGACCAAAGAAAGTAGAGGATAAAACTGCGAAGGATGTCAAGCGGTTGTCTGATGTAGGAGAAGCCTCCTACATGGTACCCTTCGACTCCAGGGGGGTCATCTTCTCTCTCGAAGACAGCTTCACCAAGCATGACGAAAGGCCAGGAAAGAATGATGTCATTGGGCGCTCCCCATTTTTGCCATAGAAGGCCTCCCAAGCCCGTTTGGCGCGGGGACACTCGAGGAGACAGTGTTGAGGGGATTCAGGGACCTCCTCAGTGCAAACCTTGCACATGGGGAGGATCCCCATGCATTGTAGCCATGTGCCAACCGGGAGACCCGGTTTAAAGTGAGCCATATGAGAGTGCCGACCTTTCGGGGTCGGGCATTATGTTAAATTCTGGCAATAACTTGCGTAACGGTGGAGTTTTGCAGGTTTAACCTTTGAATGAAGGAGCAGATGTTGGCGCTATGGGTGTGTTTCCTTGCATTTCGGTAGCCCCGTTTTACAGAATAGCCGAAAAAAGGAGAGTCGCCCATTTGTGAGGAGGCTTGCCAGTGCCACTCTCTCGGGTCCCAGGGAAGCCCATCAATGAAACTGGACTCGAAAATCCAAAGTATGGGAAGTTTGGTGAGTGATGGGAATTCTCTGGCAACTTTAAATGGGGCTCCGTGTCTTTCTTGAAAAAGGACCCTGAGAAAGGACTCCCAAGTGATAACCTTCAGGGGAGAGGGTTATCACTTGGGAGTTCGTAGCTCTGATGAGACCAGTGGGAGTAACCCTCTGGAATTCTTTAGCTTGCACCGTGTTGTGGGTGACCCCGGTTACATGGTATATCCATTCTAGAGTGGTGTTGTTTTAAGAATTTCTTTTGCTGATCCAGTCCCCTACCTGAAAGCGGTTAATATAAGTTGCAAGATTCCATGGGATGCTCGCTATGATGATTTCACTATTGTTCATGTTGGTGGCGTGGTAGGTCAACCGGAGGGCTTGGAGGGTCAATTCCCCAGAGGTAGGGTTGGAAATGGGCAGAAACTTCATTAGTGTTAGGGTAGCACCAACCTTCAACCTAGTTGAATGTTCAGGCACCCAAGGCTTGCACACTTCACAATTGGTGTTCCTTCACATGTTTTCAGCTTTGGACCTCTTTTGGATCTTGTCATGCTATTGGAACATATTGTTATGCAAGTGTGCTCACCATTGTGGTACCGCTGAAGTTGAAGCTTTCTTTAATACATGTGCCCACTGGCCAATGACCTTTCCCTGGAGTTGAAGAAATTCTAGCCAATTGCCCTAGAAATTGCCAATTGAAACCTCTTTCCTAGAATGAGCCCCACTTCGAAAACACCTGACAAAACAGAATTGATTTTTTGGTAGGCTGCCCATAACTCGTTGACCACATGTTGACTACTAATCATTCGTTGGTCACCCTTATTGGCCAACTTCTGGCCTTTAGCAAGAGTACCCTATAATGTATAGTTGGATTTTATATTATTTTAGAGGTGCCAAAAAAATTATCATAGAAAATTTTCCCCTAAAAAATTTTGTTAAGGAAAATGAAGCATCCATTGGGAATATTTCATGTGCCAAACCTTATTTTTCCAAATTAATCATTTACTTGGCAGATACCTGCTGAACCTGCTATTTGCATTCAGTATATAATGTGGTCTTCATTGTTCATGGGTGGGAGAGAGGCAAATAGTTAAAATAACACTACATGTTAAAAAAACTGAGCAATATTTCCATTTCATCATGCCGCTAAAAATGCTTTTAGACTGAAAGTTTAGTAAAAAGACCTTTTACGTAACCTCTTTAACCCTAAACCCATCCTCATTCAAACATGTCATAGAGACTAGGTAGAATAATGTTCTCTCAACTTACTCAATTGATGGTTAAACTTAGTGTTGGGTAAGTATTGACTTTTGAACATACAAGTTAGTACTGTTGTTAGATTTTTAGAAAAAAATCATACCAAGGTTTAAGCATGTTAAGAGGAATCAAAAGCAATTGTAATCATTCTTATATTTCATATATTAAATTGGTAACTAAAGTTGATGTTGAAATTTTTGAATTTATATATATAGCAACAGCATCCATAATATACCATAGGAACATATATATAAATTTGAAAATAGTCTAAATGAATAGAAAACATTCAAGAATATTTTGAAAGTAGTTATAACTTCTTTTTTTAATGATTTTAAAGACTTGTAAAAAGATTTGAAAATGAGGTAATTTTGTAAAAAAATTAATGCAAAATTTAACATAATAGGATGATGATTTTAAATATGTATTGCTACAAATTTTAAGGATTTCTTCAAATGTTTCTATAATATTTCAATAATATCTCAATAAAGTCACCTAATGAGGTGCCTTTGGCTACTATTAGCATTCTTGGACCCATCATCTAAGTATTGATTTTGAATTTTTCAAAATTTTCATATTAATGTGGTATTGGTTTTGGATTTTTTTAAAGAAATCATATCAATTTGGAATTGGTATTAGGGTCCATGGCCAATACCAAGCAAGTCTATACTTGATATTGGTATAACACTAATATGAAAATAGTATTATTTCATGTCCCTACCATGTTGTAATAAGCAATAAATCAATATTACTTCATGTTGCTTCCAAACAAGTATGAGATTAGTATTGTTTTAGGTATATTAATTGAATCTTTGAATGCACAACCAATATTATTTATCTACCAAGGTTTTAATGTCACAACCTTAACTTTGGGCTTGCAAGGTTGGGGCATGGCAAAGGAAATGAGTCCACATGGTGGTCAAGTTGTCCTAGAATTCAAATGCACCTTCACAAATGTGGGAGAGTGTAAGAAAGTAGGTCCCAACATTGCCAAGTGAATATCCACTTTGGGAGTTGAGAGTCCTAGGGTGTTCCAAATTTTTGGAGCAATGTTTGAAAGGTCAAACATTGTTCAAATTGAACTTTTTCATACCGTTGAAAAGTTCTTGAATAGTTGATAATTAAAGTGGGTCATGTTGCTAAATCAAATAACTAAAACAAAATATATACCCATTTGAAGGGTCAATAGTTAGATTGTTAAGAAATGGAAATTAGTTGAGCTCAAAAAGTAGTTGAACTCAACAATTAATCTAAAGGACAACTAAACACAATAAGTTAACCAAAACTTCAAGATAATCAAAGTTATTTTTATTGAATGTTATAGCTAATCAAACTAAATGTTGTAGATAACTAACATAAGAGATGTTAAGGGAAAAAAATCCATAGATTGGTTAATGTCATAGGCATTCTATTAACTAGTTAATTATTAGTGGTAGACTTATTGTCCTTTACCAAAGGGATGAAGTGTCATGGATGCCAATGCTATGGAGTTCATTCATTTGAATGATCATCCATGACTTGTAATACACTTGTACCTAACTTTTAATTTAGTTTCGCTTCACTCTTAGTTAACTTCCAATTAAGTTTTAATTCATTTTCACTTGATTCAAAATTCATTTTCAATTGATTTTTAGTTAAAATTTAGTTCATTTGTAGTTACCTATTATTTAACTTTTAGTTAAGTTCTATTTAATTATGAATTAATTCTTAGTTAAGTCGTAGTTAACTCCAATAACTCTCAATTGATTCCTAATTAAGTCTCAAATAACTTTCAATTAAGTTTTAGTTAATCCATAATTGACTATAACTTAAAAAGGTTATCAAAAGCTTCCTTATTTTATGCACACATAGAAACCTCTTTGGAAACTTCCTTGAACTAAGTCCCCAAAGGAATATATATAAAAATAGGGCCCTTCATTTCCTTTAATCCATTCAACATTAATCTTAAGCATGATTTTACACCATAGCCTTGTCATGTTTTTTTCATGTTTAGGTTTGCATATGTTAACATGATAAATATCCATTTCCACGTTGGTTTTGCACATCGTGTGTTCTTGTTTTTAGTTATTATGTTTTTATTTATTAATCACATAATCTTGTCTTGTTCCTTGTTTGAAAATTAAACTTACACCTTTCCTTTGGCCTTTGTTCTTGTGAATCTTTGTGTCCTTGACACAAAACTAATGGAATTAATGAGTTCATGTTGGTGAGTGGTGGGTTGTAATCCACCCAATCACCTAGGAGATTCCTAAAAAGGATTAGGCTAAAGATTTTTTTTCATGGGGTCAATATGGGCCTTGTATGGTTTTGTGAAAAAGGAGGATGAGAATAAATTTTAAGGGGATTATATTCATTGGATGGTGTTGTAGTTTGGAGTTGGTGTTATGAGAATTTTCTTAAAGCTATGTTGCATGTGTAACATTAAAGGGGGGGGGGAGGGGGGGAGCATGGAAAACAATAGGCAATGGAAAATGGTTGACATAATAACTTAATGTCTTGTTGGAATTTTTTCATCTTGAAATGTATTAGAATATGAGGGAAGGTAGTGTACTCTAGATTCGCAAAATGTTTTGTTACATTTTATATAGTGGTTCTTTGTTTCTTCTACAAAAGTAGGAAGAATGTATGTTATGTTTTAATTTCTGAAGTAGGAATTCTTTGCTACCATAGGAAGGTGGCAACCATTATATGGTAGTAGGAAGGGATTGGACTTGAAGGTCGAAGTCTACATGATAAATGGGATTGTTGTAAACAATAGGCAATAGCCACAAAAGGTTAATAATGGTTATAAACAATAAGCAACATTGAAAAGGCTTGTCAGAGGACTATAAATGATAGACAACACCACTTGAAGGTTTGTAAATGGTAGACAACAACACCAAAGGGTTTGCATGCATTATAAAGGTTAAATAGTAATTATGAAAGGCCTACAAACCCATTAGACACCATTTTAATGCACTAAAGGTATTATAAAGGTTCAAAAGGTAGCTATTTCCTAGTCCTTTTTATCTTGTTTGCTTGCTTTCTATACTTCCTTCTTCTCACACTATCAAAATGGCTTATAGTTAGGACAATAGGTCTATCCCTAAATGATAGACCTTGCCTTCGTCTTTTTTTCTTTGCTAATTTTTTAACTATTATTCGAGTAGTTGTAGTAAAATTAATAAATGATAATAGTTTTTATTGGAAATAAAAAGAAGTTGAACTTGTTCACATAACATTGCTTTCTTAAGGACAATAGTGTTTAGGGATCACATTTTCACCAAACTTTACAAGATATTGCAAATATAAATGGATAGCCTAAAGTAGTTATATTTGATTACATAAAAGTGTAAAAAAAAAAATTGAGAAAAAATGTAGCTTTTGATCTTTTGTCGTTTTTGAAATTATTGTCATGGAATTACCATCTTTTATTTTGTGTGTGAAAAAAAGATGTGTACATCAATTATGGTCATTATAATAAGAAAATAATAAGAAAATAATAGGCGAGGTGTAAAGGATGTTTTATCAATCAAGTCCATGTCAAGATGGTTATGTAATCCAAAGTGGTAAAAGTAATTTTACAATAGAAAATAAAATGAAGAATTAAAGACGATTTTGATTAGGTTGCATATAAATAGTTGAAATAAATATATAAGTTAAAGAAATCATCCTTGTAATGAAAATGTTGCCCTAGTTATTTTGGCATGTGTTGTTTCAGATAATGGAATGGGTAATAACCCAGTAATGGTAGATTGTTCAAAAACTTTATAAATTTTATCACTTACATTTGGTAATCATATTGGGGCTATTTTTCTTCCTTTAATCAATTTCATGGGAAAAGCTAAAACATTATTACAAATCATGGTTTTTAAAGAAGTTCAAGTTGATTAATTTCTTATTTTTAACTATTGACATGTACATTTTGAATAAAAGTTAGGGGCTTGAATGACACATGTATTTTTTAACTAATCAATTTGACTATAATAGTTTATTTAACTAGACAAATATAATCAAGTTGTAGAACCTTAGTCAAAATGGCCAATGGTCTTTAGTCAAATTGAACATTTAATCAATATGGTCAATGATCTTTAATCAAATGTGACATGGTCTATTAGCCCTATGTATGTAGCTCTTACCTATTCACCCACTTATTTAACTACCTATTACCCACCTACTATTTACCTATTTATATAACTATTTGTAATTTTTCCCTCCCCTACTTTCTTACATACCTACCTATATTTTTCACCTTTGTATAACCTACATACTTATTTACCCACCTACCTACCTAAGTTTAACCACTATGTTTAACCAATAGGTTTATCCAAAGTTTAACCAAATTTTAATCATTAGGTTTAACTTAAATTTAGCCACTAAGTTTAACCACTATGCTTAACCATTAGATTTGGTTATAGGTTTAACCTAAGTTCAACTACTAGACTTGGTCACTAAGTGTAGATTAAATTTAGCCACTAGGTATAACCTAGTTTTAGCCACTATATTTAACCACTAGAATTTCCCATTATGTTTAACTTAGGTTTAACCATTATGTTTCACCACTAGGTTTAATTTATGTTTAACCATTAGATTTAGTTGTTAGGTTTGGCCTATGTTTGGTCAAGGTTTAAACATTATGTTTAACCATTGGGTTTAGCCTAAATTTGGCCATATGTTTAGCCAAAGTTTAGTCATTATGTTTAACCATTAAATTTAACTATTAGATTTAGTCAATATGTTTAGCCAATGTTTAAATATCATTATATTTAACCACTAAATTTAGCCATAGTTTAGTCATGAAGTTTAACCATTTAAGTTTATCAATTAAATTTAACCAATATGTTTAACCATTAGATTTAATCACTAGGTTTAACCAATGTTTGGCCATTATGTTTAACCACTAGGTTTAACCATTATGTTTAGCCTAATTTTAACCATTAATTTTCACCTAAGATTAGCCACTATGTTTAGTGGTGTGAAATAAACATGTGGAATCAATAACTTGACAAAAGTTGAACATCTTTAATGGTGTAGTCCATGGTAAAAAATTGGTTTATCATTGTGAAGGTTTGGGGTTCAATTCCTATATTTGCAACATATGTGCATGTTTTAAATGTTAAAGTATGTACGTTAAACTAAGGTAGTTTAGTGAAGTTAGGTTAGGTTCTATAGGCTAGGCGAACATGTTCATTGACTATTATGACGATGTGTACCTTGGGTGATGTATGGAGGTTGGTAGAATATATGATAAGAAGAGAAAATGGGTAGTTGAAAAAAACCATAATTTTTAAAGAAGCTAAAAGTAGACTAAGACAAAACAATTAATATGGATGGAATTTTATTGGACATTTACATACACCAAGAAACTCCTTAAAGAAGGATAATTGGAATCAATTTGTTGCAAAATCCAAAGAATTACCAATGAATATACTAGAGTTAATTTTGAAAAGAATATATGGGGGCACCCAAGTATGGTATATACAACATAGAACTGTAATGATTGATACAATCAAACTTATTAAGTATAGGCAATGGCTAATAATAATTGTGTGTGTATTCATTCCATTGTTGATTAAAAAGGTGTTTGCCATAGTGTCACCATAAGATAATTCTTACCAACAAATAAGAGCTTTCTAAACCAAATATTAATGCTTTGATAGAAAAATGGATTCCATGTGACTTGTTGTGGGCACCCATAGCCACTAATAATGGTAGTGTAATGAAAATAAAATAAAATAACAAATATCATCCTTTTATTTGTTTGTCACAAGATAGGTTGTTGTTATTAACCCTCTCAAATCCATATTCAAGTAAAATAAAAATACATTAGTTGAATACGAAGATTAATAGGGATATGTAGGAAAGTCCTATCAAAAGCCTATGTTAGATACAAATAAAGGTTGAGAGGGAGCTAATATTCATAAAGATCTGAAAAAAAATGGAAAATGATATTAGACATAAAATTATTTGTCAAGAATCCCAAGTATTATCTTTATTGGAGGGGATTGGGCTTAGTGAATAAGGAATTCAAATATGGTCATCTTGAACCATTACTAGAAGAAAAGAACAATATTGATAGCACAAGCGATAGTCTAAGAAACAAAACAACTAGAATCTTTAAATGAAGAAAGGAAATATCAATAGATTCTATACAAGTTTATGAATGAAATAAAACATGACCATCTATGAATGGCTAGGAACCAATAACATTATTGGAAGACAAAGATGATCCAAGGTGGGAACCTTCTTAGAATGTACATTTTGACCAAAGACTAGTTCAATAAGCAAATTGGAGCAATTAATTACAATCATTCCAACACAAACCTATGTATTTGACAAAAAAGAGGTAAATTGGGGTGGGTGTGTAAATACCAATGCATTAATCAAGTTCATTTCACTTAAATTTTTGTGAATGAAAAAAATGGAAAAACCTAATCTTTGACCAATTATCAATTTGCCACCATAGTTTACTACTATAATTCAATCACAAAGAAGTATATTCCACCTACAACTTTAATAGTACCAATAGTAATGATGTCACCAACTATAAATGTTTTGAGAATTCAATGTGATGGTCCATTTTCACATCTTTGTTAGTTGACAAAAGTTTGTGTAACTAATGGAAAGAACATTGATGATCATAAATTATGGCATTATCTTAAGTCATTGAATAGAAGGGTAGCAAATTGGTTTGCAAGGTATGAAAAGGAAAATCCAATTGCAACATGGGCAAAGGCCCAACAAAAATTTATAACCAAATTCAATGTTGTGTGAAATGAAGGGTAGCCAATTTGTTTTGAAAGATATAAAACAAGTGAATTACAAGCACCTACATGGAAGATTATTATGATAGATTCCTACGATTATGCGTTGTGATGCCAAATTGATAATATGATTTATACTTAAATTAAACATTTCATGGATGACTACATACCAAATTAAAACTAGTAATTTCAGGATTGATCCGAAAAATTAATTGAGGTTGCTAATTTGGCAAAAATGAGGAAAAATAATTACATCCCACAAGAAAGGCTTCAGAAAAAAATAATGATTAATTAAACAATGAAGATTTCAAAGAAAAATGAAAATGGATGTACACAAATTAGTAAAGGCAAAAGGTGCATTTTGACACTTATCGAAAATATATGTATGGACGAAGTTGTTATAATGAAAGCAATTATTATACCAAATAATTAAAAGTGTTGCAAAACAATTACACTTTATGCAAGAGTGGTGAGCACAATATTAAACAATGCCCATAAAAAATGTCAAGAAAATGATGTCCCTACAAGGAAATTCTAATAAATGTAACATAAGTGGAAACACCTACAATAAAAATAACAAGAGGCCTCCTAAAGGCCAAATATCCAAAACATGTTTGATAATCAACCATTTATTCAACGATAAAGCAAACAAGGATGGTAGAATAATTATAATCAAGATAGGTACAACTAGGACAATTACTTAAGGAGGTCACTATTTGTATTTCTAAAACACTTGAATTTAAAAGGTATATTTTAGATTGCTATCAAATAATGGCATATTTTAGATATATTTAAACACTAGGTATATTTTTGAACATATTAAATATATTCTAAATATATTCTCATAATGTTTATATGCAACCTATTCACATTAAAGTAAATTTTAAATTTTTTTGTTTTCAATAAGGTGCATCTTATATTTTTGCACATCATTTGGAATAAAATGGATTTTGGCAAGGTAATGATGTGTGACTACAAGATTGAGATTGAAACACTGTCACAAAATATTCTAGTCATAAAACCATTTTTTGTAATAGTGGACATGAGATGTTTTTCCTACACAAAAAAAGGAAGTATTTGTAAAGATTGTTTAGCATGGAAGTAAATATTCTAAAATGAAGACAAAAATTCAAAACTTGTGCTGGGAATGAATGTGGTTATGGTTGAATGGAATTAACCTATCATTGAAGTTTATGGAACTATGAGTCAAAAGGCAATTTGTTTAAATTAGGGGATTGGAAAATGTTGACCCCACAATATGATGATGGATGAAATGGGAGAAGGAAAACTAATCCATCAAAAGATAGAGGATGCATTGCAAAATATACAAGTTAGTGATGACTTACCAACAAAAGTAAGTCAATGAAATTGAAGAAGAATGATTGAAAACAAGAGGAAATCCCAACTAAACATGACTACAAGTACTAGTCTAATTGAATGTGATTAGCCAACCAATAAAGCTAATTAAAAAAAAACTACCAAGGCAAATAGAACATTGATAAAGGATACATAAACAAGTTTAAACTTTCACAAAATGAGGAAAAATTTATATATGGACATGAAATTGGAAGTTCAACTAGGACATTCGATAGATATATGTGCTTAATTAAGATGATTCATGTTGAAGGTTTGTCAAAAAAAAAAAAAATCATTTCGTCATGGATACTTATAGAGTATGTACTACTAGAAGTGAAACTTTTGATGAAATATGTCAATTGTTCAAGTGCATGTGGGAAAACATGAACTCCTTGAGATGCATTATTAGATAGATGCTCTAATGTGAATATCATATTGGATGTGGTAAAAAGGAAGTTAGGATCAAGGAAACTTCAATTAGCTACTTTTAATGTACAAATGGCTAACCAAAGGAAAGTGTATCCAATTGGGTTAATCTGCCACTTGAAAATTGAATTAGGAAAATGTACTTATAAAAAAATTGTGACAATTTTACAAATGGAAGACCTATTTAATAAGTTTATTCCATCCTATTGGGAAGACCTTGGCTAAAACAAGTGAAAACTTATCATGATTGGGGTAATAATGCTCTAACCATTATTACAAAATATAAGACTATAATGCAAGTAGGTTGAAGAATTTTTTTATTTCCCCTACCAAGAGACCATGCAATTTGGATGATAATGATTGGGAAGTTGGCCTCACTAATAATGATGAGGAACACCTTTATGAAGTTGTTGTAGAGTTGTGGCAAGTTGGTGAATTATATCCCAATGAGTTGAATTTTTTACCATACGTCTTCTATGGAAAGATGCAGCCATCTAAAGTGCTTACTTATCTAGTATGGTCTTATCATCATGAACCAAGAAAATATTGATGATATTAGATGAAGCTACAAATGTCAACACAAAATAAATAAATTATAGCATGGACTTTAACAACTCATGAATAGTTGACCAAGGTTAATTTAAGGAGTAAAAAAGACCCTAAGATATATACATGGTACTAGTTAAATGCATCAGTATCCACTATTTATACGGAGGAAATCAAAGGTTTGAACAAATTACCAAAATTTAAATATGCATTTGCTTAGATGCTAAATGTTAGAAAAAATTGTTCGGATTTTTTGTACATAAACTTTGTTACCAATTTGGACTATGAGATTTTAATATTGAAGACTCACTACCAGATTTACTATCAAATTTGTATTTTTGAAAGCCTTATTAGAAATTGTTTGCTAAAAATAATGTTTATTTTAGCATTAAAAAATCAATGATAAGCTACAAATATGAATTAAGATTTCTTGACTACATAAGATTTACTTCTATTAATTTATGAAATATTTTAGGATAAGTGAAAACACATTATGGGTCACCCACTTTTGTTCAAACAAGGTGATGTAACAAATATTATATTGCATAATAAACTAAAATCTTGATGATGTTATTGACAATCCTAATCACAAACAAAAAGCTTTAGAATGTGCATGACAACATTTTGAAACCCAAAGATCCTTTTGATCCAACAATTATATGAAAAGGATTGGATATAATCAATGTACACAACATATATAACACATTTTCTTGACAATGTTTTTTCAATTTTCATGTTGTGATTTGCAAAACATGATTAAACAAAAGAAGATTGAAAAAACAATGTAATGCCCACTTACAAAATTTCCTCCTTTTTCCATAAGGTAGTGGTTTTTTGTTGTAAAAAATAAATTATAATGCCTTTATAATTCAACAAGTGCAAAATACACATTTTTAGAGTATTTTCAACCAAAAAGTTTATACTCCTAAATGTTTTTAGATTCAATTGATTGTATATCAATATCATTCACCACAAAAAATCCACCCACAACTGTAATTATGAAGTATATATGTATTTTTTCATACTTTGTGACATGTATTATTTTGTTGATAATATATTCCATATGCTCGAATTCTTTATTGTTTTTAAATAATTGATTATATTAAGTAAAAAACTAATCAAGTATGTATATATAATCCAAGATGTGGTGTCCATACATTACCAAAAAAATTAATTTGTGACTATAATTTTAGGCCACCTATAGTGTGTTTTCACCCAAAAGAAATTTTGGCCAAATCATTGATTTTGACTTAGATTTGCATATTTATCTTTGATGTACTTAGAGGTTGGGTTTGGGTAAGATCAACATAACTTGTATATTTTACTTTGATGTTGAGTGTAATTCAAATTCTTGTATTTAATTGAAGTCATTTTTTCCACTACATATTTTTTTTGTATTTGAAAATTATATTTGTTTCAAAGAATTAAGAAAGTGAATGTTCAAAGGTTATTATTTTTCATACTAAATGTTGTTACTTTAAGATCACATAATAAATTAGTCGTCTATTTACAGTACCATTTAAAAAAATTCCTTATTGTGACTATTTATCACTTTGAAATTGCAAAACATATATTTTTGTTTCTTATTATTATAAAACAAATTCCAGAAACTTGGACTATTATTGGGTAGCTTCAACATTTGGCAATTGCACCATGGATACGAAACCATTTTTATTGGTTTAGTAACTTTTATTTTGAAAGTTTTGGTTGAAACTATTTGTTTCCAATGATTTTTGTTTGCAAAGTGATTTTGTCTTTGGTTTTTTTATTCATTAATATTCATACTAAAACATCCCAGAAACCAAAAATAAAAAAAAGTTTTTATTTGTTTTGCAACAATGCCAGTTCAATGCCAACAAGGAACATTAAAAAAAACTAGAGGAAGTTTTGCAAGAAAGTGTACAAGGTGGACCTTTGAGGAGCTAAGGAGTGCAACTACTGAAAATGGAGTTGAGGCATGTGGTTATGTTCCATAGAAGTAAAACAAAAAAGTTGGAGGTGATTATCGAAACTAACATTGAAAACTAAAGGATATTCAACACCAAAACAAGTTGGAAGGCTCTTACAAGAAAGGATTTCCATGGGGTCAAAATCAAAGACTTTTTACAAAACTATTTGGGACCTTACTGAAAAATATTATTTTTGGTACCATTAGATTGTTTTGTCTCAAGCTTGGGAGAATGAAATTTTGTAACTTCAAAAACATCTTGAGGAACTATAATAATTTTGATACAAAGAAAGTTTAAATGGTGGGCCAATGGCCTTTCTTCAAGGATGACCCTCATGGATAAGGACTATCA
This sequence comes from Sphagnum tenellum, assembly GCA_963921925.1. Classification (NCBI taxonomy): domain Eukaryota; kingdom Viridiplantae; phylum Streptophyta; class Sphagnopsida; order Sphagnales; family Sphagnaceae; genus Sphagnum; species Sphagnum tenellum. Next base: position 17,060,660 of record OY998149.1, read on the forward strand.
CACAAAAATTCTAATAACTCCCATATTTAATGTAGGAAAATTTCTTTATATTCCCCAATTTGTTATTTCTTTCATGGAACTAGACATGTCATAAGAAATTGTCCTTATAAATCTAACCAAATTATAACTTCCAACCCCGTGGTCAGCCTTGTTTCAAGTTCCACCATAGTTCCTTCTTGATTTCCATTTCAAGTCATTGTACTTCTAGCTTCAATAGTTAATGTGTTGATTACAATACTATAATTTCTTGGAATGAGTTTACTTATACCTAATATTGTTATAGTATTGCCTATGATTGCAAAAATATCAAGGGATAGAAATATGGTAGTTTTTAATATTGAAAAATGTATTCCCAAACCAAATACCATAATTTCTTTCATATGGCGATAATTTTGCAACTTTAAGAGGATTTTGTGCCTCATGGTCTATGATAAGTCACCCTTATTTTGGTGGAAATTTTTGTCTTGTCTACCTAAGACCACATTTGCAATGGATAGTGTCATTAATTTCAATGATAAAAATCATAGTGATTAGAGGAGGACCTAGTGATGAAGGACCACTAAATAAAGATGAATTTGCTTTGAATGATAGGAGGAGTTCAAAAATGGGACCTCCATGAAGAGAAGTTTCAAACCCAATTGGAAACCTATTTATTGAAAATTAGCAATCACATGGTAAACTACCTCAAAATAATGTACCATTTAACAATGACATTGGACCTCTCAGGGGAGGACCTCTTAGAATTGGTAGTGAACCTATGGAAAAAGGAATTTTTAATGGTGGTAGTGGACCCTTTGGTTGTGGCAATGGACCCCTTGGTGGTAGTGGTCCATATGGAAGGGGAGGACCTATAGGAAAAGGTAGTGTACCTATTAGAGGACCTTGGATGGGATCTTTTTAGAATGCATGGTATTCATCATGGGATCTAATACATGGTACCCTTATTCCTAGTGCCTTTTTTAATAAAAAATTCTTTGCCATGCCCCATTTATATTCCAAGGACTGACCTTTGATGTTCATGTTAAAATATTCAAGAAAGCCATTTTGGCCAATGGGGAAAAGAAGGATTCTAATATAATTAATGAATTTTCTAGGTTTCATTTTGAAGGATGTAATCTCACAATGGGGAGAAAATTTATGTAATTTTGTTTCAATTAAACTTTTGATTTTTTTTTAAAAAATAAATTATAAAAGATATATGGTTGTCCAAACTTATGAATGTGTTTATATGGTATATAAGGTGATAAAACAAGCTATTGATGAGAAAGTAAAGGTATATTATGGATGTATAGTTAAGCTTGCTAATTGCTTTCAACATAAAGCAAATGATAGCTTGTTTATTATTTCTTTCAAACTCAACTTGTTACCTTGTATGATAATTGCCATAATAGGGATGAAAAGGTCCATACCATGTTTTAGCACGATGAAACTATTATTACATGTGAGGAAAACATGGATGATGTTAATGATTATAAAATTTTGTTAAAACCTCCTAACTAATCTTAAAAACCATTTGAATCAAAGAAGGCATACAACATTTGTAATCATTGTCACAAGCAATGTCATACCAAGGAAAGATGCCATTGGAATTTGGAAAACCCCAACAAGTTGAAGGTGAAAAAATGGTTCTAATGAATGCAATTTTTGCATGGCAAACTAAAGGAACTAGAAATCAGTTCAATAATTTGTGCAACTAGAACCAAGCCAATAAAGGTAGCATTGTATTTTCAAAATTTTCATCTATGGGTCAATTGAACATAAGAATTATGATTATCCACACTACCATGTTGCACAATAAATGTTTATGGACAAAGCCGCTACAATAGAACCTAAAAAGAAGGATATTGTTGTCAACATGGTTTTGGCGATTGCTACAATAAGTAAGCATGTGACATAAACAATTTCAAAGATAAAGTACATTAGAAAGCCAATATTGCAATGGATTGGAATGAGGATGAGAAGTTACAAAAGTCCTTTGAAATTATCATTCAATAACTATGAAAAAGGGAATCTCACCTTTTAGTTAAATAAATGCTTACTAAGAATGTTGGCGTAGGAGCAAGTACCATAAACTTTTGTATAGATAAAATGTTAATTGGAGATATTTTCACCATAATTGCGCATTAAAAAATGCAACAAAAAAAAACAATAGTACTAAAAAGTCCCAATACAAGAAGTTGTCTTATATTATAAAAAAATGGGTAGCAATTGTTGGAGAGTAAGCATACACTCACTATGGGGCAACCTTTCCATTTGGTTATAAATGTGAATAATACATTCTTGCTAAATTGTTGCCTATCAAGAAACCTCTTACTTTTAAATAACCTACTTCCACATTAACTTCAATAGCCATAGGTGTTAGTAATTCAAGTACATGTGGCAAAAAATTTGGTGGATGTTGTGTTGTTGGATGGAAGATATGGGGTGAACATAATCACTAAAGACTTAAGGAACAAGTTAAGGTTACTTATCCTTAGATCAACTCCTTACAACCTCGTAATGGTAGATCAAACTTTGGCCAAGCTAATAGGGCTATTTAAAAACCTAAAATTTCACATTCATGGAATTTCATACATTGTTATTTTTATGGCGATGAAAAAAAATGTGTTGGATGTTATTTATTCCATGGTTGCATAATGTTAATGTTATTCATAAGTTAAGTAACAATTTAATAACCATTGAAGGTAATGGGATTGTGCACATCATAGCCATCACCAAGTATATGCACAATAATACCAAGTGACAAGAAGTATTCCTCTATTATGATTTCATCAATGAAGTCGGTAATAAAGAGGAGGATGTTGTTTGGGAAACAAAACCACATTTGTTTATGACTAACATTATCACATTACTGAAATTGGAAAATTTGGCTGTAACTATAATTAGCCTAGAATATAATAGCGATCATCTCACTTTTATTTTCCACATCATACCATTAGCAACATTTTGGTAGATGTAACTCCTATTAAAATCAAAGTACATGAATTGAAAATTGTAAGGTGGACATTACCATAAGATATTTAAGCTAGAAACTTCAATTTGGGGACTTAGACAAAACCCCATACAATGAAATAAATTTTGATTTGGATCCCCAAATAATTCAAAAAGTAGAGGAATTACTTAGGGAATACAAAGATTTTTTGCATGGACCTTGGCTTTCCCCAATTGTGGTGGTCCCCAAAAAGAACAAAAAATTGAATTTTTTTGTAAATTTCCAAAAACTCAATGCAACTAGCAAAAAAGGTCCATATCCTTCACCTTTCACATAAGAGGTTTGGACATGGTGACTTGACATGAGGTGTATTCCTTTTGGGTGAATTTTTTAGTTATCACCAAATCATTATAGCCCTAAAAAATCAAATAGAAACAACCTTCAGATGATAATTGTTTGGGGATTGATTTTTTTTTGTTGTCATTCTTCATTTACCTCCATGATTGCCATACAAGAAGACAATCATTGTTCTGCAGAACAAATAATACAACTACTACAAGGAGCAACTTTAAAGGAATAAATGTTGAAACATAAGCTAGAATGTGATTATTCATTAGGTGCCAAACAAGCCAAGTGGAAAACAAAATACATCAAATAAGAACTTATGTGGAAGCAACTTGGTCAAATCCATTTATCATCACATATGCACATTACCATCACTAAAGGAAAATTGGAAAAAAAACTACCATTTGCAACTATATTCTAGTTGCAAAAGATATTTACTATTAAAAATTGCTTAGTTGCACAAACAAGTTGCATAAAACACTAGTTGCAAGTGTGGATGAAGTCAACAATCAACAAATATTTCACCATTTGTATACTATTGTATGTCATCCATATGTTACCATAAAAATTAACAATTTACATAATGACGTGTGGCAAATGAAAAAGGTTTGAAATTTATTTTTAAAATATATAATGGATCCTCATTGTTTATTTTAAACGGTTTTAGGTTGTGACACATGGCATAATACCAATATGTCATGTGAAACATTTTTGAATTTTGGTCAAAATGAATTAAAATCAATATTTAGGTAGGTAGGTGGGTAGCTTGGTTGGTGGGACTAGGTAGGTAAGTAAGTAGACATGTGTATGTAAGTAAGTAGGTTAGGGAGGTAGGTAAATATTTTAAATTTCTTTTAAGTTTAACCTTTAAGGTTAAATTCCTTAAAGGGTTAAGCTCCTTTGATTGGTTCATCCCAATTGACATGCGTTTATTTATGTGAAAGTGTACAACAAAGCCTTTTCATTATACAATTTTCAAAATGGAAATGAAGGACAAAACATATGGGGAAAGAATTGAAGTTGCAACTTAGTTGCAAACTAGGTTGTGACTAAAAAGATTATTTCATATATTTTATCTTCCTTTCTAATTTTTAAAATTATATAATTAAGCAAATGAATAAATAATTAACTAACTAACTAACTAACTAACTTATTAGTTATAAATTATTAAATAATATTCATAATTTAAATATAAAATATACAAAAATATTAGATAATTAATTAAATAAATTGTTTGTTATAAAATTTAGCTAAATAATCAAATAGATAACTGAAATATTAAATAATCAGTAATTAATATCTTAATAATAACCAACCAACATATTAGTTTTACATTATGAATCAATAATCAAAGAATTAAAGATGAATTATTAAAATATTAAATAGTTAATAATTAACTAAAAACATTTGGCTATGCTTTATTAAAAACTAAATTTGTAACTAATAAAAAAATCAACGAATTAATTAGTTATAAATTTTGATTAATGGTTCTTAAATTATTGCATAAAATATCTAAAATATTAATTAATTAATTAATTAATTAATAAATATCTAAATAATAAATAATTGACAACATTATTACAAGTTATTAAAATTTTTATATAATAATAATAACAAAATAAAAAATTCATAATTATAGACCAACCAACAAATAACTTACTAATGAATTAGTTCTAAATTATTGATGGATAGTTCATTAATTAATTAATTAACGATTGTGAATTAAATACTTATTAACTAATTATGTAGTTATAAATAATTGATTAATAGTCCATACAAACAAATAAATAACTAATATAATGAATAATTACGAAATATTAAATATGAACTATTAGTGATCAATTAATTAAAAATAAGTGTAACTAATTAATCATTTATTAATTTATAAATATGTAAATTACATTAAGTAGGTAAGTAGGTAGTGTATTTGCTTAAATACAAATTAAATACAATTTTATAAGTACATTGATGGAAACATACCCCCGTTATACCCTTAATAAAATTTAACAAAAATACACTTACCTTTCAAATGATTTTTAATACACCTATGTATACCATTAAGGGCTATCTTGACACCTTAATGGTGTGACTAAGTTTGGTTCCATTTGCAACCAATGGGACATATGGGCATAATCATGGATGAAAACAATTCTAAAATGTAGGCTGAAAAAATCATTAGTTGCAAATGTAGTATTGGTTGTAGCATAGTTGCAAGAGTGGTCAAAGGTGAAAAATAGTTGCAAAAACAATTCTAAGGTTAGCAATGTTAATGAAAATTAGTTGCACATAGTTGCAAATGAATTGCTTGCATTTTGGGGGATTTCTTTTAGTACATAGGGTAGGAATGAAAAATGAAGTCAATGGGTATGTGTTGTAGGATGGATAGAGTTTTTGAATTTGATGGGCAGTTCATCAAGAATGTTGAAGTGAAGGAACTCATTTATAACTTTTGGTTGTTTTTTCAAACTATCATGCTCAAAAGGTTACAAGTCATGTTGGACTCCAAGGTGATCAACCAAATTTTCAAACTATCGACAAGAAGGATGGTGGTTCCAACTAAAGATTTGTATAATGAAAAGTTTAGTTTGTACCATGAAGGTGGTAGAGATGAACATTACAAACAAGACTTTAGTTACATCCTCAATAAGGTGGTGACAAATAAAATGGAGACACATGTAACTTCCTTGATAAAGGTGGGAATGTTTAAGCAAGGTAATAAATTGGTACCAAAAACTTTGTTGTTATCCATCAAAACTATTGAAAGAAGATAGGTGAACTAGGTGAACTAGGTAGAATGGTTCATGCAACATCTACACAAGGAGATTGTGGCTATGCAATGGAAAGCTAGGAAATGTGGGCAATAATATTGTTGCACTTACATTCACAATAATAGTTAAACATTACTCCTAGGTGTAGGGGTATGATGAAGATGACGATATACAACCTCTTGCAATGTTCATTCAAAAGATGCACATAGATAAAACATCAATGTTTGTGTTGATTATCAATGTGCATTTAATGACAATAGTCAATAATTATAATAAATCTATGGAGTTGGCAAGGCCAAAAATTTTTGTAAGAGATGGGTGAACTTCAAGTAACTCTAATTTAAGAAGGGGATATTGTCATAATGAAAAAGTCTATTTAGTAAATTTTGGCCTCTATAGAAATATGTATTTAACATATGTTAATCATTGCTTAATATCTTATTTGTTAAGTGTTAACCATGGGTGATGAGTCAAATCAATAAGAATTAGCCATGGTGGAGGTGCATGTCAAACATGTATAAGTTGGGTTTCAAGAAATTCATGAGAATATTGTGTTGGAACAAATGGATCAAGAAGTATATAAGGAAGAAATTAAGAATATGACATTACAATGCTCCAACACGATTCCATGGAACATGAAGAAATAAATGTTCATATATATTAAGACAATAAATCACTAGCATGAATGGTTGGAAGAGTAGGAAGCCAATATGGAATTTAATGTCCAACCAACTTTGGTAGAAATTATTAAGAAGGGGGGCATTGATACACAAATAACTAAAAATGTGCCTACCAAACCACTAGTGTTGAGCCTACCAAATAAGAACTTGCAATTGACATAAAAGTTGTTAAAAGGATCATTGTTGAAGAGTTGATAAATGATCCATTTGCCAATGGAAAAAAGTCCTAGAAGAAACAAATTTTGGAAATGGTGCATTTTTTCATTAAAAAGGTTTAAAGTTTAAAAAGGAATCAATTCTTAAGAATATTGGATTTTTCCTTAGAGGTGGACAAGTTACAAAAGCAACTTCTTGTTGTGCATTTATAAGGGGCAAGTCTCATTGATCCAATTGAATTTGTAACACGTCAAAAAAAGTGGGAGAAATTTAATGTTGGACTAGTGATTCTTTGATAATGAAAAGATGGAATTGGAAAGGCACATCTAAGAGTTGGAGGGGAAGATTAAAATAATTGATGAAAAAAAACATCAATCTCAAAGGCATTCAAGTTTGATGAGGAAACAAACATAAAAGAAGATAAATTTATGAAGAATTAGTGGTGAAATTGAAGACAATGGAGAATAGGAACATATAATTACTTGCTAAAGGAGATAAATACAAAGAAATTGTGAAGATTCATGATGAGTAGGCGGTAAACTTGACTAAGATAAAAGGTTTATTAGAGGCAGAAAAAGGAAAGTCAAGATTAAAAACAAAGATGCAAGCCTTGGAAAAAACAAATGTTGCATTAAAGGTGAAGTTACAAATAGTGGTGAAAGCAAACTCAAATGTGGCATCCATAAAGATGTTGGAAAGAAAAAAGGTTGTGTTGAAGGTACACAATGAAGAGTATGCACTTTGTGTGAAGGGGCATCATGAACATCTAGTAGTTATGTTGGGGAGGCCAACCATTGAAAGAAATTAATTTTCAAAAATCACATCATAGCTACATGAAAGTTAACAAGAGCGAAAAACTCAATGCAAGAAGGAAAAGCATTGGAAGATGCAAAAAACAAGAAGGTGACATTAGGAGCATTGTGAAGGCCATCTTGAATGCTACAAAATCAAGATGTTGGCTTAGTAAAGGTTTTTCAAGAGGTGAAAACCTCCATGATTAAACTATACTACCAAGAAGAAGAAGGTATGGTTAAATAGTTGGATGCAACTCATGAGTATTGAGACATGGAAGAAAAACACCAAAATAATGAAGGAGAAGATGATGATGATGATGATGTGTAGATTTGTAAAGCAAATCAACACCTACTCCTAGGGTAACAAATAAATGAATCTAGTGGAAATGGAATTAGCTAAGAAAGTTACTAATAAAAAACATTCGAATCGTTGAAGGGAGAAGTTACATCTTGAAACATAGGCACCTTGCAAGCAACGATGTTGATACCAGGGAAACACACATGTATATGATTTTTATCAAACACACATTAGGATCAATTTCTAAACTAGGATAATTGAACGTAAAGTGCTTTATAAGATGCTAATTCCATGTGATGTAGAGGTAATAGGCTTAAAACCTTGTACTAGATGCCAATTCTAAGTGACACGTTGCATGCCCTCAAGGAATTGGAGTGTATATTGGCAATGACACCCAATCCAAAAACTTATTACATGTTTTATCAGCTCTAGAATTATTTGGCACTTATATTTGTTTCCCTAGTGATAAGGACATTCATAAAGTTGGAGGATTTTGAATTGTTGTGGAGTTTGACAACATGGAGTATTGAGAGTATTTGGCCTAAAACATCATATATGGCTACATCATTTTCAATGATTTTCATGGTTATGGAAAGGTAAAGTACCTTATAAGTTATTTGGGGGTCTATGCAATGCACTATTATTACAAATTAAAAGTTGCCTACCAAGCTTCACCATAGGAGGAATCAAGGAAATATTAGATCACATTAAGGTGTGCATGAAGAATGAGAAACATAGATGGGACAAACTCATAATCCAATGCTTTGAACTTCATCATGAAATTAACATTTTCAAAAGTGATGGCAATAATTTTGTGGTGACGTGACAACCCTAGGACCAAATTCTAGAATTACTCAAGCACATTTTGAAAAAGACTTTTATACATTGTTTGTTACCATTCATCTTATAGGACATTTATCAAATTAACTACATTTAAGGCCCACAAATCTTATCTAATGACAATACCAACAATATTTCCTTCACCAATTGTGAATATGAGCAAAGAGGAGGTATTGGAAGATGATGAATGGCATAACAATATTCAAGGGAACTTCATCATCTTTAAAAAGAATTGAATAACTCCATGATTATGACACCCCATTCAATATTTCAAGAAAATTACTAACATAGAACCCACTAAAAAACAAGTATACTATGTGAAGACATTGCAATCCTACATGAAGGGGATAAAGTAAGAAATATGGATAAACCACATTCAATAAATAATAGTTCAACAATTAGCTTAAAAGGAAATAAAATTGAACATAATAGGTTAGTCAAAATTTTAAAACAATTGAAATCACTCTTACTGAATGTTGTAGCTAGTTGAACTAAATGTTGTAGATAGTTGGGAATAGTTAGAACAAACTATAAAGTGATATAAAAAAGTAATTCTTGAAGACAACGGGGCTCTTGATCTTCTATCATTTTTGAACTTCTATGATGGAATTATTATTTTTCGTGTGTGTGTGATGTGCACAATAGAACTAGTTAATATAAAATTTACAAAAAATAAGGTGTAAATGATGTTTTATAGATCAAGGCCCTGTCATGATGGTAATCTACAGTGGTAGAAGTAACTTTATAGTAAATAATCAAATGAAAGTTTTAAGATGGTCTTGATTAGGTTACATGAATAGTTGTAACATAATACATAAGTCAATGAAATCATCCCCAAAGTGAAAATGCTACCTTGGTTAGCACATGGTGTCAAGGATAATGGAATGGGCAAAAACCTAATGGTCATAAATCATGTTAAGAGAACTTGAAAATTTAATCATTGACAAAAGTTGCAAAAATAATTCTTTGACCATTAAATCATTTGGCAAGGGTTCAAATCATATTTGGTTATAATTGGAAATATCTTTTGAAAGGTTACAACTTCTACATGACAACTTTCAAATTGGAGGCAAAATGAGAAAGTTATGTCCCCTTAAAAGTGGCAAGTTCATAACTTTGCAATTTTAAGACTTTTATTTAAAACCCACAAGAAAAAATGCCAAACATACTAGTGTAATCTTCAACAAGGGAGTTGTAAAGTATATGATACTAGGGAGGAGATTGGTGAATCCTTTCAAAACAATGGTGTGGCTTGTTAACCCATGGCTCATATGTGCAATATTTTGGCTCAAATTACAAGTTAAACTACATTTTTTCTTACTTAATCCATTTTCATCAATTGTTCAAAACTTTTTAAAAATTTAAGATAAGGTACACAACTAAACATCCAAAGAAGTTAACAAATTATGAAAAAAAAATCCTAAACTACTTTAAACTAGACTGGAAGTTCATTTTTCCCATTTCAAAGATCATTTGTAAAACATTACACTATATTCATTAACCCTTTAATGTCAAGTAGCTTTTGGAGGTCAACTTGTAGTATAGTCGGTTAGCTTGTGAAAATTTCTAAAATACCTTTTCATCAATTGTCCATTTTTTTTCACAGTTTTCCCAATTATTGACAATCAAAAAAATGAAATAAATGGCACTCTTCATCTAATTGGAACCTCCTTTTTCACTTCAAATATCATTCTTAAAGGGTGAAAATCATGTATCATTTAGAACAAAAAAATGTTAAATATTCTACAATACAATTTTTAAACCACTACAATTTTAGATTTCATCAATATCATCTCCATCATGTTTCATTTTTGATAAAATATGATTAGCTAAAAAAATGATGCAACAAAATTTTGGTACACGTTAAAAAACTTGGACCTAAATCAATGCACCACATTCATCAAGCCTTAAATGCATGGTACTATTTAAAGGTCAATTCACCATACAAGTGGTCAACTTGTAAATTTTCTCAAATGTCCTTTTCATCCATTATCCAATGTTGTTAATGTTCCGAATTAATTCCATTTTCATTAATCATTAAAAAAAACTATGAAAATGCCAAGGAAATTTACTCAAAGAAACACCCAAAGGAGTTTAAATGAACAAACATAAAAAGAAGTTGGTAATTATAGAAAATGAACAAATTATAATTTGCCTTCAATCATATTGCAACTTTTTAAATTCCTTCAAAGATCATTCCTAAATCAATATACAATAATTCACTAACCTTTAAACACCAAATACCTTTTGGACGTCAACTCACAATACAATCAGTATACTTGTGGAATTGTCATAATAATCCTTTTCATCCATTGTTTGACTTTGTCAACTATGCCAACTAATATTTTCGTTAATTGGATTTATATATATATATAAAGGGAATTCAAGCAAAGAAATGTCCAGCGAAGTTTGCATGAAAAAACATTTGAAGAAGTTGACATTTAGGGAAAATGAATTAATGACAAACTACTGGTATTCCAATTGGAACTTCCTTTTCCACATTTCAAAGATCATTTTAATAGTAGTAAACCATAGCAATTTACATTTCAACAATTTACATAAAAAGACATCTAAACAATTTGACAATTAGAACAAATGGATAAATGGTGAACTACTCTCAATTAGATTGCAACTTCCTTTTTTGTATTCCCAAGATTAGTCTTGAAGTGGTATACCACATACACCACATTCATTCACCTTTCAATGATTAGTACTTTTGGAGGTTAGCTCACAACACAATTGGTTAACTTGTGATTTTTAAAAAAATGTCTTCACACAAGTATTAAACAAGAAAAAATCCAACCGCTTGTGGATTGGTCATTAAAAATATTGCCCATGTGCCCCTCCCATATTTAACTACAACCCCCTTTAATATAGTGCTTTGAGTGGAAAGCCCCACCCTTCTTTCCTCCCCTTTAAACGGTCATTGCATGTCTTATTTTCATCATAACCCAATCAAAATTGAAATGGACTTTTGTGGTTAACATGCCATTGAAAGCCTATGACCACATTGCACATGGCCCAAATTTTGTTTTTTGAAAAAATATCATTTATTATATCAATTAAAAATTTCAAAAAGGCCATGTTTGATGGTAAGCATAAATGGGAGCAACCATTTAATTGTAGTAGGACAAGTCCCCAGCTAAAAAATGTTTCTTCAAATGTTTTTTTATTGTACCCGAATTATCATAAATGTAGTAACTATCAATAATATTTCCCTTTATTTTTAAAAAAAATTCTTGTGATGCAATGTTAATTAAAAACCACCTCTTCAAGCAATACATTTTGAATTCAATTTTGTTTCTTACTCTCCTCTTCCCTAAATGGTTTTCTTTAGTGAATATGTTTTTTGATATTCATTTGGGGAAACTATCCAAGGAAAAAGGTGGCTTTTCTCCGTGCAACTTGGCTCCAATTCCCTAGTCAAATTGCCGAAAGAAGAAAAAAAGGTTGGGCCAAGTTTATTGGTGAAAACAGAAATAGGTGGACAATTTGGACTATCATAATTGTAATTTTCTTGGATTGTTGATGAACTTAAAATACAAAGTCATATTCAACATTAACATTGTCAAAATTTGAATTATCCATGTTGCAATAGACTATTCAAAAATATGGATGGATTTATAAAATAGATTCATTTAATGTATTTTTGACATTTTTTTGTCACATACAAAAATTTATATGTGGACTAAAAAAATATAATAGTGTCAAAATTGAAGTTTAAAAAATGGAGAATTTCAAATGAGGTATGTAAAATAAAAATACATTAAACCTTTCCAATTCAAGAAATTTTGATTAAAATTTAATTTACAAAAAGATGTCATTTTACTTATTGAAAGGTCAGTTCACATTCAAAATTCCAAGCTTTCACATGGAGTTTTTGACCATTCACATTTTTAACCATAAGTGGAGGGGAATGCACATTGAATAACATATTTTACTAAATGACACATTGTGATAATTTTAACTAACATAAAATTTGGACTTTCACCACTTTTAAACCACTTAATCATGCATTTACCCATAATAGGAAGAAGAGAAATTGGGACCATGCTTTCCTTAAAGACCTTAGCTACACTTCCATGGGGAAAACATGTCAAGTTGTAATTAGAAGTTGCCCAATCAATGAATGTGTCATCTCATTTTTTGTCCCTAAATTTTCATCCATTATGCAACTTCAATTTTCACCCACTATATAAATTTTCATTCATTATGAAGATTTGAATCAACTTTCAATCCACTTTGTAGCCTTTTCCCTAAAATCTCATCCATTGTGCAACTTTATTACCCAACTTTTCACCCATTAGGAATTTTTTTCCTCATCTTTTGACCATCATGCAATTTTCCATCCATTATGCAACCTTCCTCCATACTTTTTCATTTATTTTGAAACCTTACAAAAAAATTTAAGCATTTCACAAAATTTGATTGCTGGTAAAAACTGCAAAAAATGAATGCAACTTCCCCAACAAAAATATTTGTGAAGAACAAACCATTCCCTGGGCAACACATTTGCCTCAAGGAAAGGCCATTCCCCAAGGAAAGGGCAACACAAACATGTATTGGTGTACTTTTAAACACTTGACCTACAGAAAGGCCATTTCCCAAGTCAACATCCAACCATTTTTCATTGTAGTTCAACACATTTGCCCCCAAGGAAACAACCATTCATTTGGCAACACAACTAGTTCTTGAGGTAATTCAAAACATTTGCCCTTGGGGTAAAGATCATTCTTCAAGGAACAAACCATTTCCTAGAAATGATTCCCTTTATTCTTTCTTGGATAAAAGCCATCCAAGAGAAAGATGAAGATGATAAAAGAGTTTGAATACATGACTTCTCACTTAAAGTAAAAGTGATCAACTAATGTGCCACACCTTGATTTATTTCTAAAAATTAGTATCCCAACCATACTTAACACATTCATTGTAATTGGGGGACAATACATTTGTTTGAAAATCAGTTGGACACTAGATTCTGTTTGATTTGTTGTCACTAATTAATGTTTGCCATGTTTGACTTATATAAGGTATTTAAGGGTCAAAGAAAATCGTCAATTTCAAGCATAATGAGAAAACTTAATCATTAAATCAATTATTGAATGTAAATTTTTTCTTATTAGGCAGTTTGTCGTGTGAAAGAATTGAATTAGGTGCCACACCGAAGTGCTTAGTAGTTGTCCTACTAAACATATTAGATCACACTTCACCTATTTAATGCTTGTCTTAACAAACTGATTAAGTCACTATTAACAAAACCCCAATCCTTTGGACCTTTGGCATTTGTGCGATTTCACATGCTAGAACTCAACCCTCCTCCCTTCAAGCTCACCCCCACCAAGGTTTTGTTTTTTCGATTTTTCTAATATCAAAATTTTGGCAAAGTTGCTTGAATTTATAGTATTTTCCCAATATTTCTGGTTGAAAATTTGATAAAATTTGACTCCCAAAAAGTATTGTTGAAATTTGAAAACTAGCAACCTTTTTCCAAGTCACGAAATTTCACCCAATTTTTTTCAAATTGAAAATGAAGTTACCTTTTTATCATTTTAATCACCAAAAGTGGAATTTTTTTCATAAAAATCATCAGATTTCTACATTGTAATACCTTTTCAGATTTGGCAATAATTAATTATTTCTAAAAATGTCCAAAAATATGTTTGAAATGAAAAAAATTAAAGAAATTACAAATATTTAAGGAAACCTGAAAGCTTCATGCTTCAAGCCGATCCACCATCAAAAAGCAAGTATCCAACAGCAGACAACAATTCTTAATCCTATAATTTGGTGGAGCATTAGGTCTCCTGAATTTTGCAAAAAGAAGCAATAGAAATTATTGTAAAAGGTTAAAGATTCAGAGTTTAGAAAATGTGCCAAAGAAGAAGCTTTCTATAGAAATTTCATAAGTTAGTATTGTTTATTGTCAAAGTAGATTTTGAAAAAAAATTAAAAAGTTCAGTCCACACCCAGGGGCTGAACCTGAAAAGGTACTATTACAAGTATTGGGTTTGTAGTACGCAGCCCAAAATATAGACGGATAAATATTTGCCTAAATATTCCTAGGGACGGACGGATGAATCAAATCAGGTTTTTTGCATCTTTTTATTTTTATCAGAGATATCCGTAAAGTATGGAAAACATAGACTTTGTAGTTCTATGTTTTCAAAGAACTATAAACGTCTATAACGTACTTTATTTATACGTAAAGTATGGAAAACATATAAACTATATCCGTATAGTTTGGTCATAAACGGGGTGAATTAGCATTCAATGGGGGATAAAACTCGGAAAACCATCAATTTTGTTGGTAAAATGAGCTTCATCCTGCCTTTCCTTTTCCTTGGCGCCTCCACTGCTGCTACATATATTTTGACTGCTCGTACTCGTACAGCCACTATAATTACTCTCAAACCTTGTGCATTAAAATGCTGAGTTTCAGGATTTTATACTCAGATTTATTAAAATGTCCCTACTTTGTAGATACTACTGAAAGAGGGGTTTGGGGGGCGAAAGGAGGCCCAAAGATAGTATGAAGACAGGGTGACTTTACAGATATCTAAATTGTGATTGTGGATAGATGATTGCCAGTTTGGCTGCTAAAATATTTTCTTAAAACAAACACTGGGTTGAGTTGTCTCAACCTAGCCTAGGCTACCCCTGCGTTAGCTTGCTTGATGTCTAACTTTTGGAAAGGACTTTTTGATGATGGAACCATTAAACAAAGCACCCAGCCAAGGGGAAAGAGAAGGAACAAAGAGAGAGAGGAGCAAGTCTCTTCTCCAAGTCCCTTCTCCACGAGCAAAACCCGAAGTGGGTCACTAGGGGGCAAAGGAACAAATCATGTTCCAGAGTCCCCACCAGCTCAAGAAGCATATAAGAAAGATAAAGGGATAAGTTTTTTGTTTTGACAAAATTTTGGGCCGTCATTTTGGTTTTGACAAATTGTGGGCCGTCGTCTAAGTTTGCGCCAGGTTCTTTTTATTTGCTTGCTTTTCCTTCACGTGCTCTGTGAGCCGAATTGTGTACAAGAGAAAGCCAACTGCTGATCCACCACCTTCGTCAGTCAGTGGCCTGCACCCTACCAGCCTGCCAAACTTCCCTTTTGTCAATTTTGCCATGTAGCACAAGTGTCAACAATCAGTAGCAAGGTTTAGCCAAATTTACCTACAAGTTAAACATGAAAATATTTTTTTGGCTACATACTTGAACCATGTTGTAGGCAATCTGGCAATGTTTTCGTAGATTTCAGTCAAGTTCTAGCTATTGAAAATCTCAAAAAAGACACTTGATTTCAGTCAGTGATTTTTTGGTAGTGAATTTTCACCTGTTTGTAAAAAACCATTCTGTCAAAAATTCCCTGGAGTGGGGGGGCGCCAGGGGAAGGAAAAAACATTGAAGTTTTTTTTTTCTTTATTAAATTGCCAAAAATCACCACAATTGCTTACAATATGAAAGGGTGCTTAAGACCTTTTTTGTTTCATATTTTGACTATCGCCATATTTGGCTAAATACATTTATGGATGCTTGCCATCTAAGCAACATCACAAATTTGAAAAAGAAAAAGAAAAACACTGGTTTTACCTTCTCTTTTTGGCTATTATAGCTAGCCAAAAAAAAAGGCTGCTGCCTACCTGCTCCTTATTGGCAGCAGCAGAAAAGGAATGACATACCTACATGCAGCAGGGGTGAAGGGGGAGGCGCAGGGCAATCATGGGAACCACCCTTGAACATTGCTATAAAAGAGGATGGGGCCAAAGAGACTTTATAGTTATATGCATGACACAAGATTTTAATTGGAGACGATTAGGAAGTGTTTGTTTTGCAAGTTGGAGTTGTTACAGGATTTCAGCCAAAGAGATTTATAAATAGATACATGACACAAGATTTAAGTGGAGACCTTTAAGAAGTTATTTGCATTACTTGTTTAGGAAGTTGTTTTTGGCACGTTTTAGTTGTCACGGGATTTAAGACGGTAACTTGGTTTTTGGTTTGTTCATTCACAACGAAAGAACACACGCATCATCCTGTCTCAGGTCACCAAAACTTCCCTATAAGAGTAGTACTACTACAGTCAACCCATTCATATTCCCTGTCGCCAGCAGTCAGTATGAATACCTTTAGATATGTCAAAATGTTTTGTTGCAGGAACTTTGTTTTGTCCAGAGCTGCGATCCAGCTGAATCTGGACATGATCAGGTCATGACAGTAAAACAAAATTGTTTGGGTTTTGTTTTCCCAGGATATTGGTGTTCAAGACTTTTTTAGTACAGTTACAATATTCAAACCAGCTTTACAGAATTGTTATTAAGTCTGAGGGAATAAACAATTCAGTGCAACTTTGCTAGGGCACAATTATTGTCACCTCTGGACTAGAGATGAACTGGGTTTGTTATAGTCTGTAGTAATATAGCAGAACAGACTTGAGAGTGAGTAGTACAAGTACACACATGCTTTCATGGGCATAGTAAAATGTTTCTAGTCTTTATTTGCTGGGATGATCTAATCATTTGCATTATAGGCATTGGTGGTGGTGGTGTGTGTGTGTGTCTATGCCTAATGTAGTCTAGACAATTTTTTTGTTGACATAGGTTTTTTACAAGTGGATGTAGGTTTTGTCTTTGCAGCCTCAAGAAAGAAAACTCCAAAGACTAGTAGCAGCAAATTCTGTTTCTCAAGGTCTACAGCTTGAACCTTAATAAGAAAAGTCATTCTCAATACACAATATGACACTGGCAGCCAGGTACTCCTTCACAGAGTGCATTAAGCTGAGCTTCTAAGATTGGGTTATCTTATGTAGACCTGATGATGTGGAAGTACTAGCTGTGATTGATTGCAAACAAAACTGAACAGCAGTGCACATTTCAAACAAATTATTCTGGGTTCTATGATCAAAACTATATTATCTATTTTTTTGGCAATCATATTACCTTTTGTGGATCTGATTATTCTAATTTCGGGAGAGAGAGAATTTGCAGTCACAAGTTTTCTCAAGTGTTGAAATCCAACTCAAAGTGCCCCAATCTTTTTGATGGCACAACCAGGTGATGACCGATTTCTGCACTTTGTAAACAAATGAATCCCTAGTTTTCATAGGTTTGAGTCTCCCTTGATTGATTACATGCAGCAGATCATCCATTGATTCATACTGCAGCCTTTAAGAAACATGGCCTTTGTGAATTCCTCTTGATCTCGTGCTATATACCCATGCATCAATTTGGACATCATGGGTACCATCTTCACCACTGATTTTTCTATTGTGGTTAATGTTTGCAAAAGTTGGAGCTCAAAAATCATTCAGGAGTATAACTATTATGTCATAAATTCTATGCTTTGTAGAACAAAATTGCCAATTTCTTGTGAAAAAAAAAATGGAAAAAATTTCGCCACATTTTGATGTGCAGTATTTAGTTTTCGGGCAGTTTTTCCTCTCATTTTCTATCACGAGAAATTATTTTCATTTTTTCGCAAAAAGTGTGCAAAAAAAAAATCAAGGGTGCAATCTATGGAAAAAAATGCAAATATATAATTCACATAAATAAAAATAAGGTTTTTATAATTGGATTATGAGAATATATCTAAAATATTTTTTAATTTCATAGCATACCCAAAAAAAATCTTTTTATCTCATGTGTTTCAAAAAATATACAAAGAGCTACTTTCACAGAGATTTTAACAGTTTGGACAGCTTTCTATGCAAGTTATGTTTTGCTGATTAATACTAGATTTTTTAAGGGATGATGATAAATGAAATGGGAAAAAGAACACTGATCTTAATCAGCTGGGAGGCATTGAATTCAACAAGTGTGAAAGCATGACCAATATCATCCAATTCCTCTAGTATTGATTTAGTAGTCATCCTGTAAAAACATAATGATTTTTTGGAATTTTTTTTTCAAATTTGGGCAATGTTTAGGGGAACATTTGACAGAATATTATTTTTTGGAAAAAAAAGTTGCCACAAAAGAACCTGCACAGTACAGGTGATTATCAATTCAATAGTAATATGTTAAACTAGGATTAAAACTAAGCATCAGATTCCAAGGCTTGCAAGGTGAAAGTTCCCAATGTTCATCGATTCAAAATAAGACGGCATGTGCTTCATTTCCACATCCTTCATTCTCCACATGAGGCACATGCTGTAGCTCATTTCCACATTCTTGGTTACTGTATGAACGATGAACCATGGTTTTTACCATTGTTGAGCTCAAAAGTTTTGATGGGGTGATTTGTAAACTCTATGTCGGGTGTGTTGAACAGACTATATTATGACCCACTTAGCTTTTATGGACAACGTGTGAGAATTGCGCGGAGTTACAAGGTCTAGTGTGCACATGAGACCCATTGATTTTTTTCAAGCAGATGTGGATATTCAAAACAATTGCTTATCGTTCATGTGCAGTTTTTGGATGCTTCCTTTTGAGTATAATTTTATGCATATATTGAAAAAATGAAGGGACTGGAGTTTATTTTCAGCGAAGGAAAATTGCAATTGAGTTATTTTCAAACCCTGAAGTACGAATCAGAAGCAAGGGGCATGAATAAGAATTTTGCAAGCAGATCGGTTCTTATAATGTTGTTGCTGTGTGGAGCAGGGTTTGGAGGAGGAAATAGAGTGTGTGGCAATCTCTATTTCAGACAAGCCTGTTTGGTTCACAGAGAAACTTTATCCTGTTGGCAAAGTAAGTTACATGAGCGAATATAATTGTTTTCCTTTCATCATTATTTCTGAATTTACAAAGATTATGAATTTCCATACATACCATCAGCACACTCAGTTGGAATTATTGTGAATTTCACATTCTTGGCCTGTTTCAGTAGTTCTGAAAATATGGGAACCTGGGGTAAGGTTCCGGTATTGGAGCATAATGGCCAAGTGAAGGGTGAAAGCTTGGACTTGCTTGAGTATCTTGATCAAGAATTTGGAGGGCCAACCATCATGCCCACGGTGAAGCTACTGTACCTACTACCCATGTCTCCTAAAATTGTCTGTCAAGAATTTCTTCTTTTTTTTTTCTTGGAAGCCTGCTAGTATGAATGTCATCATCAAGCTTGATCCATGTCTTGGATATGTGAAAGATTAATAAAAGGATGCAAGATCTTCTTCTTCATAGGTGGTCACTTTTGGTTCTTCATGAAGTAGCAATTTGTAAATTATCACTGACTCCCATCTCTGATGAACTTAGAGTGCAAGAAATGGGTGACGAAGAGAATGCATGTCTCGACTTTATCTGTATACAAAATGATCCAGAAAGTCCTAGAGTCTTGGGTGACATCCATGCTTGGGTGGGTCACAGGAGGAAGACAAGAAAGAGGCAGCTGCAGAGCTGTTAAAGTATACTGATACGTTCCACACGGCTTGGCGTAGAGGCCTTGGCTCCTATGATGCCAGCCCAGCTGCTATTGAGAATGCTGTTGGTAAAATCCTGAGTCCATTCTCCTGCTATACCACACCCAACCCTGGTTTATTTTTCATCTTTGTTAGAACTATTGTTCTAGATGTCTGCAGAACTTCAGAAACAAGTGTGTGAGATCATTGATGTGATAATGTTCAAGAAGATTTCAGTGGAGGTTTTCTCTTACTGATTTGAAGATTCTCGGAATGATATACAGGAGCTGGGATCTAATTCCTGACATGTAAACTGATGATTTTCTTCTCATGATCTTCCCATATTGTTGCTTTTTTCCAGCACCAGTGCTTGATTACTTAGAGAATGCACTCAGGAAATATGCCACCCAAGGACCCTTCTTCCTTGGACATTACAGCCTGGTAAGTACTTTGGGTGTATTCAGTTTTTTTTTGGGCACCATCTTTGATATGTCCATGTTTTAGGATTGTGTGCATAAGAAAATAAAACTGGAATCTCTTTGTTCACTGATCTCAAGAAAAGATTGTTTGTTCATCATGCTCATGAAGTTAATTTTGTACACAATTCTTTGTTTTGTGTGACAGGTTGACGTAGCGTATGCCCCTTACATTGAAAGATTTCAGATTGCTTTTTCTGGAGTTTCTGGGGTTAAGTATGATATCACAGCTGGTCGACCAAATCTTGCAAAGTGGATCCAGGTGATTTCCCTTCCTCCCCAAATCTCATAACATGCAATGCAGTGTCTCAAAATTGGGAGTCGACCAGTATTGGACTGGTATCAACTAGTATTGGGCAGTCAGTCACCTGGTTTGGCCAGTAGAACGGTCGGTTCCAGTTCCGGTTAGTAAAAAAAAAACCAAACTGGAATGGGGTCTGATTTTAACACTGCAGATCAGCCTGCAGACGCCAAATTCCACCAGACCTCACCCAGGTTGTGCTTACCCGGCAGAATGCTCCATCTACGGCTCACTCTCTAGTACATACCAGTCTAAAATCCTACCTACCATGCTGAAAATCTGAATGACATTCTCAAGCATACCAGCTTCATTATTTAATGTAATGCCTGATTGTAAAGTACTATATTTAAAACTGCCTAGTGAGAACTGTCAAAATAATAATAATAATTATTATTATTATTAGCCACGTAATTAATCATTTAATAAACACAATTAGGTGCTGAACCAGCCTAGGTACTATACATCGGTCTCATGTTGTTGTGGGATTTGTGACAAACTGTACATAAATGAGTGAAGAAAAAACACAAATTGTGGATTTTGAGCAGGCTATCAACACTGTGGATGCACATACAAGCAACAGTCTCGAACATGATGGATTGCGTGGTGAATTCCAGAAGGTGCTGGTGAGTGAAGCAATTTGAAGCTAACTCCAGGAAAATTGAAGGGTCTCATTACTACCATATTTTTGAATTAAGACTTGAAAATTGTATCTAACCATTACCCAAAGAGACAAATGGCTGAAAGCATTGAGGAATCAAGATCTATCTATTTTATCTGTCTATCTATTTTTTTATGAAGAAGGACATGAATTGTTTGTGATTGCAGGATAGTGGTTTCTTCAGGCGCTTCTCTGATTGAGAGAAATGTGGCATTTAATTGAGAAACAAAGGGGACTTCACAGTCTAGATTTTCTCAACTCAATTTGCGGTCCAACTTGTGCATGTGCATTTTTTCTGCCAAGAATGTATCAAATTGGACCACTAGTCAAACTTCATAATTGAGACATTTGGTGATAGTGGATGAGACAAACAAACACAAATCATTTCTATTTAGAAATCAATGGGGAGCGGGTGGCAGATCTGGAACTCACTATGAATGTAAATCCAGGTCTGAAATAATATACTTTAGAGGGATTGCCCATACTTGGGCCATCTCCAATGGCACAAGTGAAGTGACCTTCACAGAACTACAACCTTTTAAATAGTGTGAAAGTAAGTTAGGATGTATAAAACTTAAAATGTGCACAAGAGATTGTATGTCTTTAATTTAAGGGCTAATATAAAGAAATGAGTGCTTTTGATTGATGGATGATGATGGTTATCCTGTGTGGTGGCATTTAAATACTCTCTAAAATTCTTCAGGTTTATAGTTGGTGATGGGGAAATAATTGACACTATTTTGCATGTGATAAACACTCATAGACCTACCTCAATATACCTCAATATTGTATTGCCTGCAATAACAAGTACAGGCACATATAATGTTGGGGCATTTCCTCTGGATCAGGGTAGGGTTTTATTTAAGGATTTTGTGATGTAGCCAAAGTGGGAACTGGATTTTCATGTTTTTTTTTACTCAAACAGAGAAATCCATTGCAAGAAAAACCAAACCACAACCAGCCCGGGGGCAACAAACTTGATATATTTTTGGGTGTAAGGGTTTATTCTGCACATGCTCACAATGATGTACCTTATGTGGTTCCCACAATTCTCACCCATTGATTTACATCCAACTAATAGGGCGTTTTTTTTCAAATTTCTCAAGTAAATTCACTAGCAAAGATCCTCAACATTAATTAGCAATAAATGTCAACTATCCTAGGTGGGATGTAGATTTTTCTCAAAATACAACTTTGTATTAGTGACCACGATGAATGGAGTGTCTAAATGTGGCAAATTCTAACATTTTTTCCTCAAAATATGACAAAATTTGCAAAACAATTCTCAAAGAATCCTTTGTAAGATTTGTGACCCTCTTTTCTTTTCTTTTCAAGTGATGAAATATTGCCCAAAAAAGAAAACATCACCAACCAACATTAACAAAACCTTGTAACATTTTTTTGCATGTTTGTTAGGTGTAAAATTAACCTGCCCAAACATCTTAATACCAAGTTTTTTGTCCATCTCTCATAGAAAATTTGGAAGATACTTATGAATGGTACCCTTTAATGAATGTTGTTGAAAAACATTACCAATTAGGATTAGCAAAGGAGGGATTCTTCTAGGCATTGACTAGACACTCGCATACATTGAAGAATCTCAATGGAAGGTTGGATTGGACTAGAGGATTCTGCTTTGCCATCTTCTTCATCTTCTTCTTTGGATGCCACTGATGGTGGTGGTGATGATGAAGATGGTGGGAGGACAATAGTAGGAGGAGGAGGAGGAGGAGACTATGTGTGACTAATTGTCGATGAGGCTTGCTCGCTACAACTCCTAACAGCCATTATTGGTTCTTGTACAACAAGTTCTTTCTTTCCATCAAAGACTTTTGGAAATAATTGTTGTGTTGTTGGAACTTGAGCAGGACATTTATCTTTTTGGCTAGTTATAATGGGTGCAAAGTGGAGGGGGTGGCATGGGTTGGTTCATTGGTGGGGTTTAGGGTTAGATTGCAAAAACTGCAAGCAAATTCAATTGTTTCGGTCCCTTATAGTTTAGGGCTTCATTAGTTAATGTGTATAAGCATGGCAAACTTGACCACTAGCCACTTGTAATATTGTTTCCAACACATATATTATTCAAATTTGACTAGCCTTAGCTCTTTAGAAAGGTAATTACAAGGTGCACCTTTTTATCAAATCTTAAGTTCTGTAACTAAACTAGCAGTAAGTTATGGTATTAAACTCGAGAGTGTTTTGTGAAGGTAAGAAGTTTAACTCGGCTATAGACCACTGGTCACTTAAAACATTATTTCTAACACATATGTTATCCAAATCCAGCTTGCCTTAGCTTTTTGGAAAGCTAATTACAAGTTGCACCTTTCTATCAAATCCTAAACTTTACAGAAAAACTAGTAAAGAGTTATGCTACCAAACCCGAAAGGGTTTTTTAAAGTTTTTCTAAGATTTCAAGTCCCCAACACTATCCCTACCTATTTCCATTCTTCCCAAACTATTACAATCCTCTAATCTACTTTCTTTGTTTCTACCATCTATCAAGGAATACTCATTTTCCTTCTACCTATGAAGAGTTAAAAATAATGTTCCCAAAAAAAAAACTAAAATGATCCAACTTCACGTTTTTAAAGAAAAGAAAGGAGGATCCCCACTTGGTGGCCAATGGAAGGAGAAGGAGAAGGTTCTCATGTTCAGAGAAGCCAATGGAAGGAGAAGGAAAAGGTTCTCATGCTTAGAGGCCCATGGAAGGAAAAGGAGAAGCTTCCCATGTTTAGAAGCCAATGGAAGGAGAAGGAGAAGGTTCTCATGCTCGGAGGCCAATGGAACAAGAAGGAGAAGGTTCATTTTTACCCTTTTCATTTCCCCCCAACAAATTTTACTCAAACCTTTCATTTATTCATTTTTATTTTTTTATTTATTTTCTTTGATCTTAACCTTTTACTTTACCATGGTTTTGGCCGTTACTTACACCTTTCCTTACTTTCCTTTGCCTATAAATTATGATTGCGCATTCGATGTCACAAATTCTTTACACTTCATTGTTGATTCGATTTGGTTGAAAATCTTTTCTTTTTTCCTTGAAATTATGGTGTCGCATATGGCCACATCCTACGAGCCTCAAGCTATGCAAGCGAATGAAGAGCTGGCCCTAAAGTCGTTTTTAGATGAGACTTGACATAACATCCTCATGATGAAAAACCCAAATCGCGAGAAGTGCGCGCTTGTCTTGAAGTTGATTCCCTTTGAGCTTGGTATTATCACATTTCCTCGAGTTCTCGCACCTTGGTGATTTTGTTGCAAGTTGGCCCCGCTTCTGGTGATGAACCCAAAAATGTCTATGAAGGTTGTTACGAGACTGAAGACACCTCCATCTTTGCATGGTCTTTAATTCCTGGCATTGGACATTATCGTTGATTACACGATCTGATTCACTGACTACCTTTTTATAACAAGGCAAACTACCTAGCTCGCACCATTCGACGCATACTAGATTTCTTACAGTTATGAATTATCATTACGACATACACTAGGACTTCACATGGAATTATAGCTCTTTGTTGAACTTAACCATAATCGAAATAAATGTTTCATTCATCATGAAACTCAAGTTGCCATTATCACCCTATCCCCCTTGTTTATTTAATTGTTAAGTGTTCGAATTAATCGTATGCTTATAAGGCTTGACGATTATTCTATTTATATTAGACCTTTCATTGATTGCCTCTCCCTGCTTCATAAATTCCCAACATCCTTACTACTCACTAAATACTAAAATAAATCAATATTTTATTGCACACCATGAATTCTAATGTCCATTCCTACCCCCAACCCTCTAGAGATTTTTCACCCCTGATTAATCCATTAAAGTTCTAAAACTATTGTTTACCAGCTTTTTATTGAAGGAAAGAACTAACCCAACCAATACAGTATTTTAAAAAAGAAAACAATCCCTCCACACAACCATGCGCATTCACCACCCCCTATTTTAACACAAAGTTGTTAAAAACCCCTAAAAACCTTACCCCATTCGGATTTCCCTGATAAAGTTCTTAAAATTTGAAACAACTAGACATGACTATGTCGGTATGGCTCACAATCAGCTATTTTTCTACCTTCCTACTTAGGTAGCTAGGTGGGTAAGTAAACAAGTAGCTTAGATAAGTATATATCCTAAGTAGGTAGGTAATTATTTTTTTATGCGCATAGTTTTACCTACCTACCCAGCTATGTAAGTAATTATTTTTTTTTTCAAAATTCAATCAATATGTCACATGGCAACTTTTGATGGTGCCATGTGTCACAATATAAATATATCTAAATTGAATAATCATAAGGGACAGTTGAGATCAAAATTTCAATAAAATTTTAATTTTTATAAAAAATATCCCAAATGTCATGTGTCAAATTTTCCTTTGTGTAAATGTCATAATCTAAATAGGTGAAATTAAATCATGTTGATTTTTTTCAGTATATATTACATAAAATCATATATTATAAAATTCCAAATTTTGCCATGTGTCCAAATTTGATTAAAGTGTGTGTTGAAATCTATGGTCATCCATTATGGATGGCCTAGATTAATATTTCAATAATAATAATAAAATTCAAAAATATATTATGTTCACAAATGGCAATTACTAATAGAATTATTTACTAATTGCAAAAGAATGGTTAATGGTTGTAAATGTTGTACATTTTCCTTCGATCTACCAAAAGTCCGTCAAGGAATACAATATGACCCAACAAAATTCCATAATTGACATAGAAATCACATTTTTTTATGGATTGAAACTTATCCCATTGATGGGACGTTCTTGTAAGCATTTTTTTACCTGTTTAAGGTGGTATTCCTTTTTGCCAAATACACTAAAATCATCAAGAAATATTTGCATAAATTCATTAGGTATTTGTTGAAAGTTTTGGTCACAACCTTTTGAAAAGTTGTTGGAGCATTACATAGGCCAAATGGCATAACAACATAAGCATATGTTCCCCATTCTGATATGAATGCAATATTTTCTTCTTCTTCTACTACCATTTTGATTTGGTTATAGCCACTATAGCCATCCATGAAAAAATACATATCATGCCCAATAATAGTGTCCAATTTTAAGTCCAAAAAAGGTAGTGGAAATGGATCCTTTTTGGTTTAAGCATTCAATTTCCAATAGTCTACACAAATCCTTAACTTACCATTTTTTTTGGTACGATGACCAATGGTGAAAGCCATTGTGTGGTCTGAATTGGATAAATGGATCCTACATCCAATAATTTGTCCATATCTTCCCTTACTTTCAATGCATAATTTGGATTCATCTTGTATTATCTTTACTTAAGTGGTTTGGCATCGGTCATTAGTTCAATCTCATGGTAATAGATTTGCCTTGGAATTCCCATCAGTTCTTTATAACTCCAAGAGAATACATATTTGTAATTCTATAAGAGAGCTTCAACTTCCCTACCAAAATGTTAAATTGATAAGTGCAATTTTGGGATCCTCTACAATTCCTAGGTCAAGCTTGGTCAATTACTCTTCCTTCGTCATAGTTCACCCAACTATTGGCTTGTTTTGGATTGTATTGTTTGTTGAT
Source organism: Sphagnum tenellum (assembly GCA_963921925.1). NCBI lineage: Eukaryota > Viridiplantae > Streptophyta > Sphagnopsida > Sphagnales > Sphagnaceae > Sphagnum > Sphagnum tenellum. The sequence continues at coordinate 17,087,786 of OY998149.1, forward strand.
TCATTTAGAATCAAGTTTCTCTTTGTTCATGTTGGTAGAAATGTTTTGGATACTCAATATCTTTGTCAAATGTAACATGTCACAAAACACATCCAACAAAAAAGATAGTTCGTCTACATCGCAAATTTCATGGGTCACTATTTGGCAAGAATAGTCATGCGAAATTTGATTTTCATAGGTTTTTATGGAATAGGCACGGATGTAATTCATCTACTTGTATTGTTTGAACATCAATGTCGTGTGCATTGTTTAAACACAAATGTCATATGCATGTTTGTATTGTTTAGACACAAATGTTGTGTGTATATTCATATTGTTTACATATAAAAGTCGTGCACATGACTTCCGTGTTTCAATAATGCATGACATTTGTGTGTAAACAATACGAAGCCATGAAATAATAGATTTTGCACAAATTTGGAATGAACCCATGAAGCTTATAAATTTGTGATGTAGGGCCACTTCTCCCACAAGCCATAACTTTGATACAACTTCATAAAATCATTCTTCATCTTGATCAATAAGTTCTTCATCCTAATTAACCCATCATCTAAGTGTTTTAATTGGTCGTTGAGATGGAATCAACTTGATCTTTTTTATGGTATTGCGTGTTACTTTTCTATCTTTAATGGTGATTATAAGGGTATTATTACTTTAGTCATGAGTAACTTTAGCTTGTTTAAGCCATGGGCTTTCGAATAACATGGAGTATGCATATTTTCTTTTTCCATAGTTAATATTGTGACTAAAATTTTGTATAAACACCCTGCTAGGTTTATTTTCAAGTTTTGGATCATTTGAACTAGTTGTACTTTCCTTTGGTTGAGGCCTCTTCAACCCTAGTTTCTTTTTAAGTTATTTGGAGATGATGTTAACTTCCAATCCTTCATCTAATAGTACATCCTCCATTCCCAACTTTCATTAATAGAAAAATGCCAATTTGCAACTACAATTTTGTGACAAAAAAATAGTTGTAATCAACTTTACAACTAAAAAATCCTTTAGTTGCATAAGTGAAGTCACAATGAACCTTTAATAACAAATGATGAATTAGCTTGATGTCAACACATTTCCCATGGATGAAGTATACAATCAATGTATACACTTCCATCCTTTGACGTTACAACCATAATGAGTATGCCCATATCATAAAATGTGACAAAGATTAAATGAATTTTGGGAGCTACTAGTTTTTTAAAAAGATATTTTCGAGATTTTGTTAGTAAGGCAACACCCATATGCAAACTCCTCAAAAAGGATGAACCATTCAACTAAATAGAAGTATGTACCAAAGCTTTTGAATGGATGATGTCATCTATGACCAACTTACTAATCTCATTGTACTTAATTGGAAGTTGGAGTTTCATGTGCATGTTGACACTTCAAATTTTGCCCTTAGGATCATGTTTGGATAAAACTCGAACAACACCATTGATCGACCCATTTATTATGCAAGCCAACTAATGATAAACGCATAAAATAATTACACCACAACTGAAAAAGAAGCATATGATTTATGCAGTGAAAACATTTCGACATTACCTTTTAGGTCATGTTTTTATATTATTTGTGGACCATTAAGCCTTATTACATTAGTAAACAAGTTGGTTGTTACTGGCAAAATTGTCAAGTGGCTCTTACTATTTCAAAAGTTCAATTTCAAGGTTGTTTATGAACCAAGAAGGGAACATTTCTATTCAATCATTTGTCTTGAGGATAACCCATGATAGTCATCGTGAGGAGTAGAAGATCAATTACTTGATGCTAGTCTATTTACAGCTAGCATTGATTGGTATGGACTAGTCAAAGAATATCTAAAGAAATGATATTTTGAAGATGATGTACCCAAGGAAGAGAGGAAATGCATCACCATTAAAGCATGACCCTATACCTTACAAAACAACATTTTATACAAGCTAAGACCAGATGGGTCCTACAACAATGTTTGAATAAACCAGAGCCAAACATGTACTATTTGAACTCCATGAAAGACTTGCTAGAAAACATTATGGAATTTACAATATAGTATTGAAAATTTTAGTTGTCGACTATTGGTGGCTTACATTACATAAACAAACAGACGAGATGTGCCAAACTTGTTACATATCCCAATGATTTTGACCCTTCAACATCATGGGAAGGGGACCTTTACGAGTTATATTGACATTCAAGTTATTCATGAAGTGGGGACTAGACTTCATCGGGCTAATCAAACCAATGGCAAGATATACCAACAATCAATACATCATAGTAACAATAGATAACACTACGAAATGGGTGGAAATAAAAGCTTTGAGAAACAATACAACAAAAAGCATTGCCAATTTTTTATATGAACATATCATCACCCAGTTTGGTTGCCCTACTCATCTTGTTAGCAATTAAGGAAGCCACTTCATTAATGACATCATTGAGGTCTTAACAATCGAATTTAAGATCATTTATCAAAAGTCGATTACTTATTACCCTCAAGATAATGGGCAAGCTGAGTTGACAAACAAAAACATTTAAACAACTACTAACCAAGATGGTTAACAATGGAATCACACTAATTGGGATGGGATGTCATGTTGTTAACAATGCTATGGGCATATTGAACAACGTAGAAGGTCACAACACAACATACCCATTATGAATTGGTCTATGGTACCAAGCTAGTACTACTAGTTGAGTTCTATGTTCCCACTTTAAAAATTCAATGTTAACTATGAGAAGATTTGGTGGCAACATTATTGGTCAAGATGGAGGACTTAGCCCTAATTGACGAAATTTGATGGGAAGCAAACAACAATATGGACTACACTTATAACCTACAAAAGGAACAATGTGACCATGGACAAAAGATGAAAGTTTTTGAAAAAGGCAACCTAAATCTATGGATGCCCAAGGATGAAAAAAAAAAGTGGTAAATTTAGGATGCCATGGGAGTGATTATATAAAATGGGAGAAGTATATAAATAATAATAACATTATATAGTTATTCATTTTAAGTAATGAAAAGGTGGACAAATTAAATGTTAAAAAACTAAAGATTTATAACATAGTTGTGTTGCCAAGTGTCACAATGGCTATGGTTTGCTTGATTCTAGACTATGATGAGATTGTTGAACCAAGATTTGCCATTCAAACCTAGTTTTGAAAGCTCAAAAAAAGGTCCCAATTTTGCGAGCCTACGCCATTGCAGCCCCAATGGAGGGCAATAGCTCACATTATTCCAGAGAGGCAAGTTGGCTTGCTATTACAAGCTAGATATTAATGATGAACCAAGAATTAGACCCAATACGTGCAACGCAAATTGGCTTGAAACGGGCTATGCCAAGAAAGAAAAACCAAGAAAACATAACGACCATTATAATAACCTAGGGAAAGGTGGCCATCAAGACCCCCTATTAAAATCCAGCTGTCATTACTCAACAACCATCCTAAACATAGGTCCATGCCAAATTCAATAAATTTTCAAAGGATAGTGCAATCAAGGACGAAGAGTGGTAGCATTAATGACTTAAGGGCAAAACCTTTCCAACCATCAAAATACCCTCAAGCTACGATTAAAGAACCTACAATAAGCTAGCCAATTGAAGAATTTCGTAGTTTAGAGGAAAATAAAGAACATGGAGCCATTAAGCAAAGGCATGAAAGTTGGACATCATACGGAAATAGAGATTGAGAACATATTGTAGAGTGGAAAAGTAGATTGCAAAGTGTCATTGAAGATAAATTAGGGATCACTAAAAGTTCGTAAAGAAAGGGTTTTCGAAGATTTTTGGTTCAAACCTATTTTAAAGGGAGAGAAGAGGAATGTAAAGGAATTTTTGTCACAACAAACTATTGTTGTCTACAACATTTTGGAAAAAAAAGGCAAAAGAGGGAGAACGACATTGTCTTCAGTGAAGAAGGAAGCATATTTGAAGACTCAATGCTAGATAATGTTGATTTGGAAAACTACAACTTCAATCATCCACACATTGACATTGGTGAATGTTGGGAGAAGCTAAGAAAGATTGAAACTAAGATTTCGATTAGAGGGTCACAAAGAAAATAGAGATGATCACAATAAGGAGGTTGAACTTATTTGGTGGCAAGTTGGGCAATATTAGATGACTAGGAAAAAGGGAAAGCTTCTAGTTTACACATAAGAAGAGGAAATTCATATTGAGGAATGCAACCTGTTCTTTGGTTTGGAATTATTTTGTGTTGGGATTTTTCGTCTACATGTGAGGCCACCACACAAGGATTTCACCATTATACTATGGAATCAATAACACAACTAGTACAAGGAGGTTCCATTATGTCTTGGAAATAACATGAAGAGAAATAGATAAGCTTAGGGCACTAGAGCATCAACATCCAAACAACAATGCATGGACATCATAAAGCCCATTACTATGAACAAACTTGCAAAGGTAAATTTTCATTCCTGTAGATATGTTGCAAATAGGCCAAAAGATTCAGAAGGATGTGTGGGCCCAAAATGTGGGTCTAGATCAATTCAAAACCAATGATTGGACGTTGATTCACCAATCTTTAATGGAAGAGACGATATGTAATTTTAGATATTTATTAAAATCACTATGGCTAGGGAGGTAAAAATGCCTTTGATTGGAGGCATGATTGCCAAGATTTTTGGGCTACCAATTCTGGAATAAAAGTAACCAATAGAAGGGTATAGTAAGGATTTTGGTAAGTATTTATTGGGAGAAAAAACTAATCATTATGTGTAAGGCTCAGGCTATGTAATTTCAAAAGTTGTAACCTTAGAGGCACAGAAGAGGTTAGAGGCTCTGAGTGAAATTTGTATGTTCTAACAAATTTGCTCTAGGGGCATTAGTTGACATCATCATAGTTGTTGAGAAGGGAGGAATGAATTGGGAAGATTGGTATGTCATGAGATTGCAGAGCAAATTTGAGCAGTATAAAAGAAGGCAAATAAAAAAGGAAATAACTTGGTAGGACCTGCCTTGACAACTATTGCATTGTATTCCCTAGGAGGACAATTAATAGCAAATTGGCAAGAACTCAAACCCACATTGGCCACACCAAACACACATCGGCTTGGAAGAATATCCTTTCAAATGCAAACTTAAGTATTGGATGTGAACATTGTGTTCATTGTTCTTCCAAGGGAGAAAAGGAAAGAGGTGTTGGCAAATGAGTGTGCAACTTTAGCCTTGACAATAGGCCAAGAAAGGGACACTATAATGCTAGAAAACAATATGGTTGCAAGAGGAACATCAACAATAAAAGAAAGAAAAATTGCAAACCAAACTAAGGAAGGCAAAAGACAAAATGGCCAAATTGAAAGAAGTCTTGGTCAATAGGGTCAACCCTGCAACCTATGAAGCACACAAAAAACAAATGAGCTTGTGGAGGCTTTAGAAAAAGCTTTTGTAGGTATGCAAAATTGGCATGTCAAGCACACCAAGGAAACATATTGATGAATTGTTGGAACAATTATGCTTGAAGGAATAACCAACAGAGGAGATGGAAAAGGATGATGATGATGATGATGATGATGATGATGTCATAATTACTCACTAAGTGTTTCGTTCTCCAACTCATACAAGTGTGGTTTTGCCCAACCAGCCATAAAAGGTTCCCATGATAGTTGAAACTCAAATTAAGTGGGATAGTTCAAGTGCAAAAATGCAAATAGTGGTGGAACTATTGAAGAGTTTATGAGGGAGCAAGTCGAGGAAGAGAAACAAGCCAGTCATACCTTCCAAGAACAAGTTAAGGCAAACCAACCAACTAACTTGATAAAACAAATGCAAGTTAAGGGAACTAAAGTTGGAACCTACATGTCACTTGATAACTTGTCGATCAACATGGACACCCAGACAAGCAGCAAGTAAACCAAAGCACAATAAGTATTCCCAACCCAAACCAACTTCCATTACTAGTAGAAGTAATAATACATGATGAAAAACACAAAGATTATGTGAGTTTGGGAAATGAAAGAGTGGAGAAAATTGCAAGAAGAAAATCAGATCATGAGATGATCAACTAGCCAAGACCTTTTTTGAAGAAGGGAGTACATGGTGAAAAAAATGACATGAAAAAGGTGACTATGAGGAGGACTACCCCGAAACAAGAATTCAAAAACCAATAGGGAATTTCCACACCTTAAGGGTATCAATTCCTTTCCTAGTAGAAGAAAAAAGGACTCAAGTGGGTAAGTATGAGTGACATACTTCACATTTTAGTAGAGCTAGAGTACATGGTACCTCCTATCTTTAATCTTGAAACCTATTATGCAATTTTTTACTTACAAACATGCATAAAGGTTGGGATAACACCTCGAATGATTAGAGCACGAATTTCTGAACAAATTTTTTTCACCCTATAGGCAATTGATGATATAGAGTTCAGAGGGTGCTTGGTGTATAGCTTGATCTATGGCTATTTCATCTTTGATGCCCGAGCGCGTGGAAGATTAGAGTATGAGTTGGGTTATCTTGGGGTGTATGCCTTACATTACTATTTCAAATTGGAAGTAACATACCATCAATATTAGAGTATGAGCCATAATATATGTTTGATTCCTCATACTTTTGCAATGGAGGAACCCATAAAAGGCACTAAGATCATTTTTAATTATATGAGGGAGAATTCAACAATGTGGAAAACCACGATGAACACTTGTCATGATATGTGGGCTTGCAAAAATTTAAAATAACATGTGAAGATATGCTTCAAACAAAGGGTTACACTGATTGATGCAACATGCACAGTAAATGGCAAAAAATCAATTAGTCTCATTGCAACAATCAAACGATTTAACCATTTGATGGTAAAGCTAAAAAAATTCCAAAATCTTAGAAAACCATGCTACTTGATGTGCATGCCACATCTTGTTTCCCGGCATAAAAATGACACTTATATTGATGAATAACCTTTATTACATACCATGGATGGGTTTACATCAAAGAGTGTAGTGGATGACTTTTTTTTGCCAAGGCAAATAGATCCACCATCCAATTTTGAAAAAAGATGACGAGGAAGGAGTTTCCAAAAAGAAAAAAAAGAGGTAATGAAACCACCATTGTCACTAAAATTGCTAGTAGTTTCACCTTCTCAATCAACTCTAGTCAACCCACACAAGATTAATATCTAGACCGGGATCCTTACCAACATTAACTGGTGGTAAACATGTTGGGCAATTTACTCAACATCAAATGAACAGAAGATAATTGTTGTGTGAAGACATTGCAACAAGTAAAAGGGGGATGATGATAGGTAAATGCAATATTGGGTTAAAAGATATAAATAAATAATAATAATACAACATACTATTGAAGTTCAAAGGTAGTCAGGGTAAGGAAGCAAGATAAAAGCACAAGGTGACAATAAAACATAAAGTAGTGGGTTATGATTATTATAAGTTGACAATACAAGCTGAAAATCAATAAATTGATAGCCAACATGATCAGCCAACTAGCTAAACAAGTTGATTGACTTAACAACCCAACCAAACTAGCTATTTAAAGCCTTTGGGTTGTTTTGTTATGGATCAAATGATGGTTGAACTAGTAAGCAATTAGACAATATAATTAGTTATAATAGCCAATAAAACTTGTATAAAAAGCGAGAAATCCAATAGTTCAGGGTTCACCATTTTTTGAAAAATAAGTGTTCCAACAATGTAAAAAAAGGATGGTGTAAATAAACGGGGATTCTTATTGACTATGTGTGTGTGTTTATATGTATTTGTTGTTTGTGCATACATGTGGGAATAATTTAGTTTGTAATAATAAAAAATGTAAAAATTACTTTGGATTCAAAGGAAGGAGGTTTGTGAAGTAGCAAAACGTTGACATAGAGAAGCAAGGTAATGAAATAGACAATTAAGAATGCTTGGACCATAAAGTACATGGTATTCTAATGGATGGCACATGTTTTGTCCCAAGCATATGTTTTAAAAAGCTTTACATGGATTTTATTCATATGGACTTTGTGGGTTTTCCTTTTAGGGCTTCCAAATTAAAAAATGACATCAACTACATTAAATGTTCTTGTGATCCTTGGTTAAGGACTATAATTATTAGATTGTTTAATAGTAGGACTATTATTTTGAGGATCATATTATTGAAAGAGTAGTTCACTTTTCAACTAATTGATTTTGATTGAATTTGATAGTAAGGATTGGAGTCCTTGTGTATGCCCTCTTCGTGGACTTTAATCCTTACCTAGTGTAGTCCTTGTTCTTTTCAAAGGTGTTAAGGAATTGGGTCAATAAGGTATAAATTTATACATTTTATAACAAGTTCAAGTTTACATGGAATGATTGTTACATCATACTGTGCAACTTGAATTTTACAACAAATTCATGGAAGCAAACCTCTTCATAAAGATTGGCTTGACCACTTCTCAGTGATTGATATTGTGGCATGTGCTACTTAAAAAAATGGAACACATGTGATTGTAAGCATTGTTTTAAAATGGCAAAACTTTGACTAGGATTTAACATGTGTAGCAAAGAGAATTGGGGTTCCCAACTCTTGCACATGTGAATGTGAAATTTGTTGTTCAAGTTCTAAATGCAATGTTCATTTGCAAACATTTGAGGTGTGAGACCTTTGTGGTATTCCATTTTGTGTCCAAAAGGTCCCTTAGAGGAATGGTTTAGATTTGATTGCATTTTTGGTAAATGGAAGGACTATGGTCCCTTAGAGGAATGGTTTAGATTCGATTGCATTTTTGGTAAATGCAAGGACTATGGTGTCAAAAGTTTAAAACTTTGTCCGCATGAAATTTATGGTAATGGGCAACTAATGCAGTGGAAGTGTTTTCAGAAGGTGTCTGCAGGGTTAACAAGGGCCAGGGAAGGCAAAAAAGGTCATAAGACCAGAAAGTTTTGAAACCTTGCCATCAAAATTGGTTACAAGAGCAGGGAAAGATAGATTGCTTGAAGAAGGGAACAAAAAATGTTGTGTGAAGAAGGATAAATTGTTGTGTGTGAACCATATGTCAGCTTTAAACCAGTTCCTTTAGGAAGTAGTCCGGTTCCACTTGGAGAGAATACACACTAACATTGCACAAGAGTGGTTGCATGTCTGACAAGTACTTTATAATTTTTGACAACTTCCAAAAGTATGAGCTATGATCTTCCAATTCAATCTTCTTAGTTGTGTTATGGACTTATGGTTCTGCATGGGCACACTGGACCCAAGTTCCAACAACATCCTTGCTTGCATATTAGATGCCATATGGGTAATCTTGGCAACTTGTGAAAGCGATTTACCATGTGGTCTACGACTCAAGCATGTGATACAAGTTTCTCAACAATTATTTGTGGCTTTGGAGAACAAGGTCTTCCAGTCAAGCATGTCAAAAGCATGTTTCTTTTCAACTTTGCAGGCCACCGTGCAATTAGCCCCAAAAAATGGCTGATGGAAGTACCTCAAGTGGCCTTTGAGTGTGCAATCTTTCAGATCACCCCGTCCCCTGCCAATAACTTTAAGATATAGTTGGAACTTTCCCTTTGAAACAAGGATGATGGCCTTCGATCTACATTCTTCACATCTCTAGCTGGCATATTTTCCGTTGTATTTTTCACCCTCCAATTTCATCAGATGATTTTGCATGTTAAAGATTATATAAGAAATAAATTTAGTTCATCCCCACATGTTAATACCAATGGTTCAATGGTTTAGAAAATTCAATATAACACTTTTTTGATTTTACAAAGTGGAATAAACATATTCGAGTTATCTATAAAATCACCCTGTCCTCTTTCGGCCTCCTTTCGCCCTCAAACCCCTCTTTTAATGGTATCGGCAAAGTAATAAAATTAAATTTGGGTATGAAATGCTGAACTCAGCATTTAATGCAGAAGGTTCGAAACTGATTATAGTAGCTGTACAGGTAGCAGCAGTGGAAATATATGTAACAGCAGTGGAGGCAGGTGCTCAGGAAAAAGGAAAGACAGGATGAAACTCTGTTTACAACAAAAATTGATGGTTTTCTGAGTTTTATCCCTTGTTGAATGCTAGCGTACTTTTTGGCAGGTTTTTAAAAAAATCTCACCCCATTTATGACCAAACTCTGGGTTCTGGTGCTGTGTTTCGCTTACTTTACGGATAACTCTATTGCAAATGCTATATTTCATTCTCCCCCCTGCTTGCCATAAATCTGATACCTACTACAAGAATTTTCAATTGATTTATATACTGAAGTTTAGATAGGTCTAAGAAGTTTCTACTCCCGAACCCTAACTTCTAGAAGAGTTCCATTGCAAGCACTTTTTTATTCACCATTCCTTTCCAGTAAGTCAAACAGTTTAAAAAATACCACAAAATCTAGAGTTTCTTTATGGCTGGGAATGATCTTCTTTACTTGGAGGATAAAATTACATTTCAGATTTTTATTTTATTTTTTAATTAAAAGAAATGTTGGGTTGAACCAGTTTTGTCTGGTTCTCTTCAAAAGCTAGAACCAGACAAAACTGGATTGAGCTTTGAACCCAAGAATCTAACCCCCCATTAAAAAGTGAGAGGCTTAGGTACTTTCTGGAACATCTCAAGAGCTTCTCACGTGTCCAATGAGATTCCTCATGACTCTTTTGTGCCCAAATTAGTAATAAGGTTAAAGGAAGTATAAAGGAAGATGGTGGTGGACTTTCTTCACCAGAAAACCCGACAATTAAACAATTTGGACAATGAAAAGGGGCAACCACCTCATATGAGCCTCTTGTTTTTGTGTGACATTCATTTGTGCAAAAAAAAAGTATTTTTTTTGGTTCGCAAATTGAATGATTTTTTGGAAAAAAATCACCAAATTTCGATTTTTTCCCCCAAAAAAAAAGAGCTTAAGAATTCGCCATATTTTTATACATGGTTCAAGTAGGTAGCCAAAAATATATAAGGGAGTTAATTATTTTCCTTTCATGATTTTTTTAATGGCCAAATTTGGCTGAATTGGCTTCTGGATGATTACCACTTCAGCTACATCACAAAATTGGGAACAATAAAACACTGCCTGAAAACTGCCCATTAGGGATCAGGAATTTATAATTATAATAATAATTTGAATAAATTAATGCATTAGGCAACCCAGAAAGCTAGGGAACTTGACTTACTTATTTTAGGATTTGGTTTCTTCTTGGATCCAATTTTAAATTCAAGTTATCACAATTATGGACTAGTAGGTTACCCTTTATCTAGGCTATTCAACAACCATTCCAAGCAGTCTCATTTGACTTTGGTTTAGGGTTTTCAAGGTGATATTCTAGATACCGACTAGACCCTCGACTCATAAACATGTTGTATTTATTGGCTCTGCCAATCGGGCACAGATTATGCATTGGTGTAAGATTTGGGCATAAAATTTTGGCTCAAACTTGACCCAATGTTTGATGCAAAGTGTGAGTGATGTCTGGAGTACTATGTGTGGATATAATGGAAAGGCATGTTCCATAGAAGTGCATTCATCTATATATCATAAAATCTACATCCAAGTAAGGGAAGTTTTTAGTTTGATCCTCTCCTATAGTCCAGATACATTACACCAAGAGCTGCTTGTTGTATTTACAACAAGGACTTTAACTTTGAAAATAAGTCAGGAATCCAAACATAATGTGAATATGTTGGTAGGATGTATAAAGGAGAAACCAATATGCTTAAGAGCCTCATATCTTGCAAGGCTTGGGACCCATGTGCAAGGTTCACTTTGGAAAGGCCCATTATGCTCTAAACTAACCTTGCAAGTGGTCCTCATGAGGTTCCACATGGTAAGGTTTAAGTGGGCATTGTGCTTGTTCCTATTGGATGTAATTCATTTTGTTTCTTGGATGAAAATTGTGAGAGATGGAGAGGTTGAACTCAAGTGAAGGGTATGTAATAAAATAAGTCTCTATCTCTAACATCTGTTATGGAGAGTTTTCTTTTGATTTTGTGAAGGTTATGCTAATCCAATTGCCTACATAGGCCCTCATTTGAAGGGAATCTTCTTGGGCTTTTTTTAGTTTGCAACTCCCCCATATATTGGATTTACACTAAGGTGGTAAAAGGAATAAATTAATCCTATTTTTATCTGATTCACCAATAAAGAGATTAAAATAACCCAAAAATTGAGTTGGCAAGTGAAGTGTCATTGAGAGGGTAAATGCTTCAATATGTCTTATCCTTAGGAATAAATGTCTTCAAAATTTTAAGGAAGTCAAGATGGAAAACTATGATTCCAAACATATGATGGACAAATATGATTTCAACCTATAGAAAGGATTTTTCATGGGAAAAATGACCCAAATTCACCAAATTTTGAAGATTTTTTTTTTCCCCCTTTTTCAAATCACCAGATTTTTATGATAAGTTCCAGTATGTAGCCAAGAATATAGAAGAATCCCGATTTTATAATTTATTTTTCCTACTTTCATATATATTATAAAGCCAAATTTGGCTAATTTAATTATTTTCTAGATGACCATTGCCACTTTGGCTACATCACAAAATCCTTAAAAGAAAACCCCAATGTCAAGGTTGAGGCATGCAAAGCATGTGCATATATGTACGTGGCTGTGACAAAGAGCAAGGAAGCAACTATCATCCATTCCAAGCATATTAATCTATCCCAAAAGCATACGTGTTCCACCCTAAAGTTATCTCTTTTGTCGAGTAAGCCTTTGAGGAATGAGTTAGTTGATTGGGCACTGGGAAGCCATGTGTCTCATTTATGCATGGTCACACAATGTAGAGGTGGGGTAGGCTACTTGGGAGGCTACTTAAATTATTTCATAGCAAATGGATTTATGCCATCTTTGACTAACATCTTTGTTGTAGTCGTTGTTTTTGGGGTGAGTGGGTTCGGAGGGTGGGGAGAGCGAATTATTTATAATGGCAAAGGCCCCCATAATGAATGGTATGGTTGATTATTACAAATAATATGGATCCATGTTATTTTGAAAAAAATGAGGTACCCTAAATAATTACTCAATACTATGGGATCCAAGTAGGTGTAGGGTAAGGCCCCTTAAGAGAGTGTTCCCCAAAATAAGGAGGAGTTGGCTAGATGTAGTCCAAGGGGATGAACTCCAAATTACCGCTTGGCTGATAGGTTAAGGACTACTTGGTCACACTTCCCTAAAGAAGAAACTCAAATTTAGACCCTTGGATACATAAGTTCTTTACATAATTTGGACTTGACAATAATGACCTCCTCCAAGTACTGACAGTATGTGATCTTGTTTTTTTATGTTTTTTTCCCTCCTCTCCCTATTTCTCAGCAGGGTAAGGAAACAAAAAGAAGCACAAAAGAATCTTCACCACTTGTTTGGACCATCTTCCCCAAAACTATCAGAGAGTTTTTTTTTGGGCGAATACTTGGCGAATAGAAAAACTGAAATTTCTTTTTGTGGAAATTTACATTTTTCTAGTGTAATTTCGAGAAAAAATGCTAATGTTTTTGGACAAAATCTCCCAACTTTCGAAACACTAAACTAAAAAAAAGAAAAAAAAAACTAATAATAAGAAGTTCCTGACAGAAGTTGGGAAGGTCGGGTTCTGACTTCCTAATTCGCTGGTAAGTCAAACTGGTAGGCGGTCTCGGCGCCGGTTGCGGGCTCGAATCCGCGAGCAAACGTGGTGTTTCACTGGAGAGGCTTTTTTTCTAGCGCACCGTGCAACAAAAGAGCGAAGACGCAGGCGAGAGAGAGAGAGAGAGAGAGAGAGAGAATTGCAAGGATTTCCAAGTGTCACAGATCAATTGCTCTCTCGCCTTTGATAGTTTATTTCCGCTTAAGAGGATTTTACAAACACGTTTGTTTGAGGCTTGAAAGCTCAAGATCTGCCCAACAATTCATGTCTTACGGGTAAAGGCATAGTTGCTGCTGTTACTACTCTGCGGCGGATGAGGGAGAAGAACACTGATCACGATGCAGTCAAGGAGGTTAGGGGTGCAGCAGCTTGTACGCGTAGCAGCACCATTGGCACTGCTGCTGCTGTTGCTGGTTGCGGGAACACAAGTAGTTGTAGTAGAGGGAGCCGGAGTGAACAAGGAAGTTTGGGGATCAATGAGTGCCAAGATATCGGGGATCATCATCCCTGGCTTTGTTTCCTCACAGCTGCGAGCATGGGCAATTCTCGATTGTCCTTACACACCACTCGATTTCCGGCCACTGGATCCTGTGTGGCTTGACACTAAGAAGGTTAGAAAAACTCATACAACGCTCTCTCTCTCTCGCATAGTATTCTTCTCAGTTTACGAAGTTATTGAGCTTTAGAAGAAGCTGCGATATTGCTGCTGTTGAAGCAGCTTTGTTTGCTCCTCATCGCAACAGAGTCTCAATCCTTTTTTCTTGAATCGTTCTTTCCTTTTCTTTCTGTCTGTGTTTTGTAGGTTTTGTCGGCCACCAATTGCTGGCTCAAGTGCCTGCTTTTGGATCCCTTCACACAAGCTGACCATCCGGAGTGCAAGTCACGTGCTGATACTGGTCTTTCTGCTATTACTGAGCTCGACCCTGGCTACATCACAGGTCTAGTCTTCGAAACCCCGACCCTGGAGATCCAGAGTGATCATTAGACTAGGTCTAATCTTTGAATCCCTGGCCCAAGAGCTCCAGGATGATGATGTGACTATTGTTTAGACTCTGCTATAGCATGCTGAGCAGCTATGTACTTAAAACCCTTGAATGGCTTTAGATGTCTAAGTATGTACCTATATGGCAGATCATAATATGGAAATTTTCTACAATTTTGTGGAACTTTTTGCTTCTTGCCATCAGGCCAGTTTCCACTGGTATAGCCTGCTGAGCAGCTATGTGTACTTAAACCCTTTAATTTCTATGATGTGTATGTAAGTAAGTATATGGTGGATCATCATATGGAAATTTTCTAAAATTTTGTATGGAACTTTTTGAACTTCTTGCTGCTGCCAGGCCATGCAGTTTTCCAATCTCCAAATAGACTGACTGGTGGGGTTTGTTTGGTGGGGTATGTTACTACAGGTGCAGTGTCTTCAGTATGGCGGCAGTGGGTGAACTGGTTGGTGGAGTTTGGGATTGAGCCAGATGCAATTGTTGCAGTGCCATATGATTGGCGACTAGCAGGTTCGCTGTTAGAGGAGCGGGACGTTTATTTCCACAAGCTCAAGTGTGTAACACTAGAGAGACCTTGTGAAAGACTTTGCTTCAGACGTTAAATTCTTTTTCATTTTTGCCCACATGGCCCAATTTTTAGAAGAATTGAGTAAAACATTTGTCTCAATTACAATGTCCCATCGGTTTCTTGATTGGTCAACAAGACCCATCATAATGAATGAGCTTCTAAACTACTCGAAAATTGTGAATCTGGAGATTGTCTTGTCATTTGGTTTCTGCACTACAGTGGTGTTCCAGCTCACGAAGTGTGAATTGCTAATCATCTTTGGAGATGATTTTTTGCAGGTTGACATTTGAGACAGCACGCAAACTGCGGGGAGGTCCAACTTTGGTGTATGCTCATTCAATGGGCAATAATGTGTTCCGCTACTTCTTGGAATGGCTGAAACTGGAGATTGCACCCAAGCAATATATGGCATGGCTTGATGACCATGTCCATGCCTATTATGCTGTTGGTCTGTCTCTCTCTCTGTATCCTGATGAACACCTCCTGAATGGTGCATTGCTTTATACTCTTTTTGTTGAATGAGCACAGAAAAACACCATGTGATAGAGATCTGAAGATTTCAGGCTTCTGTGATGCTGGTGGGTGGCAACTTTTGTTCAGGAGCTCCTCTCTTAGGTGCAGCTGAATCTGTGAAGGCTTTGATGGTAGGTGTGACTTTTGGGCTACCCATACCTGAGGTAGTACTCCTTTCTATCACACTCTATGTTGCCCACTTGTTTGAACTTGTGAACTGATTGAGTTGTGACCAGCCTGGAGGTGGATGCAACTACTGCTTAATATCCTTGATGACATGCAGCACCTGTTTCTTTTGTTTACTGTGAAACATTTTTGTTGGGTTCTTGTGTGTCAATGAGTGTTTTTACAGCATCCAGTTTGTGTCAAAACAGAGGTTTTATGTGTGTGACACACTGTTGGATGAGCTTTACAGGGGACAGCAAGATTGCTCTGCAACTCATTTTCATCATCACTTTGGATGTTACCGTTTTCAAAGCATTGTCATGTTAATGACAGAATGTGCAGCAAAAGACAATGTGCTGATGGCAAGGTGGGCCCCCACTTTTTCTGTGACAAGAATGAGGCTGAGGGAAACTCCTCGAGTTGGCCAGTTGACATTGCAAAAGTTGAGTTCCCTGCATCTCCAGGTGAGATACAGCTGCTTTGATTATGACCTGCATTTGTTGTTGTCTGCTTTAGGTTGGATCCTGTAAAACAAAAGCTCATTCCATGGTGGTTCCTTATTTGAAGGACATCAGTCTTCAGTCAAGTGCTCAACATTCCACCATTCCTTCTTCTGGTACAGTATTATTTCCTGCTGTCACCTGCAATTATTAACACTGCATTTGCAAATTGAATTTCAGGGAGCTGTCCAGCTGTGGCAATGGTTACGTATCCAGATGTGTCACCTCAGCCCGATTCAGCTGTGGTTGAACGCTCTTATTCAGCACACCAGATATCAGATGGCACTTTTCTGAAAGATCTTATGGATGTTGATGTCCACAGCACAAGTTCCTTTCACCATCTTATCAAGTTAGATTTCTCTGGAATCCTCTCTTCATTCCAATTACTTTTTCTTCTTGGAAAGATAATCTGAGTTGTAATTTCTGTTCTCACTGGGTGTCTACCTATTCTAGGGAACACTAATGCTCACGGATGTTTACAAAGATTGATGCCAATGAGCACAACCCCCCAAAGGGAGCAGTAGATGTGGGCAGGCACTTGGGCCTCCTCTCATCTTGTAAAGAGGCTCTTGGTCACACTAGCTTCAGCTGGAGTCATATAGATCTCTAAACCCAATGAGCTATAAGATTCAGAGCCATGATCCCTAATGGCAAATTGAACTCAAGTGAAGTTACCAATCTTGCTCTTGTCCCGCTAGTGGACCCATCATAGAAAGTAAAGGCATGCCTTGAGGATATTGGTTTTGTGATGACAGGTACTATTTGGAGGATCCCATATTGAATCCGTTGACCCCCTGGACAAGGCCACCAATTCAGAATGTCTATTGTGTATATGGTCTGGACTTGAAGACAGAGGTCAGATTTCGAACCCCTAGTTGTTCTGCACAAATTTTGAGTATTCAAGAGCAAAGTCATTGATGCTTGTTAAGTCCACGATTGTAGACATGATTCATGATTAATCTTTGTTGTCAATAATGATGCGTAATTTTCTGCTAAAATTGGTTGGCTGATGTGTGTGGTCAGATTGGGTACCATTTTGCACCCAGTGGGAAGCCCTATCCTGACAATTGGGTCATCTCAGACATTATTTTTGAGAATGAGGGTGGCACTCTACAATCAAGGTTAGCTTCTTGTTCTTCCAGTTTCAAACTTCTGTTCTGGTAGGAGAGAGAGAGAAAGTTTGAAGAGTTTTCTAAGCCAGTGTGATAAATGTTGCTGATTAAAATCAGTTTGACTTAGTTGATGATGATGGGTGTGATTCTTGACTGGGTGACCTGAGGTGCTATCTCAACAAGTAATAGTTGTAATGTGGTGGCCAGGTCAGGGGTGAGAGTCAGTGGTACTTCAAGTCCAGCCAGTGGAGATATCTCGGTATGATCTTTGCTGTTCTTCGTAATTATCAAGTCTGGTATGAGGTTTTGAGCTAATGTACAATCAGTCAAGGTTTAATTGTGGTTAGAAGGTGTTGGGTTTAGGGTTTAGGAGGTCATAGCTGCTGTGGGGTGAAGAGGCAGATTGTAAGGCATTATTTTGTGCAGCACTGTTATTTGCTGCATGGAGTAGATTGATTGGAAGGGAGGAGTTGGCAGGTACCATACAACTCTCTGTCATACTGCAAAACATGGTTGGGGCCTCAAGTCAACATCACAAGAACTCCCCAGGTCTTTCCTTACCCTTTGTTATTGTATGTAACAAACTTTTGCTTGACTTCAAACTGTACCCATAATTTTTATGGAGGTATGGTACAATGTTTGCTCTTGTCAAATATCGACTGCAAAGCCAAAAGACCTGGCTGAAGAGCAGTTGTCTTGGAGATGGACAAAGGTATAGAGAGAAGATTGTTAGCTAGGGAGCAGACAGTCGGAATGTTTTTATATTCAGCATAATGGTGATCAGTTTGGTGGATTGTGGCAGACTGCACATGAGGTGTGTGATATACAACAGGAGCTGAATGTGTTGCACGACGTTGACACTGATATTATACCAAACATGACAAGAGAAGGGGGTGCCAAATACATCACATATTATGAGGATGCTGTCAGCCTTCCAGGGAAACGAACTGCTGTTTGGGAGCTTGACAAAGGCATGTTCACTTTTGTGAGTCACCTTGTGCAAACAGAATCACATCAGACTGGGAGACTTTGCTCATAGAATGAGGCAACATGCACAAACTAGCCAAGATAGTTTGTGCAAGAGTAATTTGAGAGTAGTTTTGACTCCTAAGCTATTTTCAGCAGGTCTTCAGATCGATCATTCAATGTGTTAACTGGGGGTGAATTTTGCAGTGGATCACCGGAACATAGTACGGTCCCCAGTGTTGCTGAGGGAGCTGTGGTTGGAGACTATTCACAGCCTCCACCCAGATGCTAAGCGGCATTTTGTGTCTAAAGGTGAGTCCTTTCAACATCAAAAGTGCTCATTTCATACTATTGGTTAGAGTGTTGAGAGAAGGACTATTGGCTTCGCAATCGTAAGAGGAGCTCTAAAGGTGTGAGAGTTTTGACAAAACTGAATTGAGCTGGTCACATATGCTGGTGAACAGAGCATCGGGAGCCAATGAGGGATGAGGATTGCTATTGGGACTATGGAAGAGCACGCTGTAGTCACCCAGACCACTGTGAATACAGGTTTGAATGTTTTCAAACCACTAGGTCTGTTGTGATATTTATCACATGGTCGTTTTCGCCAGACTTTTTCTTCATAATTGATCATTTTTGTGACCACTTGTCAGTAGTCATCAATCGATTGCCAATCTGTGGAAAACATTAGATAGAATTTTCATCTACCATTGTATTTGAATATCTTGCCTGGGGCTTCTTGACATACATCTGCAATTCATGATTATTTCATATTCATTAACATGGGTGTTGAACTTGCAAGATATTGAACTGCTTATAAGGATTAGTACAGAACTTCACATTTCTTGCACTTGGCAATGTTGTCAAACCTTATTTCTCATGCATGAGACACCTGCAGAAAGGGAGATGACTCACCCATCTCTGTACTTCAACTGTGTTCGCCTGTTCCATTAAAGATGGCATTTTGTGTATTTGCAGGTATGTGTTTGGGGATGTGCACTTGGGACAAAGCTGCCGGCTGAAAGTCAGTTCTGATAAGGACCACATTCTGAACTACCTCTGAGATTTCTCCTCTTTGTTGTACTATTGGAGCCTCCTATCAGTCGGCCTACTAGTGGGATCTGATATCAGATCAATGGAAACTACTCAGGAGTCGTCACTCTTCAAAGATCCAACAAGACCCATTGAAGGGACAACAGCCAGTTTCCAAGTATCAGGTTCTGCACACCAAGATGATTTTGGTTGTATCTGGAAACTCTTGTTGAACACTGAAAAGCTTGATCAAGCAACACCAGGAATAGCCAGTCACCACAAAATTGAACCTGAGTTTCAAAATGAGGTCAACACAACATGACTCCTGTTCACTTAATTTGACACACTAACACGATTGCTGTCATTTCACACACATACAAATTCCCCTATATTGGATCCTCTTAGAGACTCTTTCATCTGTTCTTGTCCTCTCAACTAATTTAAATCTTTCTAGTGGCCAAAGCCAAAATTGGGTGATGCTATTGACCTTTAGGCAAGAGATTGCTGAGATCTAGCACATGGTTCACTTGGTGAATGTCAGCCCACTTCCACATTTAGAGATATTCTATATCCACCACTGACTATTGGGTGGATGTATTTGTGTCCCATGTAGCAAAATTGAAATTCTGCTCTGCTACACAATCATTTTCCAATACAATGTCAATTTTGATTGTAGACTCAAATGTAACTTTACAGCTTTGATGATTATGTATGTTGTCCTCAAATATGCAGCTGCTCAGTGCTAACTACATAATAGGAGTTTGTGCCTTTTGGAAACAGTAGTGATCTCAATTAGAAAGCACAACTTACATGATCCTTCCTTTCTGGCCCAGTTTCTCCTATATTAATACACAGCCAATAGACAAATACATTGTGGAGAGAAACTGGTCCATGCATACCATACCATGTCCCATGTACTACTAGATAGGACAACAAAGATAGGTAAAGGCTTGCCCACATCCAAAATATGTGATGATTTGTTCATAGAGGAACTTTGGCATGGTTATATTGGTAACTCAAGAGGTTTGCAAGATCATTGGCATGTTGTCCATGTAGGCTTTCTTGCAAATTATCTACACACTTGTCTTCATCTCCCTCCTCATCATTATCATCATTATTGCTTTGCACAACATCTCCAAACTCAAGTATGAATTGTTTTGCAACAATTTCTTTCCCCTTACCATTTGCTCATCTAACTAGTCAATACCTTGGTTTTGTGAACATCTTTTGGTATTGTAGATGTAGGTGGCAATTCCATCAACATGATGCAATTATCCTCCTCCCCTTCAATCAATCTTGCCTTTCCTTAGAGTTGGCAAATGCTTTCAAAGGCAACATCCAATTGTAATATGTACCATTTAACGTGGTCAAATGTCACCTTTCATAAGTTCAAACTAAGCCACATCCAACACTGCCATGATGTATCTAGGTCGATTGCAAGCCCCCAAGATTGCCTTCATGTGTTCCCCTACAAGTGTTTTTTTCCAAGTCAATAACCCCAACTACAACAGGCACAACAAAAGGGGCTTCTCAAAGAGATTACATTTCCACCTTCACTAATTTGACTTCTGACATCTCTTGTTCATCATGTCTTGCCTTCAATGCTAGTCATGATTGACATGGTTATCTCAAGTCTACAACATTAATGCCTCTTACTAAGTTTGAATTGCATCCTCTATCCTTTAAACTCCAAGATGAACAACTTTATCTCTTGTTTTTAGTGGTTGTATCTTTTGTACGCCATAGACAACTTGTGCACATCCATTTCAACATGATATGTTGAAACTTCCAAAAAACATCCTTATTTAGCTTCTATTCCCCCATTGTAGTTTTCAAATCTTCAACTTGTGCAATTATGGAACTAATACATTAATCTTCAACTATTTGCATTTAGCTCTTAAGTTCAAAATTTTCTTTCTCTAATGAAATTTTCTCCTTCATGTGTTGAAGTGAAGCTTCAAGTGTTAAGCATTTTACTTCAACATCACTACACAATTGCTTCTATAATGGTAAATGTGTTTTTTGCTTGCTCACACTCATTCTCTAGCCATTTTATTTTCAAGACTAACTCATGAATTTTCTACTCATTTTTTGTCATTCAAATATACAAACATTACACAAGATGGGTGTAGTCCATTATAAATTTCACCATGATTTGGGCGAATATATGATGGTAAAAATGGATTTTCATTTGGTGAATAGGGACTGGTTGCTATGAACATGAGTTATTTCACTGACAAAATAACAAGTGGTAATGAAATATGTTCAACTATACATGTGTTAAAGAATTTGCTAATTATTGAATTTGCAATTTAATTAATACAAAGTCATTTAATATTTATATATATATGTTTTAATATATTTTTTATTCATTATATCGGTCAAATTTAAGTAGATCCCAAAAATATGGGAATACCACCCACCCTCATATGTATGCATATATGTATACATACACATATGCATCAATCAATCGAATTTGAACCAACAACACAAGCAAGTGAATAGGTTCAAGTGAGCAACTAGGTTTTTTTATAGAATATACTATGCCACATTATCAAATATTCTCAAAATATTCCTTTGCCACATGGTTGTACCTTTTGGGATGTGGTTAAAAATTCCTTGTTGACATGAAAAATAGTTTGCCACGTGGACAAGGGTTTAACTTCAAAACACACAAACTATTTTCTTTTGGAAGTATTTATTTGTTAAAATGGTGGTTCAAAATTGTACCCATAAACCTAGGGGTTTTTTTAAGATTGGAAACAACCTTAGAAATAATCACAAAAAAAGAAATGATTAGCCCATCCAAGGATGATAAAAATATAGCATATTCCATAAATGATATTCATTACACCGTAAAATTAATGGAAGTTCTCCACCAACACTAGCATATAAGACTGTAAATAGTGAAAATGAAATAAGCACTCCAAAACTTTATGCAAAATCCAATTTTATTATAATCTCATTAACTCTCAAATGTTTTAACATGCCAACAACCATTGAACCTCGTCCCAACTCCATGTAGGATAATGAATGAACTCTTTAAACTACCCAAAATACATTATGTTTTGTAGTATATGATAAAAGCGTTTTCATTGCACCCATGTTCTACACATGTCCAAAGAAGCTATTGACATGATAATGAAATATATGCAAGAGCAACATGGGCAATTGTCACATTGAAACGCTTGTGACCGGAGAGTATGCTATAAATTTGTCCATACCCAGGGGGCTAAACATCTACAAGGGGCAGACTAGTAGAAGGATTGAACAATTTATCGGCCTCCCAATTGTTGGTGTGTTTTGCATTAATTTAAACATTAAGGGCCTTCTCACCTTCTTGCCACAACAAAATGTGGGCAAACTGCTTACATATGCAAGTTTGATTACATTTAATGTGTAGGTTGAAAGAACCTGGAAATTGCTTGAAGTGGAAGGCTCACCTTTAAATAAACTTTGAGGGTTGTTCTTGTGTTCAAAGTCAAACAAAAACCCAACCTCGTCCAAATATGATACCTCTTTCTAATTAAGGTTGAAACCATGTTGAACATGCCATATAGTCAAGACATGTAGCCTAACAACAACATACTTTTGAGAGAACCCACCCACATAAATGTTGAAGTCATTTGGATTGAACCTTACTTACTTACTTACAATTTAGCGTCATTAAGTGGGCCAAACAGCGCCCGGGCCAGAGCCCATTTGACGTTAAGTCTGATGAAGCAATTCAGATCTAACCGTCTGACATTGCACTAAGAATCTAGCAAGGATGCCTTGCTGTTGACAGCTCAAAAATTCAGCCAAAGGTGTGATGGCAGTTAGTGGCAATGAACCTCTAAACCTCTCTCGAACACTTTGATACGCAGGGCAAACCAACAAGAAGTGGTCCTCATCCTCAAGCGCACCCAAGTTGCATAATTTGCAATAACGCTGCTGCACCGTACCTTCACTAGCTTGGCTTGCCTTCTTAGCTCAATTTGCAACGTGTGATTCGCACAACGAAAACGTGCCAAACTTCTCCTAAGTTGTGCATTGTCTACCCTCGACAGGTATTCTTTGTACCCATACTGTGTTGAGTTATTTAACCCCAGATAGGCTCTCACCCTGCTAGAGTCAGCTGCAGCCACTTGATGGTGTACAATGTATTGCCTTTCAGCCAACTGTTTGAGGTGAGCACATGGTGGCAATTGGTCATTATCAATGCACAAATTGTATGTCGACAATCATTCATCTATTTGTGCTAGCCAGGAAGCAGGCAATTGGCTCTTTCTACCCACAGCACTTCGGTTCCCGAATAAGACTTTTCGCCTGGCTACAAGCAACTATAGTTGTACATCATAAGCTAGCCTGAGCATGCGATCTGAGTCTACCTCAGAACTGACACGTGAGAAAAAACGCATGGTCTGTTGCCACCAAAATATTTCTAGGGGAAACCTGCCAAACTTTGCCAACACAACGTAACTGGATGTCGTGGTGCTGACCCCCAGCGACGACTTCAGAAAAGCCCAATGAACCACCTCTAACTGTTCACGTGCCATGTGGTCTGACCATACTTCACACCCATAGCTAAGCACTGGTTTGACTAGTGCATCAAACAGCTGGCATTGTAATGCTGGGTCAAAGATACGTAGTTCTACGCATCTACGGCGCAATGCAAAAACTGCCTTTTTCCCAGACATTGCTAACCGTTGTATTGCAGCTTGCATACCTTTTGTGCCATGCAGCTCACCACCTAGATACTTAAAAGAGTTTAGTTGCTCTAAAGCTTCGCCCTCATACTGAAAAGCCTGACACATAGACTTGCGTGCTTCAAACACAACAACCTTGGTTTTCTTGACATTCACAATCAACTGACGCTCACAAAAAAAAGTTTGCAAAACATCCAGTTGCTTTTGCAATCCAGCAAGAATGTGTGACATGAGAGCTAAGTCGTCTGCATATAAAAGCAAGCGAATAGCTAGCTGACCCAATATTGGTGGTGCGTCACCCTCCAAAGCATTCAGCTATTTCTCTAAGCCATCTATGAAGAGGCTAAACAAGAGCGAGCTGAGGGGGTATCCTTGCTTCACTCCGATGCGGCAGAGGAAAGTGGGCGTGAGCCCTCATCTGGATGGTGCAGGCAGGCCTGGTCTTGACGGTACATGGAGTGCAAGCACTCCAGTATCGGCCCACTGATGCCAAGTCCCTCCAGCACCTGCCACAACATGTCCCTTGGTACTGTATCAAAGGCTTTTTTGAGGTCCACAAAACAAGTGTATAGCTTCTTTTTCTGAAATTTGGCTTGTTCGGTCAAAGTGCGAAGAATAAACAAGTTATTTGTTGTCCTAAAGTCCTTTCTAAAACCAGCCTGTCCCTTTGCGCGTAAATCATTAGTCTCCGCCCATTGACCGATGCGGGACTCAAGAATCATTGCAAACACCTTGGCTAAGACTGGTCCTACTGTGATCCCCCTGTAATTGTCAAACTGACTACAGTCACCCCCTTTGTACAGTGCATGTATGATCCCAACAAAGAATGATTCACAATAGCCCTCCCGCAGAATTTTATTAAAAGCAATCAATAGTGGTTGCTGCAAGGCAGCAGCCCCATCCAAAAGGAACTCTGGTTTGATGCCATCAATGCCTGCAGCTTTGTGTTGTTTTAGCTTTTTGAACGCTTGCTGTACTTCAACTGGTGTGATGCCAACATTCAATTGTTCGCAATCAATACCATTGGGTGGAAAGGAGACCACCTAGGCTTGAATACCGGCACCTGTCACAACTCCTGTTGTGGCTAGTGCTGCCGGAGGCTACAGCAGTTGTTGGAAGCCATCCCTGAGCGCTTCGCTGGTGATGCCATTGACACCTTCAGCGTGCTTGCGGTATCGCTTCCAGAATGATGCAGGATCCGCCTTCGTTAAACCACATAATTGTTTAGCCTTGAGCACATCATAAGCACGTTTCTTCCTTTTGTACAACTGTTTCATTTGCTTAAGTCTGACCTGCCTATCTGGGTGTGCATGTGACAATTTAGCAAACTGGCTTTTGGTCTGGCGACATCCTGTGTCAAACCAGGGTCTGTGGCTGTGCTTTGTTGCTTTTCCTAAGGCCACTTGTCTATTTCCAAACATTTCTTCTGCAAAATTGTGTGATGCACTGTTGTAACAGATTGATTAATGTTTGTACGTCAGATGCATCAAGTACATCTGGGCTTGCCCAGACACTGATGTTATGCTGTACACTCCTGCTAAACTCGACTGCTTTGGCAGTGTCATATTTGAAACGTGGTAGGTGTTTGATTGCCTTTTGTTAAACAAGAGGGGGTTGCCACTGCTGTGTGATTGTAAGTACCAATGGTCTATGATCAAAGTGCGCATCTTTGTGACCTGAGTACTTTTCATTGCAGTTAACCTTTAAGCGATTGACACCCTCTAATTGGTCAGCTGTCGTAAAAAAATAGTCCACAGTGCTAAAACCTTTATTGGATAGGCATGTGTACTCCCCTGATATGTCTCCTGGTGTGCGGCCATTGAGGATGAATAGCCCAACAGTTCTGCAGAGATCCAGGAACTCACGATGCCAACCAGATGTGACAATGTCGTGGTTCTGGCGCTCCAGCATATCGTTGGGCAGGGTGTCTTCAATGGCCTGTGGCACCAATAGCACATCTGCTAGTTGACTGCAATCAATAAAGTCAGTGTTTGTGCCTGTCCTTGCATTGAAATCCCCAGCAAGAAGCACACCGCCTAAGCTCATGGCTTCTCCAACCTCTTGGCATACAAATAAGATGTTGTCCGCATATGGCAAACCTTGTGGAGCAACATATACTATGCACAGAAACAAAGGCCTTTGGAAAGCATTGCCCAAGCGCAGCCAAATCCTAGTCCCATCCCTTGCAGTCTTCCAAATAGTAGTACTATTTGCCCATGTGTCCCTGACTAGTACCGCAATGCCTCCACTGTGCTTTTGAACACACTGTGGAATCATAGGCCTGGCAACATCAAAACAGCAAAACCCCGATAAGACCGGGAATGTATCGCTCGGGAAGTGATGTGTTTCTATCGAAGCAACAACGTCAACATGTTGAAATAGGTCAAGCAGATGTTCATGTGTTTCTAGCTTTGTGATAGCGGCCCCATGGATGTTCCATAAGCACACACGCAAGTCTCTCTGGCCCGCGCCCCCCTATGCAGTAGGAGAGTTTACGACTGATGCTTATGATGCTTAAAAGCCCCAAATTGAAATTGGGCCCAAAAACCAAAATAACATTGAGTTAGAGTCCTAGATGTCATCTTGTGTGTATTGATTTTCCATATGCACTTCAAATTGGTATTTTTTTTGCAATCTAAAATGTTGCACTACAAAATTAGGAGGGCACTAATCAATATGTCAAAAGGCCATCCCCACACATAATCTCAATGACCATTATGCCACCTTGAGAAAATATAGGAAAGATATTTTGTGCAACACATGGCAACACATGGATGTCCAAGTTGTCAACACTATTGGGTTAACAAGCAAGAACAACCATATGAGGATGAGAGAAGTTGATGTGGTCAAGCCTATGTGACTCATCATCTGCCCTTGGAGAAAAGTCAACATTGTGCTTGGTAGAACCAAGTACCTTTTCACCCTCCAAATGAGGAGTTTGTTTCAAAAACAAGAACTCATAAGCATAATTGGCAATGGTTGCCACAAGATTAGAAACATCCCCTTAAACATGGGCCCTCCTCAAAAGGAATTCATTTGTATTAAGACCCTGCCCAAAAGGACCTCCTCGCAAATAATGTTAATATAGAATGGACCATTTAAAAGCCCAAACATAATAGTCATAGGTGGTTGTGTACAAGGAAGTGCCGCACTTTCTTGATTGTTGTAACTAGATGTTATGCACAGTTTCAACAAGATTACAAGTCGGCATATCTACCCACTCAACATTGTTAAACTTCTGCAAATACCAAGAAAATAAGATTAGACCATAAGTGTAAGAACTAGAAGATAGAAGACAAATCCCTTGACATAATATAAGACATGATATTCTTACATGGGCCATGAATTGTTCCATTGTTTGACGCAAACTAGAAGGCAAGCTAGTTACTAAGTTCGTGAATAATAGATTAAGACATAGTTCTCGACAAAAGCCATTAGCAACAAATAGTAACATATTGAATGTCCACCTCTTTTAAAGACTTGAATTATTTTTATTTGAAGCAAAGGGCAATATGTTGATCTTGTAGTTTAGGTATAATTAGTTGTTTGTTATGCCTATTAAGTGATTGAATCCAATGGAACAAACAAGTATGCTCTTTGTTAACCATTTTCACAATGACATCCTTAGAACCATAAGTAATTTTGACAACATTCCAAATTGCTTATGCACTATCCACAATGGATCCTTTGAAGCTTGGTTCAACATACCCATCTTTGAGCATTGTGTGGTTGAGCTTTGTCCAAATGATCTGTTATGATTTGGTGTTTTCAGATTGCATGTCGCAAACTACAATGGACATGACTTTGCAATATCTCATATCATAAACATGGTAGGCCATCATTGTCCAACTGATGACTTACTTCACATGGTCAAACATGATCCAAGAGCCTCCAAATCACCCTTAAGTTGCATTTGTGCAAAAAACCCAACTTCTCTCCCAACCCCATTGACAGACCTCTAGAAAAAAAAGATATTTGGAATAGATATTTAATTGGGAAGCATGCTTCCTAAATGAAATCGTAATGACTCTTGGATTTAAACTCAAGGATGTTGTCAATGTAACCTCCACCCGGAAGATGCTTGAACAAAATAACAAGGTTGTGTACATTTGAAGAGCTCAAAACAATGAATTTGTCTTGAATTTGTCTTGAATTTGTACGAGTCAATGGCCTTTGAGAACCTCACCACTATTGTCACCATTATCATTGAACAAATGTTTAACAAGGAAGGATTTACTAATGCTCAAAGATATGGTAGATATTTTTGCATTGAGCATTCGATTGACCTCCTCCTCTATCAACTTCTTACTCTTATCCACAATCTCTTTACACCTACCATCTACAACAAGGTGAATCACAATTCTTGAAATAGATTAGAGTTTATAAAAAACATAATAAATATGACCTTTACAAGTATCTACATAGAAAGGGGGGAATTGAAGAATTTGCAAATGAAGGACAAACTTGGAGGTCCAAGAACAACATGTCCTTTCATTGGAAGTTGGGCTAACTTTTTGACCTAGGTAGTCTCATTACAAGCCTTGAAATGGACTGAGCAATCACAATTGCTTTCAACACAACGCATGTGACCCAAATAGCAAACCTTCTTGAAACTAAAGCCAAAAATATTTTTGATATTGGTTGGACCAAACATCATACTTTCTATCCATGCCTTACATCTACAATGAGGATAGATTACTAGGGCATAGTGGAGGGATTTTGAACAAAATGTCACCATTGAATGTCATGGGCAGAAAAAAGACAATTTGAATTGTAATCTTGTTGTAGTCCAAATTATGCACCTCATAACACCAAAACAAGGAATTACAACAATTGAAATCGATAAGCATTGAGGGTATTCAGTCATTGTGAACAAATAATGAAATATTATAAGGAACTTTATTAATGAAAAGCAAAAAAGAATCGAATAGTTAGGTGCAAGGGTAATTGTGGTTATAGGTTCAATGAATTCCAACCATTGTAAAAAGTCCACATGCCAATTAAGTTGGAAAGATAAGGAAGATGGTAGGATCTATTAAATGATGAAAAGGTTAAGATAATTCTGACACTGGGTCATTTCAAAAGATAGCACATAATAGAACACAAAAGCTTATAATATAGAGGCATCAAATTTCATAAAAGATAAATATCCTACGGAATGAAGGAAGCAAATTATTTGTGAGATGTAGAAACATATTAAAAATGTGGAAAGAGTTTGATAGAAGAAAAGACATCAACACGGACATAATTAGATGCCAACAAGACATAAAGCACCATGGCACCAAAGAAGACTAAAGGATTTACTTTGAAGATTTACACGCAAAAGGTGAAAGACTTTTAATGATTTCAAATTTGATTACAAAAATCAACAAATGCAAACTTTTGTATGTGCTAATCTATTTAAAACAATTATACGGGTGTAGTCATACTAACATGTACCATTAACAATCGTAACCATTGCTTAATTTTTTAAATTTTGGATTATAAAAAAAATTACAAATAGAATAATTTTTAATAAAGTGTTATTTTGAATAGATTATGGACATATCATAAAATTTTGGAATCAATCTAATGAATGAAAAATACATAATTTATAGTTTTAAAGACTCATGACTACTATTTTAAAATGGTTTTAACATTAAAAGCACAATTTGAAAATATTTTCTTATGACATTTTTTTGAAATTTTTTGATATACACCTTAACATAATAGTCTGTAGACATTAAAAATATTTTAAGAATATATATATGTATATACAATTTTTATTTTATTTTTAAAAAATGAAAAAGTAGTGGTCTATGGGGGCACCTGTGGCTCCTTATAAAGTGTTTGGACCTTTACTTGTGAAGGAAATTGAAAAGTCTAAAGGGAGATGACAAATAGATTTCTCCCAAGAAATGGAAGATGAGGTATGCACGGCAAAATAATTTGCAGTAGTAAAGCATTGTTAATTTTGTAAAAGTTATGTTGTTTTGTTCTAGGGACATGAGTTTATGAGGAATCCACTTGTTTCACCATGTAGGAAGTTGAAACAGAAACCTCTAGAAGAGGTCAAGGTGAGAGCACATGAGAGCCCTTGAGTTTCAAATTGTAGGTATAACAAACAAAGAAATAAGGTTTCATATTTTAAAAGGTTTCTAATGTGAAGAAGTAATATAAGAACATGTTCATAGAAAATGAAGTCTTTCGTGTTTTGTTTTGTGAAAAGGAAGAGAAGGAGGAAAGTTCAAGAGTCTTGGAGTCCATTCAAGAAAAGACATCCAAGCTCAAGGTATATATATACTTTTTTTTCTTTTTTTTTTATTTTTTTATTTTTATTTTTTCTTTCAATCTTTCTTTCTATTCCTTTTTCTTTCTTTCTTTCTTTCTTATTTATTGTTTTCTTTTTGGTAGAAGGTGCCCTAGAAGATCCAAGCTTAAGTTTGGATTTTTGAGGCAAAAAAAGGTTGAATTCAAGCTCAACCATTTTTTTTCCATTGTTGAAGTACTTTTGGCGTTAAGAGTAGCAATGGAACTAGTTCAATAATGGAACAAAAAAATTGAACTACAACTTCGATTTTGGGTTTCCTCCCCATTACCCCCTAATTATGAGTGTTGAGAATTAGTTGGCACATGTGAAAAAAACTCAAGTTGTAGCTCTGGTTTTGGCATTTTCGACCATCGTCAACTAACTTTTGGTGCCAAGACTTGATCAACAATGGCCAAAAAAACTCGAGCTATAGCTCATGTTCCTTTTCTTTATTTCTTTCTCGTTTGTTTTGTTTTTCTCATTGGTTGAGGGCGCTTTGGAAGATCTAAGCTTGCCTTTAGATTTTTTGGGCAAAACAAGGTTGAATTCAAGTTCGGCCTTTGTTTTTCCATTGCTGAACTATTTGAGTAACATCAAAACCCGAGTTATAACTCAAGTTTGTTTTTCCATCAAGTTGTTCAACAATGGAAAAAAAAACTTGAGTTATAGCTTGGGTTTTTTATGTTCTCAGCCATTGCCAAGCAACCCTTGGTGTTGAGATTTGTTTGATGATGGCTCAAAAAACCCAAGTTGTAGCTTGAGTCTAATTTCGGCCCCAAGTTGCAGCTTAGGTTTTTTTTTCCTTCTTTCTTTCTTGTTTTCTTTTTGGTTGAGAGCACCCTGGAAGATTCGAGCTTGAACTCTAATTTTTTTAGTGAAAAAAAGATGAGCTTGAATTTGACTACACAAAATTTTGCGACCAAATTGGAGTTTGAATGTTTGATTTTTTTGACACCTTTCAACGTTGAGAATTGGTTGATGATGACCCAAAAAAACCCGAGTTGTAGCTTGGGTTTTTCAATTTTAGCCATCACCAAGCAACATTTGGCATTGAAAAATGTTTGATGATGGTCAAGAAGGACTCAAATTGCGATTGGGATCAATCTTTTTCTCTTTCATTTTTATTTTCCCCCTTTTTGTGGTGGGTTGTAAGCACCTAGTAGTACTTGAACTTGAGCTTGGATGTGATGGAAAAAAAAGACCGAACTTGAGTTTGGTCGTGTAATTTAGCACAATTGAACTTAAGCCCGACATTTTTTCCTCATCATTGAACAACTTTCGACATCAAGAGTTGTTTGAATATGATGGTAATAAGCTCAAATTGCATCTTGGGTCCAACATTGGACCTAAGTAACAACTTGGAAAACTAAGTAATTTTTGACATTAATAATGTTCAACTATGTGGTGCAAAAAAACCTAAGTTAATGTTTGGGTCCAAAATTGGACCCGAGTAGAAGCTTGGGTTTTTTTTAAAATTACAATACCTAGCAACTCTTTTACATAAGTGTATCTTGAAGTTTTATGAATAATTTGAAATTTTTTTCTATTTGTCCTTATAAGGTCCTTAAGAAGCACAACTTGCAATCATGGATGTTGGAGAGGTATGATTTGATTGGAGTTGAATCATTCTTTTTTATTTGTGCTTTTCTTTAACTAAGTTTTCTCCTCAATTCAAAATTTGCAAGTTTCAAGAGGTTTGTAAACTCTAGACACCTTGTCTTTTAATAGGACAATCTAAGTTATCTAGAAGAATAAAATCAACGTTATTGAGATTTTGGAGAAGCACAAGATACTTCCCAAGCGCAAGGCACGAATCAAGATGCCACTCCACAAGATGATTTTGATGCCTATAGTCCACCCAACTCTAAAAATTGATGTTTTGAAAATGGAGCAAACATTTCATTTTGTCTATTGAGAGGGAGACAAGGTGTTCTATGTGTCCCCATTGGAGTGGAAGGGATAAGAGGAGCTTCTGGATGGTCATGAAGTCAATTGGAATGCCCATGAGCATTTAGAGAACCAAAGGTTTGAGCACACTCTCTTGGGAGACCCTAACCTCAAATCCCTTTTCAAAGGAATGTTTTTTGTTTGAGATGGAAATCATAGGTTGCAAGCTTGAATGCCATACATACAACATGTCCATGATGATGAACCTTCATGGCACATCTCCGTGGATTCCATATTATTGGACACCTCCCATGGTCTAGTTGGACTTCTAACAAACATGACAAACTTGAACAAGTAATTCTTTAACTCTTATTAGTCATGTGAATTTTAACATTTTTTTCCTTTTGTTTTTCTTTTCTTTCACAATGTAATGTTCGAAGTTCTCAATATTAGTTGCTTGAACATTGCTTTTTGTGGCAAGTCTATGGAGCTAAATCACGTTCAATCCAACCTCATCCATGACTTTTTTCAAATCCAATCTATTGGTATCATACCTCTAGAACAATTCCAAGATGTTCTGCCTATGGATGTGCATAAAAGATACCAAAGTAAGTCATGAAAGACTCTCTCACATTTGAGGCATCTTCCAAATACATGTACAAGGTTAGGAAAATTCAGTTCTTTCTTATTTTATTTTTGTATATCTCATGTTCATTACTACTTAATAACATTGTTCATACCACTTCTTCTTCTTTTTATTGTTTTTTTCATGTAGTGTGAGATTTCAATTCTTGGAAATGTTACTATCAAGTTGTATTATGAGGAGTTCCTTGAGGGGGGGGGGAAGTTCTCCCATCAAGCTGAATGAGTGGATCGAGAAAGGAATGGAACAGGTCAATAAGGACTAATACTTTATTTTCTACAAACACCTTATTGTGTGCAATCATGCCCTTAATCCAAATTTTTTGTAGGAAACCCATGTTCATTGTGACATGAACTTTGAACCAAAAATATTCATGAAGAAGCTATAGATGTTAAAGTACACTTATGTATCTCTTGAGTAGAAGCGCGCTACAGTAGAACCTCTATAAACTGATCCCCCCAAATTTTATAACCTCTCAAATTTTATCACTCCGACCTGGTCCATCAATGGGACTAGGCAAAAATTTTGTATTCTTATAACTTATCACTTTTCCTCTTTCCTGACAATTTTATAATTTTATAATTTGTTTATTTCTCGATTAGTTATGGTGGAAATAGCTAGTGATAGGCCTCTGTTTAAGACTATTCTGGTGGAGATGGCGTACTCTGTTATTCATCTTCACAATCGAGTCAACAAAAGCATGATAGAATGCAAAGAAAATGGGAAAAAGAGCAACCTGTAGCTTTTGAACCCTGCGCCTCACAGTTCCAAACTCTCCCATAACTTATAACCTCTCAAACTTTATCACTAGCTGCCGGTCCCTAGGTGATAAAATTATAGAGGTTCTACTGTATTCAAATAATGGAATGAATCAAATGTTTTTCAAAATGCTAAAAAAATTCCAATGTTTGGTTTCTTTGATGATCAATTTGATAAATGGCTCCACAAGGCCAC
Source organism: Sphagnum tenellum (assembly GCA_963921925.1). Taxonomy (NCBI): domain Eukaryota; kingdom Viridiplantae; phylum Streptophyta; class Sphagnopsida; order Sphagnales; family Sphagnaceae; genus Sphagnum; species Sphagnum tenellum. The sequence goes on from OY998149.1 coordinate 17,121,633, forward strand.
ATTTTGGCACCGAGTCAGTTTCCAAATTAAATTTAGTCTTTACACAATCCCCATTCTTTTTAATTGTTGCAATTTTAATTTCATTTTTTTGTCTCATGCAATTGGAAGTGGAAGCGTTGAAGCTTTATGATCCTACTATTTCAAACTTGGAATTAACTTGAGAGATCTCCTTGGAGTGGTTTCACTCGCCTACTATATTCATGGGTGGAGGTAATCCATTTGGGAGTCTATTTTCTTCTAAGAATTCAAAATCTGAGATGGAATTTGGAGAATCAAGAATTAAAAGCAACACACTTGTGTGAAACAAGCTCTTAAGATAATGCTCTACAAGTACACATCATGTGCTTCCTCCTTTTGAACTTTTTGACTCCTTTTTTTGCTCTTGAACATTGATACTATTTCAACTTTTGGTGTCCAAAGTTGGGCATAAATGGCTTGGTTTTTTGCAAGAATGGGATTTTTTTATTCTTCATCTTGTAACTATTTTATTTATCTCTACATTGGGTTGGGGATTGCTATTTGGTGAGTGTGTGAACATGAACATGAACAAATGAACATGAATAGGTGAGCATGAGCAGGTGAACAAGAACGATTTTTAAAAAAAATATTCTATTACCACATGGCACATAATATTACATGACATGGAAGAATATTTTGCCATGTGTGCAAGGATGAAAAATGGAAATGGATGCAAAAGTGGGCAAAAACTAAAATAGATTAAAAGATAAAATGGATGAAAAATAAAAACAAATGAAAAAAAAAGATGAACAAAAGATGTTCACAACCAAGAATTATGTGTCAATCCAAACACTACCTCTTCACATCCAAGAGGTATGTGTCAACCAAAACACTACATATTCATCTCCAAAATGTATGTTCCCATTAGGAATTGAAACAATATGTGACTGCACATTCTCTACACCATTTCAACCTATTTTCTATTAGAAATTAGTCTTTGAAACCTTTTATGTCTAGGAACATTCTTACTACTTGAAGATTCAAATTGCATTATTTCCCCCTCTCCACCAAAAATGTCGCAACCCTACTTTGGCCAAGTGTGGGGGTGAAACCCAACACTTGGAAAAAGTGGGATTTGGAGTCCTCCGGGACTCCCGAATGTTCAGAGCTCGACAGCAAGGGGAAAAACACCTTGCATTGAGGTGTTCTTGGTATCATTGGAAAGGTCGTGAAACGTAGATGTCGAAAATGCCCTCGCATTCTCGATTTGGACATTTGTAGCCCAAGTTATGGGCAAAAGAAGGGCCGGGAGTCAAAATGGCAGTTTGACTCCCGACCACTAAAAGTCAAGAATCGACTAGCTCCCGATGTTCGATTCGGAAGTGCAATACGCCATTGAAAAGATCTCGACGAGGGATACAACTTTGGTTTGGACCTCATCGCAATCCGAGGTCAGGGCGAGGAGCTACGCCCTCTCAAAGTCCCGGGAATCCGAAACCGGGACACTTGGTGGAATTTCGGGACTCCAATTTGGGAGTCCTGGGAATTTGTGCCATTTGGATGTGGATGCGGCGGAGCGGCGCAGAGTATACTATATGGGGGATGGTGGTGGCATCCCCCGAGTCCGGGCCGTGGTGAGTTTTGTGGTCCGAAGTGCCCGTGGCTTGTCCCAACACCAAAGGGTGTCCCGGAATGTGAACTAACCACTCGGGTGGTTTGTTTTGTGCAGAATCTAGCTTGATCAACTAAGTCACTCTTCCTAGTCTAATCCCTGGGCTCCCAACTCGACCCTCTACCCCTTTTTAGAGTTGGAAGCCGGGAGCGCCTTCCGAGTCCCAACTTTCCGCAACTATACTTTGGTGAACCCTCAAGTGGGTTCACCCCGGGACTTGGGAGTGCGTCAAAAAATACCTAGTTCAAACTTTTCTATGGCTACAACCCATTTGTACTTTTTAAACATATATATTACAATGGCAAAAAGAAAATTCACAACAATGGTCACATCAAACACCTTGGAAATTATGATTGAATATACTTTAAAGCATATTGGATGGAATATGTGAAATGATAAAAACATCTTTGGAATATCCAAGAGATCCCACCATGCTAGACCCCTTAAAGTAGTTGCTAGAAATCATAACATGGGGATCAGAATGGAAAAAAAAATGAACATGCAACATGGTGATGGGTGAATGCAAAAAATGACAAAGAAAATCTTACATTGTTCAAACAAATTGTAAACATCATGAAGGGGGATATGGAAGACTACCATTGGGCGATGTTTACACATGCCATGGATTTCTTCCAAAAATGAACAAGTTTGAAAAAGCCAATTTTGGATCATCTTTTTATAACTTATTGAAGGATTTGTCAACAAAGGATTCGGTAACCCTTGGGAACCTCCTTTCAACATAATTTATGGAACCCAATAAGCAAATATATGCAACTATACATAGGTGAACTTAGGTGCCACAAGATTTTAGGAATAAAATGATAAAACAACTTATGAATTGTCGGATGATAGGCCCCACCTCGAACACATGAAATGTTTATGATAGTAGAAAAAAAAAATGTCCTAACAATTGAAGGAGAAACCAAAATACCATTATTGGCAGTAATTTGGGGTTCAATAAATTTTTTGATATGAATTAGGATTGAAGTTGAACATAAGAGTTGTTTGTTGAAATACTCATTCAATCCTTGGTATCATCACTATCCACTTGCATTGATTATACCTATCGCAACCTTAGCCTTGGGCTTGTGACTAAGGCAAGGGTTAGCAAGGTTGCGGGCCAAGAAGGAAGCCGAGAGTCATACAACATACGCTTGGGAGTGTGAGAGGGTGTGAGGGAATGAACCCTCACACCCCCAAGGGGTTCCACTTTGGGAGTTGGAGTTCCAATGGACTCTCGAATCTTTAGAGGACGATTGCAAGTGTCAAACCTCAATGGCTTGAGGCGTTTCACACTCCCAAGGGGTTCCACTTTGGGAATTGAAGTTCCAGTGGACTCCCGAATCTTCAAAGGACAATTGCAGGGGTCAAACCTCAATGGCTTGAGGTGTTTGTTATATCATTAAAAAGATCTTGGAATGTAGATGTTTGACATGGGCTTGCATCACCCATTTGGACATCTAAAGCACAAGTTATGGCCAAAAGAAAGGTCGGGAGTCAAATTGGCAGTTTGACTTCCGACCACTAAAAGTTGGGAATCGACCCAATTTCTTTACGTGCAAGTGGCGTGCGATATACTTTTGGAAAGTTCTCAATGATGGTTACAACTTTGCTTCAGACCTCATCTCCATCAGAGGTCTGCACGCAAAGTTATGGCGCCTCAAAGTTGCGGACGTCCTAACCTTGGCAATTTCGGGACTCCCATTTAAAAGTCTTAAGATAAAAAGCCATTTGGATGTGGGCCCCGTGGAGAGGCGCAAAGTATAATATAAGGGGGAAGGTGGTGGCTTCCCCCAAGTCCGGGCCATGGTGAGTCTTGTGAGTTCGAGTTGCCCATGGTTCGTCCTAACACTAAAGGTGCTCCAACTATGCAATAACAACTTTGTGTTAGTTTTATGTAGGCCCATGTGAGTAAGTAAAGCTTGTCAAATCTTCCTAATCCCATTCCAGAGCTCTAGCACGCCCCTCTACCCTTCCAAAGTGCTGCGAATTAGGGAGCATGGCCTGACTCCTTACCCTTCCGTTGTTTCCTATTTGGGATTCACATTTGAGTCCTTAAAGGAGTTGGGAGCGCGTCAATACCTCTAATATAATATTATAATCTTATTACCTCGACATAATATTTGTATACTAACACCCAATATTATTAATTCATGTACATAATTGCCTTACTTAATATTAAAATCTCAATTGGGTTTCTTCCAAAAATGACAAATAAATCGCAAATTGCTAGTGAACTACCATTAACAATTCAATGCATGATTACACATTGTTGCATTCAATTTTGGACACAATTTTTAAGCAAATAGAACAACCATGGCGAGTACCTCAAGACGACCATAAATTCGACCTTTTGTGTGGACTGTTAAAAATCAATAAACAGGGTAGCCTACCAAAATAAAGTGGATAACAAAAATGAGTGATTTGCTTGGTGATGGGAAAATGAAAAGACAAAAGAACAAGGTCCATTTATTGCCATGAACATGTCAAAGTGAAACCCCCGATTAATAGCACAAGATATTAAAGACTATCACTTGGTTGCTCTATGTGAATTATTAGCAATAGAAATTAGAAAACCCAAAAAAAAACTACATGCAACTCCAAGGAAGTGGGCATGGTTCCTTCGATAAGACAAAAACAAAATCTTGCAAGTGCTTGTGAATCAACAAATGATTGGACCACCACCACAACCAAGAAAAGTGTGGGATAGTTGGAAAAGATGACAACTAAACTCCTAACAATAAAATAATGTTTATTCAATTGCATTGTGCAATACAAATAATATCTACAATGTTTATATGTAAAAATAGGATGTAATAAATGGAAATTTGATTGAAATAGAGTGGATTCAATTGCAATTAGGAATAAAAATTGATTTTTTTAGTAACAATTATATAAAAATTACAGAGTTATTTGTGATAATAGAAGCAATAGAAAATAAAATCTTCAATGTGTATTGCAATTGAACAGCAAAACAGAGGCAATAATGAATGAAAAGGTATGCATACGCATTTGCAATTGGTATTTGTCATATAAAGGAAAAAGTCAATGTGTTAAGTGTAAAGTATCTAACAAGATCATTTTGTGATCTAAAATATGGCATCAAATTTTGAATGAACAATGGTGCTAAGTGGCACAATCTGAAACATCATGCATTAAATTAACGATCAACAAGCAAATATTTGATATGACTCTTGAAATAAATAATTAATGATCAAATAATAGAATGTTAGTAATTGACTACCATAAATGTTACCATCCCGCACATTAAGAGGGACGTTAAAAATTTATAATTACACAATATACACAAATGTTTTGAACAATTGTATATAATGAGAAAAAAACATTTATCCATTACAAATGTAGGTTTGGAACTAAATGCTTGCTAGAATTCCTCCAGACTTGGATTATATCCAATACTGGATTAGAAATAGATGAAAGCGATAGATGCATAATACAATGTTAGGGTGGGATATTGGGCATTGAGAATTAACCTATAGGAATACAAAGTGTATGCCATCCTAATACGAATTTTTGACCGAAATTTTGTGAACAACTTGAAAGAAGTTCCAAGGGACTATCCGTGGCCGATTGAACCAACAAATTGAAACTATAGGACCCATTTATATTATTATGCCAACCAAAATATATATTGGGGACAAGTAGAGTGGACCAATATTCATTGGTAGAAATCACACGCAAGAAGTGGCTAGTGAATGAAAGTCATTTAAATGGTGACAAGTATGAATTGTCAATTTTAAAATACAATGCAAACCAAGAAGCACTGGTCAAATAGATAGAAGGAGCCCTAGTGGAAGAGGAAGAAAGAACCCCAATGGTGGAGGAAGAGGAACCAAGAACACCATTGCAATTGACATTAAAAGAATGAAAAGATGAAAGAATGTTGAAAAATGTTGTGGGTCAAATAACCATGTCACTATTGAATTGTAACATTAAGAAGAATGCAGGTCACCATCATATGTCCGTTACCACATGCACACATCCAAATGAGGACCATCATAAACTATAAGTACCCCATTTTTCACAAGAAATTTGAATGTCATGCAAACAACACATGCCATTGTTAAAAAGAAGAAGCTAAAATCGATAGATATTGTTTCATAGTATTGACTCACTATGCACATTATGAACAAGGAACATAACAAAAAAATGAACTCAAAAAATATGTCAGAAGAAACCAACATTGAAAAGTTCTTTATTCTGCCAAAGAGCCCTCAAAAAAGTGACGTGAATAAGCACATTATAAATAGTGAAGATAACAAAAAAAATGATCAAGATGCAAAAATTTGAACATAATCAAAGAACTGATTGAACAATTTGCAAACAATTTCAATCTTCTTGCATCCATAAAGAAAAAAGGTAAAAAACGCAAAGCATCACACAAGGAAGAGATCTCGAAAAATGGTGTATTATTAATTGTTTTAAGTGATGAGGAAGCAAAGGATGTAACATCTTTAAGCAAAGAAGATAAGGATAAGATTGTCAAGAGTTTTATTGTATTATAGATTTTTATCTTAATTATTGTAGGTAATTTAGGATAAGTAAATATAAAACAAGTAAGCTTTTGGTGTTTAGGATAAGTAAGGATTGTGTGTGATTAGAATCTAGTTTTTTTGGATTGAAGCACACCATAACTCTGTTGTGTTATGCTATGTTTTTGTGTTCTTGTTATGCAAGGAGTTTCGTGAGGTTTTTGTTGGTATTTGGATTCCTACGTTTTGCAGGTGAGTAGAACTTTGGTTTGGATGTGGTGTACTAGTTAAGGTATTTTTATGTTATGTATTATGAGTATGGTGATAGCAAAAGTTGTAGGTGTTGACCTTAAATGCACCAGAAGATGTTAGTCATCACAAAAAGGGACATCCAAAAGTTTAAATATAGATGAACAATGTACTGAATGTGTCTATATTCAACTTTATCATAATGGGGAGGAAATGCAAGCAAAATACTCAACTCGTTTTGATTTTCATATAAATGAAATTTGTCATTTTTTCCCACCAAAACATATTTGAAATCACTAGCCAATGTGTAAGAAATTTGTGATTTGTGTCCATTAAATAATAGTATTGAATTCATCTACAATGTGAAATTGTGATTTGACTACAAAAGAATAATTATGAATTCATCTACAAGGTCATATCTATGTTAAATTTGGGATGTGTTGCAAAATAATTAAAAAATGAAGAAATTATAAATAAACCAATAATTAAATATGAAAACTAAAAACAACTTGAAGCCATTAGTGATAAAATATAAATTCAATATGGAATATGTGATCTACTACTAACATAACAATTTTGAACTCATGTGTAATGCTTCATATAAAATATTTATGATTTGATTTCAACATAATAATTTAAAACTTTACTCCAGTCTCAAATATATAAGAAGGTTGTGAACTCCATTGTGGATAATAATGTAATAAATATATATGACATATGCATACATGCCAAGCACCGACACTTGCAAATATAATGATGAGAAATTAAGCATGGTTACATAACTTAACAAAGATTATACGCGACACATCACATATCTATGGTAGAACTATAAAGGGATTTTGTACACATATTAAAACCAGATTTTTCTTGAAGAATCAAGAGTAATTTTCAAAATTTATAAACATTCTTACATTACTATCCTTTAAAAAAACATTTGCAACAAAAGAACTAAGAAAACATTAGTTGTAACTCATCATTATTTATTTTTCTACTCAATTTCGAACATAATAATTTGTAAAATAACAATCTTGATCCCTAATATTTTCTAATACTCTAGTACTAAAAAAAAAAATTCCTTTATAACATTTCAAAAAAAAAAAAAAAAAAAAGGAGGACAAAAAAATGAAAAATAAATTGAATCCTTTTGTATTATTGGATGCCAATTTGAACTTATCATATAGGTTTGGCAAATTGGGAACTTGTTTCCTTTGAATTCTAGACATTTCGGGCAAATTTTTCCATGTGAAAACTAGTAAAACGAGTATAGCACCACAATAACACAAGTATTAACGCAACAACACAATTTTCAACATAGTAACACAAGTATTAACCCATGTGTTTCACATCAATGTTTAATGGCATTTCACCCCATTAGTGTTATTTATTTAATTTCCCTAAAGATTTTTTTGGATTGCTATTAAAGTTTCAATGATAAAAACACTCAATATTCAATTTCTTTGAAGCCTACTTAGTAAATTCATTTTGTTGGATTAAAATTTTGTTTGGATCTATGTTATGTGCAGAATTAATTTGTATTTGTTAAGATTTGTAACTAAATAATAATAATCATTCAATTGGTTTGAGATTAGATGTGAGAATATTGCGTTGATCAAACAATTTGAAAAAAATGGAACAAATAGTGAAGGCTTGAAGAAAAAGTTAGAATTTAGAAGAACCTATTCTACATCTTCATCTTTAATGTAATGTAAAATAGAGTTATTATATCTACAGTGTTTTTTCTATACATGTGGAAAAGGAATGGTGGAAAAATGAAGAGCCATTGCCTCTGAATATTCTAGCAATGAAAGACTTGATGGTGGGTTGGGGAAGAATTATTCACATGCAAAAAAAAATTGTCTTTTGCCTTGGAGGTGACTAATTTATTCATCAAGCAATGGAATGTAAATTATCAAAGATTGATCAAAAACCCAAATTAAATACTTGAAATTGGGAAGGTTAAACTTATTCATAATCAACATCAAGTTTGGACTTTTTCCGCACAAGAACACCTAAGTCATTATTTTCCTCCTTCGCAAGATTTGTTTACTCCTCAAGAACATCCAACAATGGTTGTAGAAGATCAAGATACACATCAAGGTCTAGCTCAAACAAAAGAACATGTCTTCCAAGGTTTTTGCATGCTCTAAAGTAGTTGTTATCTGTTCCAGGGATAACCTTTTAATGAGATTTGTAATACAAAATGAAAGATATGAAATTGAGTAAAGGAAGAGATGAAATTGGACAAAGTTGAACACAAATGGAATTAAAAGAGACTTGTCAAAGCATTGATGTCCACCATTAAACTCTTAAGAAATGACAAGGCAGGAAGAAGCAATTGGAAAACATCAAAGTGGATCTTATGTCCAACTCAAAAAGGCAAACTAGTCTTCAACACTATCATAGTATCTTGAATGGTCCAACTAAAGAACACATCATCATCTTGAATGTGTCGTTGATGCATATCCTTCAAAAAAACAAAACTTCCATTCTTGTGCCCAATTAAAAATGCCTTGCTCATGAGAGTCTGTGACATATAAAGAAATATGTTTGTATTGAGCTCACACAAATGCAAGAAGCCTTGGTGGAACTCAAAAGACATTTATATTTTTTGTTAGGAATTTGGAATTTGTGCAATGCATATTGTTGACAACTATAAACTTCGAATGAATTTTGAAATTGTAGTTTTTTAGGTAAGACTTGATGTCTTTTAAAACCCAAAAGTTGTCATCATATAAAAAGAAGACGCAACCATCCCTCGTAAGATAATTGTTCGCAAATCCAAAAATGGATGTTATATAGTTGTCAACTTTTGCATTCCATTTTGGAATACTATAAATAGGGTCCAACAGATGCGGGACAAAAAAAATTCCTAGGACTTCAACAAAGATGAGGTCCACTATATCCTTTAGGGAGTCCTACGATAATTCAAGACAACCTTGGATAATGAATTTGAGAGAAATTGGTAATTTGATGAGAAATAAAATATTGAATCAATATTACCTTTGTCCATAAATCCTTTACATTCTGAAAGCCAAGGGGGCACTTTTGAATCAAAAATTTTGTCTTCACCAACTAAGGCCGATTGATGTTGAAAGCTTTTGTAACCAGCCTTGGGATCTTATGGTTGCCAGTTAATATTGGGCTTTAAGGTGATTGAATATGAGGTCTTCAATTTGAAGTCTTGAGTGATTCTTACACAAGTTATCTCCTTATTCGTGTGTGCGACAATGGTTAAGTAGCATGACCCCTCCTTTTCTTGAGAGTTTAGGAGAGTCTTCATCGTGAACAACATGGTTAGGAAAACTCTAGAACTTTGACAATTCAAGATTTATATCATGTTCAAGGTTCTCAATGTCAACAAGAGTTTGAGTGGCCCCTAGAGTGTTAGAAACTTGAACATCCTTCTTCTTCTTCCTCTTCTTATCAATATCTTCCTTTTTATTTCCTTGAGAGGAAGCAAGCTTTTTTTAATATATCCCACATCAAACTTTTCTTGCTCTGACCTCTTTGAAACATGAGTGTAGTCCAAAGGGCAATCAAGGTACTAACCTCAATAAGGTAGATGAAACGAGCCTTGGTTTGTAACAAGTTTTTTTCAGAACATAGTGTTGTCAAACTTTAGATCACACCATATGTTGAAACGTCCATGCATTTTTTCAATGGCTTTCAATTCAAAAACACATGCAAAAAAAACCTATGAAATTCAATTTGTTAAGAGTTAGTTGGGAATTAGGCACAAAGCAAACTTTCAACATCAACTAATGAGAGCAACCTTTAAAATGCTCAGTCGACATCAATTGAACTCCAACATAACAACACCCATTAGGGCACCAATGGATTATAGTCGGCACCAACTAAGCCCTTGTTAAAAACCCATTTCATTTCAATTGGCATTAATTGGGTCCTGGTAGAACTTGTTGGGTCCATCTCAAGACCTTAATTGGCACGAATTGACTATTAAACCTCAAAAATTGAAAGATTGAATGGAAATCATTCATGAATAGAAAAGATTTTTCAAAGTAAAACACACATTTTAAAGCTTCCTTTGCTCTAATTTGAAGCTCCCATGTCTTCCCTCATGTGATTTTTGGGTTCATACCATTTTAGTTTGGGCAAGCATTTTTACCACATTTTGTTTTAGGTTGGAACCATTGATTGATTGACATACCTCCTTGAAATATGTTATGAAGCCATGGTGAACAACTTTATGTTTCATAAAGACTTTTAGTCGTACTCTGTTATGGATTAGAGGGAATTGAAAAAAATCAAAATTGAGTTAAAAAATTCAAGTCAAATTATGCGTGGAATGTAGCCATTTTCAAGATTCCAAATTTTACATGATCGTTATTTAATTGTTTGACAATGTCTTCTTGAATAATTTGTTGAAGGTTTCAAGAGATAATCTTTGACCTTTTACCCCGATGAATCAAAACTACAAAACTTGATTTGTTCGTTAATTCGTTATTTAACAAGATTTGACTCCAATCAAACAATGTTTTTGGAAAATGCACTGCTCAATAATTAACCTAATGATGATGTTGATTCATGTGTATAATAGGGAGCTGGATGTGTTTGTGGTTGAGGAGAGTGTAAGCAATGATGTAAGACAATGGTCACTTTATAGCAAAGGGGACTCATTGGAATGTGTTTAGAGGAAAAATAAACGTAACAAATGAAGTAGAAATTGAAGAGGGTGTTGTATCACCTCACTAGACAAATTTTTGTAGGATTTGGTATGAAGTTTTAAGCAAAGATTTGTTTTTCAAATTATTTGTTTTTTAATTAATGTATGTTCATTTTTTTTGAAATAATGAAAAATAGTTGAAAGTTTGTTGTATTTTATCATAATTGTGTATGTGAACAATATAATTAATTATTTAACTAGAATTGCATAAAGTTTAATTTTTAATGTAATATTTCAAATGAAAAAATTGAAGTACAAATTTTGAAATAGGAAGTTTAGTTTTAAAATTGTAAAATTTAATGTTTCCATATATAATTTTTTTTTGAACAAAAAAACATTGATGCAAATTTGTGTTTTTTCAACATAAAATTATGTACAAAAATTATAGAACGCATGTTGTATAAAAAGTTTATGTAATTATGTGTTTTTTTTTTACAAAATTCTGAATCTATAAATTAAAATAAAAATTCCATGGCAAGAAGTTTTAATATAAAATATTGTGGAATTTAGTATTTATTAATCATATTTCATAAATTTTTAATAAAAATGATTAATTTGAATTTTGATTCGGATATGGAAAACCATTGACATTTTCAAGCTTATCAAATTTGTTATCCATAAACATTTTATTATGATGAAAGGTCTAAACCATTTGGGCAATATGTTTACACGTTTGGGAATACTATAATCTTAATTTTCAAGGCATGAACTTTATTCACAAAGCTTCATCTTAACAAAACCAAACAAATTCACAAGAAGTCCAAAATATTATTTAATTATTAAACAAAAAAATCATCAATTTTCTGAAAATGTAACGAAATCAAATGAATGACTAAAATGAAAGATTTCTATATAATTTCTTTTCATTCTACCTTAAACCACATTTGATTGTAGGCCATAATTAGGTGATATTCAACAATTGATTTATATCCTTACTTTTATCTTCATAATAAGTAAAGTTTCAATGATGAAATGTTACAAACCATAAGCTACACAACACAAAAGAAGACAATGACAATATGTTTGGAATAAACATTAAGATTTATTCTAGAACATCACATTAAAATAAAGATGAAAAAATATTATGCAAAAACATTTAATGCAAAACATAAATGTGTGATAATTTAAGTATAACGTCTAAGTCCATGGTTAGATAGGTAATGTTTGTTCACATAAATCATAATAAAAAAAGAAAATGTTTTATGATTGCAAGAAAAAACCACATAATGTTGATTTCCTTGATGAATTTATAAGTTATTACTAGCTTCCATTCAATTGGTGGAGCTAATTAAAATTCTATAGTAGTATAATAATATTTATGAATAACGAAGGAATCTGTATTTTACAGAAAAAAAGGCAAGTTTTTACCCATGTACATTAATTTAAAAGTACTTTCAAACCATAATGTGCAAAATTTTGTGCAACAACTCTCAATTTTCAATTATTCAACATTAGTATTCCATGGATGAAAAAATCATTTAACATATGCTTCAATTAAATCAAATATATCTTTCCTTTATTCAATATAAATATTAGATTTGGTTATTTCAACAAATGATAATAACTAAAAACTTATTTTCAATTACCAGGTGGGGAGTTTATTAAAATTTATGAATGTTCTTTAGGCATTGTACTATCAATGATTAAATTTGAAATATAATTTCTCATTTCTTAAATAACATGATGGTAAATAACAAAAAATAGCAAAATAAGCTTATCTACCCACAAAAGCTTCATTCATGTTACTAACTAATTTCCCCTTCACCTAATATAACAAATAATAAAAATACATGTAAAAGATGATGATTTGGTTCCATTTATTTCCACAAAAATGCCAGCATTCAGATTCAAATTATTCAAACCATAAACCACTCCCTATTACCTAATAATTAATATGTCACCATTGTGCCTTATTTAAGTAAATGTTGACATATTAGGGGTAATGAAGATCCTTTTTGGGTTGAAAAATATACATTATAAAGCATAGAATTGAAATAATCATAATATATCAAACATCCAGTTGCAAAGTTGATGTAGGGTTAGACCTCACAAAAAAATCATCTATGATGATGATAATGATCTCTCCTAGTGTGAGATCCAAAGCTTGCACGGTGTAGTAGCTTTTGAAACTCAGGTAAGCTTAATCGCCCATCCCCATCTGTGTCAGCTTCATCAAGTAATGTTGACACCGAGCCTTTCATCCCCATTGCCTGTAAGACAATTGTAATGGTTTTATGAAGCTCATGCAACAAACTTGTAGATGGAGCCAACAACTTCACCCACTCTCTGTCTAGCCATGAGCATTGATAACCACAACTAGTTTCAAGCAACGAATTCCAAATGTACTTTGTAGTTCATGAAATATATAAATTACTAGCGCTAAAGAAACTTGCAATGCAATGTTTTAGTTTCCTTTGTCAAAAGAAGAGTTTAGTGTTTTCCACGTGGACATATAGTGATCATTGTTAGCAATCAATCCATGAATGCACCTTATGAGAAGGTCAATACACAATGTATGCCACACAGAAGGCATGCCCAAAAGAATTCAGATGGTGGGGTTCACATACAATTTGGAGCTCATCAGGAGTAATATAACCATCACCATCCATGTCAAGTTTTGAAAATGCTGCTCTTGATCGACTTTCCCATTTCTCAGAATTGCTCTCCTCCAGTTGGTGCACATGCATTGTGGCAGCAACAAATTCATTGAAGTCAATCATTCCATCCATGTCACTATCCATCTGTTACACCAATGGTCATTGCACACATAAAGTGTCAAGTTAACAAGAGCTTAGTAGTTGTGACTTTATGCATTGATACCAGCAATTTTTTTCTTTTGGGTCAATTTTCACACTGTGGTGACAAAACCAATTGGAATTTTTTATAAAAAAAGTGTGAATTAGAAAATAATTGCTAAAAAATTGGAAACAAATCATCAAACTAGCAAAACCACAAAATTAGAAAAAAAAAAAAAAAGTGATTAAGGGTTTGAAATCACATCAGATGCAACAGTTGTCAAGACAAATATATTAGGGGTTATTGGGCAAATCAGTTTGCTAAAGTGTGAAGAATGCAAGCACTTCTGACTCCCAGGGGTGAAGGATTTTTGGCAAACACATTCTTCAATTAAATGTAGAGTCATAATATCTAGCATAGGTATTGTCAACTAACCGCTTCCAGGATCTCCAAAACCCGAGATTCCTTCACCTTCCAAGGCTTATCCTCTGCCAGGGCCTATGAAACACCCATCCATGTCAAGGAGCACTGGACTAATGACTCTGAAATCACAACCCAACATCGAATTGGGACCCTGAGAAAGATAGCATTTGATAGGTCTGACACTGGGTTGGTGGTGGTGATTACAACATACCTTCTTCATCTCTTCAAGAGTGATGGCACCATTTCCATCCACATCAATTGCTTCAAACTGATCTTGCAAGTTTGCTATCTCTGTCTTATCAAGTGTGCTTGCCAATGCCTGCAACTCAAGCAGTCAATCAATTGAGATGATTCACATCCAAAAGAAGATTTAGAGGTTGATGCTATTGGTACAGAGTTTACTGAGAGAGATGGAAAAGGCAAAAAACAAAGGCCCTACAATAAATTATTGACAACCCTAGTTTTTTAAGAAGTGTTCCTAGGGTGTACTAAAATGGAATGAAAAGATGGAAATCTGTTTCAACATGGGTCATCATGAAACATAGAGGAGAAGAGTAAATCACCCGCAATGCGATTTGCTTTAGGCGGCTATATTTCACAAACTCCCGCATATTGGAGAGCACTGAAATATCCAGTGGCATGTCAGATGCAACTCCTTCTTCTCGTACCCATTCATGTGCTACAACATCCAACAGAAATTGAATCACACTTTGCTTAGCAATGCTCTTTTGTGGCATACACTTCACTAGCAGTGACCAATTGATATGCAAGAGCTGGATAACATAGGAGGATGACATACACAGAGCTTGAGCAGCAGAGAGTCTGAGATGTGGGTCCTTTTGCAACAACTTTTTCACAAAGTCCACAGCACTGTTACTGATTGTTGGCCACGGCTTGTCTTTAAAGTCCGGACTCTTCTTGAGTACCTTCATGACATGTAACAACTGACGAGATTCAATATTTCCCCATGGCAATCAATCACAACTGAGGAAATGACAAGTTGAAAATTCACAAATAAATTGAGCTTTCCTCTATGACCTAAAAGCCCTATGCTCTAAACCCTAACCTCATTGAAGATGCCTTGCTCCGTCTTGTCCCAAAATGGGCGCCTTCCACACAGTAAAATGTAGGTGATCACCCCAATGCTCCACATATCGGATTCTGGTCCAGATTTCCTCTTAAGAACCTCCGGTGCAACGTAGTATGCGCTTCCCACCACATCAGTAAAATATTTTCCTGAATCAACCCACCAACCTTCAAAACTTGACTCTCACCTTCTCTTCCCTAATTCTCTGTCCATTTGCTCTTTCCCATGTGCACTTCAGTGGTTTTTTTAAGAATTTTTGTTTGTAGCCAAAGTGACAATCATCCCTAGGAAGATGTAGAAAAAGTGGTAATCATTCCTAGGAACCAGAAATAAAGTACAAATCTTTAATTATCATTTGATACTTCTCACTCCACAATGAAAATCAAATATATGAATCTGGCAATTCTATTTTTTTTCCCCTTGCTTCTGGTGACTGAAAGTCTCCAAAATCACTTCTTTTTCGAATTTTTTAATCTTTAATGTCCCATTTTGGGAAATTTTGCCAGTAAAAAAAAGGCTTGTGCACTTTGAGTTCTTGATAATTCCCCTTTAGGACACTGACTTCAGATTTACATTTTACGCTAAACTGAACTCATAACATACTCGTTTCCATTCTCATTTTTACCAGTGCAATTTGTGTGAAGATTGTGTCATATTTCTGCTGTTTAAACCTGAATCAACACAGGAAAGACATGCATGATCTAGCACATTCAAACACTGACATCTGTCACAAACCAATACCTGGCTTGATATAGTCAGAGAGTCCAAAATCAACTGCCTTGAGAGGAGAATCCTCAGCTGGAGATTTGAACAAGAAATTCTGTGCAATTTACCAAAACCAAAGTCATTAATTAGGCCATCAGCTCTCTGGTACCAAGGACCACAGACAAACAACAATAACAATGATGGCCAAAGCATTAAGACCCATCATTAGCAATGAACAATCCCAACAAACTGCAAAATTAATTACCTCAGGCTTCAGATCTCGGTGAACGACTCCATTCAGATGGCAGCGAGCTGCTACATTTAGCATCTGCCTCACCACTATAGCAGCATCCTTCTCACTATACAGCCTATTCTTCCTGTACAAAAACTGCAACTGTAATATTGTACCATCTTTCCTCATCTACAAGAAATTGGTGACTTGATGATAAGTGAACCCTAATTTCAAAATATATCATCACAATTTCAGAGCAAACGCCACAAAACATGCACATTAACAAACAAATATTGTGTCAGCTCTGGCCAACCAAAACATACGTGGCAAATGGTCATGACCTTGTAAGGGCCACCCACAAAGTATCACACCAGCACCATCAAATATTAGCATAAATGTCCAGAAAATTGTTTCTACACAAATCTGCATTGGTGGGGTTCTTAACACATACTTAGCAAGGATGCGGTCCAGAAGCTCCCCACCTTCACATAGCCTGATGCAAAACAAAAGAAAGAAGATTGAATTCCATGCCAAAAATTGGAGTGAGAAAGAAGAGACAAGAAGCCTGAGAAGTGCTCATGTATCCCTGCTAGAACTCTTTTAACCTTCATCATTACCCTGCAGTATAACCATAAAGCAATCGGTCATCAGCTAGTACCCATCCTCATAAACCTAAGTGCTTTTTCTTCTCACACTTACTCCATCACAATATAGACTTTATCATCATCTTCAAAGGCGTCGTAGAACTGCACTATGTTTTTGTGTCCTGAGAGAGTCTGCAGAATCCTCACTTCACGCTTGACATCCTCCACTGAGATTGAAAGTTTCATCTGCATATCCGCACAATTGTTTTCAGGTTTGGAAAACTGGAACATGCAAGAGACATTGTGTTTGAAGAAGAAAAATGACCATGTCACCTTAACCTAACACCAACCCATGACAAAAAATGTGCAGATCTCGAAGAACTTTCTTCTGAGGAAAAAGGGCAATACAGAGAGTGTTGCAAGACAAGATCAACAAATAGGTTATCAGGATTGACCTGCTTTTTCTCAATGCATTTGATGGCCGCTTTATTTGATGTGGCCTTTTCTATGCCAATGTAAGTATACCCAAATTGACCATGTCCAAGAAGCTTCCCGAGAGTGTATTTTTTGGCAAAGTCTCTATTGTACCCAAAGTTAGTTCTCTTGCCCAAAGGAATGACATTGTTGTCTTTTCCGCCACTCACTGTAATTCGCGTCTTCTTTTGGTCTTGCACCACAACTGCCTGCTTTCTCTTCGGCTTCTCACTATTGGTCTCTGTGTTGTTTTGGGTTCCATTCTGCTCCACAAACCCCAGTCACCATTCTTCTTCCTCCATATGAAAAAAAACAAATGCTCTCACAATTTCTACTAAATTGGTGTAGCCACTCTTTTGATCTCTCATGCCATTGCAGAAGTCAATGATGTTGCAATAATACAATTTCTAATTTGATGTTGAAATTCTGAAACAACTTAGGGCTTGAAATCCACAAGAAGCTGCTTCAACAAATAAAAACTGAATTGACACCCCACAAGTTTGTTGCTGTTCAGTGTTTTTTGCTTACCGAGTTTGCAATCTCCTTGCCATTCCTTTGGTCCTCATTCCGATGCCTTGGCTGTTGTTGTCGCTGAGAAGATCCTTTCGTGGACAAACAAGCTCCCATGACCCAAACAGCTTTCTCTAACAATCCAGCTGATGGGTTTTCTTCTTCTTCCTCGTCTTCCTGACAAAGAAGTAGGTTTTACTCTTCTTCTTCAGCCATAGGAATTACCTATGTCCAAACTGAACAGAGCAGACTGAAAGTTCTATTGTCTCCTGCAAAAGCCAGCCAGGGGGATCTTTTGGAAGTCGGTGCACGAAAGAATCTCAAGGGATAGTAAAGAATGGACGAATTCACCCAAAACTCAGGAATGGCCAAAGATTCTAGAAAATCACAAACTCACACACACACCAAAAAAAAAACAAACCCCCCACTGAGTATTCAGCAGATCTGACTAGCTCTACATGAGAAAAAGAGCTGCTCGAATTTCCGAAAGCTCTAAAAACATCATGTACATGGTGAACAGGTACTACAACTGCCTAATGACTCCACAAACCACCCCACCCCCCCGACCCCCCAAAAACAAAACAAAACAAAAATTCAAGCCTTCAAACTTCTGAGCTGGGAAAGCAAACAAGTGGAGGCTAAAGGATTTGAGTCCTATTCAAATTACAAAGCTCACAAACAAAAACCCAACACCAGAAACATGTTTCAAGCTGGGTATAATTAAAAACCAAACAGATTTTGCAATACGGAGTAGACAAGATTAAAGCCCTAATTGAAAGCCCAGCCCACTTGCTTTTTCTTTCTTCTTCTTTCCGTTTACGCGCTACATACACGCGCACAAGACTAGAAAACCTAATAAAATAATAATAATTGCTCCGCTACTGTTCATCTTCCTCCTCGACCACCTCCTCCTCCTCTTCAATCTTCAATAGCTGCTGCTATTGTTGGTCAAACGATGTCGCACAAAAACCACGGAAAGAAACATCATCAGCATTTTCATCACTGGAGCTTCTTGGCAAATAATTTCCTTTTGACCCATTTCCAAAATTCAAGGGAACTTGTGATGGATCCCGGACAGACAGAGCTCTTGCAACCAAAAGAGGAGTTGCTTGCTTTTGCTGCCGCGTCTGATCGGCAAGGAGGAAGACGCAGTAAGAAAATTAATTACTGAGCAGTAAAAGGACAGTTTTTCACCTCCTCACACAGACAAAAAAAATCTCTTGCGTTTTTTGTTTTTGTTTACTTTATGGCTATGTTTAGCCATTTGGCTATTTTCTTTTTAAAATGGCTAAAGTTATGTGTCAGGACGGAAGATTACGGATTTCAATGCGTAATAATGTGTCCACTCCCACTCATCACACGAAGAAAAATTGGCACCCCCTTGCCAAATTGTAAGAGCCTGCTTGGAAACATAAGATCGAAAAAATAAATAGTTGAACATACCGACTCGGTGTCATCCCACATCCATATTTGCATGAGACGAGGCAGGAGGGGGTTTTTTTTTTTTTTTTTTTCCCTGAAAATTGTCATTTTTTTCTCAAAAACATTGGTAATTCTACGTTTTTGTAGTGTAAATTCGAGTAATTTTGCTAAATGTTTGAGAAATTAACCAAACACATTATATATCACAAAATTGCCAAAAAAAAAAAAGGGGGGGTGGGGCCAGGGATCCCAAATTCCAAAAATAAACAATAAAATTTGACCACACAATCAACCAGGGTGTGAATAGAGTAACCCAAGTAGACTTAATACCTTATCAACCGACAAATCCCTTTATCACAATTCCCCAAAGTCAGAATACTATTATTATTATTATTATTATTATTATTATCATTATAAACCCCTAATTCGCCTAAATGAGATTGACCAAAATAGGGTAGCCTGCCCTATGACCGAACACCACCTAAGACCGAACAATTTATGAATATCTTCCTCATTCTTCTTCATTTTGAGTGATTTAAAACGTTATGGGAGCGTTAACTTGAGCTCTCCAATTGGTCTTTGAACAGCGGAGGCAAAGGAGGAATTATAGAATACCAAGAAGAAAAATAACCACGTCTTTTTTTTCTTGTCATTTTCCAAACCCCCACCCCCAATTGCAGGGAACCTACCTAAATGGCTACTAGTGGTCAAACCAACACGGCTTTCCCAGTAGTTTTGGTTGTCCATTTCGTGGAATTGTTGACGTTGATGGGATTCGAACCCGTGACTGGATGGAAACTTGTCGGATAGATACTTACGTTCGTGCCACGGACATGGGGTGCACGCGCAAATTGTCCGGTGCCGGCAGCCTTCATTTCCTGCTGGCTATAAGTAGCCAAAATGAAATGTTAATTTTATTTAAAAGAGCTAAACTCATGTGCCTTTTTAAAAAGATTTTCAATAGCCATAATTTGACAAAGTTTTATTAAAATTCGCCAGATAAAACTAACTATACATGGTTCCAAAAAATGTATAGCCAAAAATATTGAAGGATGTTTTAAATTTTCACTTTCATACTAGCATGTACCCAAGTTTGGCTAAATCCTTCTGTGGATCATTGCCACTTTGGCTACAACACAAAATTGCCAAAAAAAAAAAACCCCCCACTCTACTACTCATCCTCCGCAGTCCTTAGAAGGAGAGGAAATGGGAGTGTTATTGGTGCATGATTAGTTGTTCAATACCCTACTACCTTGGCAACTTTGACACTAATTATATTTAAAATATGTTGATTTTTAAAAATAATATAATTAAGTGAAAGAAAAATATTGAATCTTCCAAGAATATTCCATTTGTTGAAATGAAAATTTCAAAATTAATTAATTAATTAATTGACAATTATGTGCTGAAGTTGCTAAGGTACATAATGGTAACAGAAATCCCATGATGCCCCCAACTATTAAGGTACAACAATAACAACTATGTGCACATATAATGTTGGGCGCTGCACTATGGTTGTCAGGTGCACACTAGTCATCTCTGGCCTTGTGCACTAAGTAAAGACTTTGTGCCCTTCAAGGTGGAGACTAGTGTTGGGCAGTTACCCAGTTTGGAAGTGTTAGAAATAATGTTGTGTGTGTAAGTGTCAAAAATTATGTAAGTGTAAATTATTTACACTTACATGCCCCAACTTTACACAATTACACTATTGTCATGTATATATATATATGTCTTTTACAATTACATGGTGCCTTGTAAATGTTTTAGAACACATAAGGCTATATATATTTTTAATAATTAATATCTACTTGCAATCCTGGGTACATCCAAATGTGAGTGCATCCCAAAGCTTTATATATACTAATATAATTTTAATTTATTTATATTTTTCTAGCAATGGGCCACTTTGATTGGCCCTTCACCAAAAAAAGTGAAATCGTAACATTTTTCATATTCCCCAAATAAAAGCATTTTCTACCAACAAGGGATTATAATAGTTCTTCCCTTTAATCACTATATACGTCATAAGCCCAAACTTTTGGGCAAAGGATACAGGACAAATTGTGGTATTATTTTAAGGAATATCTTGGATGCATTTTGCTTTCCCTCATTGTTGAAATAAAATTTATATTTCTAAATTTGTTCATTATCATTTTTAGCTTAGGAGTGTTCAAAATCTTGGGTATTTATTATGATTCATATTAAGTAGTTTAATTGATTTTTTTAGGGTTTTCTTGGATTGTCAATTCAAAATTTTGAAAAAAGAAATCAAAATTGGAACCAAAACTATGAACCCAAAAAAAAAAAAAAAAAAAACCAACATTGACCTTTCATTCGAATTGAAAGTAGACCCAAAACACAATTTCCAAGTTCCGGTTCTATTTTTATTTTTTTATTTTTTAAATTTCAACTTTCTAGACAAATCGTACCACCAAAACCCAGTAAAATAAAAAAAATGACACTTAAGTATTGCAAATATTAAAGATAAAATGGTGCATGGGTTGTGAATATTATGTTGGGAGCCATTTGCAAGCCAAGATTCTTAAGGGCATCTCATGGTTTTTACAATGATCATTTATGTACTACCACTTTCAAACATATCAAACAATGGAGGGGGACCCCTTGGATAATAAGGTTTGACATTGCAAAATATTATGTATGACACCATCGGTGGATATCATGTCAATGATTATAGATGAACAAAGATTTTTTGACACATTGCATAAGATGTTTAATGTTGAAATAGGAGGCGTAGATATTAAAGACATGCATTTTACAAGGAAATATGTTTTCACTTTTACTATGCAACATTTACTTTCAAAAATAAAACGAAAAGATCTTGTGCCGAAAGCTCAAGTCAAAAGAAAAAGAAATGAAAGAATAAAAAAATATGACCCAATTAAACAAACAAAACTATAGGAAGCTAGGAAGTAACTTGATTGCTTTGGAAAGAAAAGAAAAAAATAGTCTAAGCTGATTCTAAAAGAGAGAATAACCTTTATAGACCAAAAGGATCTAAGTTATGTATGCATTCACCATACTATACAAATGATTCTATCATTGTGTGGACTTCAATTTCTAGTGAAGCATATAATAAAAATGTGACATCATTCCTAAAAGAAGACCTCCTTAGGTTTAATATAAAGAAAGTAAATTTAACCAATATAATTTGAAATAGGATTGATTTTTTTCTTAGGTCTGAAAATATTTATGATAAATCCCCCAAATGTGCCTACAATTAATAGTAGTGCTAAACATTAGGTGTTCAATTAAATCCAAATAAGACTTATCTACGGCCAAGAAAAATAAGATTTTGAGTTGATACATATTGCCAACCAAGTTATGATCAACGAGTTTTTTATTTTAAATTACAAAATAAAAAAACTAATTGGATGGCTCAATATTTGACTAAAAAACAAAATCCTTATGTAGGCATTATCATGAAAAACTTTATGTAGACAAGATTAGCTTGGATGTTAAAGACTTGATAAAGTCACTTACATTTTGCAATGGTAGATTGGCAATTTGCTGAACAACAAACGATAACACCATTTGGATTGAAAAAACCATTGATAACGCACTTGCTACAAGCACAAACATAACTAGAAAAAACCTAATAGCCCAAGCCTATAGTTTGGCCTAATGTAAGTAATTTTACAACAAAGTACGTAATTAATGATATTTTCTAGTATAAGATCGATTTTCATGCTTATAATTATATTTGATTATAAAGCAACCAAATTGAATATTTGAAGAAAAATCCAAAAAAAAATCAATAATATAGCTAGCAACACACCTCGATCATAATATCCAATATTGTGTGAATTTATTGAACTAGGCCTATAGCTTTGATCAATTGAATACAAAAATACGACAACAAAACCTTTGACCTTCTATTTTAGCTTTTTTGTTGGATGTATTTTGTAAACTATGGGCAAAAAAACTTTAACAAAGACTTTTTTACATGTCTAGAATTTTGGACAAAAAAATCATTAAATATACAATTATTGACCAGCAACAAATTCTCCACAAAAATGGCAACTTTTGGATTCTAGCCTAACAAGGCCAAAGACTCCGCCTTCTATAATTTTTTTCCAATCTTTAGGAATGCAATAAAAGTCTAGGAAAGGCTATACACAATATTTGATAGGGCCGTGCAACACTCGTTCAAATTAATTATTGAACTTGTGACATAACCCTTTGTTGACAAGTATAGTTCTAGATTTCAAAAAGGAAAATGTGCACACATGACAATGGGTGAAATTGTTGCCATACTAGACACAACAATAGAAATAGTGCACAGGGTTTATTACAATAAAAGGGAACAAGATAATAAATATATATTTTTTACCAAATAGGATATTGATGGTGATATAAAAATGTTTATTAGCCAAATATCCTATATTGGATCTTAAATAATTTCCCCATGTTTAGTGTACAAAGATGATGCTTGAAGAATGGTTTAAGAGTTTTGTTGAAAATCAAAGGGAACTTGAAAATTCTACTATGGGGGTCCCTAAGAGCAATGCCATAAGCCCTTCAATTGCAAATTTTACCCTAGATGGATCAAAAAAATGTGGAACTACCAAACAGTAGACCACTATGATTAATTTCAAAAGGATGAAATGTATTAAAAGAAAAGGCCATAAGTCTCTCTTTTGTTGAACCCAAAAAACAACATGAGTCCGCCTCATCAAGTATGTTGATAATTTTGTTATTATTAACAATGATGAGAGGTTGATAAAATAATATTTCAAAACAGCCAAAATTTTCTTGGTAGAACATGACTTCTAATTCTCATTAAAAAAAACTTGCATATTTGTGTGAAACATTGGAGATAGATTTCATTTTATCGATTTTTGTTTCCATAAAATTGATAGGGTTTGCTTCCATAGCCAAATTACGACCCAATGAATTCAGGGTTTACGAACCCAAAAAGTTCACTCGCAAAAACCTCTATGTTTATCCTAATCCTAATGAGATAATGTTGCTGAAATGTAAAATCAAAAGAGTCTTTACTAAATATAGAAATCTTTTTCTTTATCAAATAATCAAATTACTATATTCAACCCTTCATGGTTGAATATAGTAATATTTTGGGATTAACAACTTTTTTCGTACCTTTAGTTTGCTAGATCATTGGATCTAACATAAAAGATGGCAATATTTACATCATAAATTCCCTAAAATTACATTCCCTAAAATTTTTCACCCCATATTGGTTTCCTATTCTATCAAAGGGTTTCTTCTCCTTGTGACAAACTTTGGTACTTTCATATTTTTTGGACCAAACCCAATGTAGGTGCCACACAATGTTGTGTTGACATGGTATGAATCACATATCTTGCATCTATGGTAAAAGGTTGTAATTAATAGCAAAGATAATGAATTTAGTAGGTTATTCATTCACCAAAAACAACCTACCCAAATTACAAGAAAATATGGACAAATATCCATAAAATATTTTGCAAACTTAACATATCTTCACAAAAGTGACAAATATTTTGAAAGCTTTGTATAGTTGTTTCCATAATTCCATTTAAACAACCTTTAACATATGAAATTTTTTTAACTTTGAACTTAAAATTTCACAATAAATGAAGTTAATAAGATTATGCATATTTTTCCATTTATAAATTTGAAAGATGCACCCCCTAGCCTCTAAATGTTAAAGGTATTGAAGGCCAAAAACCTTACCTATTAGGCTTACTTGTTTTTGTATGGCTTATACACACACACACACACACAAGAAAAACAAAAATATTATTATTATGAAAATGGGCTATTAGATGGTGGGATTTAAGTTGCATTGTAGGGTTGTTTCAACTATAATAGTCAAATAAGATCAAAGATACCAAGCATAAACTAAAGTATATGCAATTTTCGTTGTAGGGTAAGTTTGGCAATTGACCATGTTAACAACTTATCTCCATATATTTTCTATATGGTGTTGGCTATGTTTTAAAGATTTAAGATTATATATTTGTTTGCTATAATGCACTGACAACTTGATTCTTTCATACCTATCTTTGTAATATGGCAATTCCTCAAATTCATTTCTTGTTAAAATAAAGATGGCTTATACACACACACACACACACAAGAAAAGCAAAAATATTATTATTATGAAAATGGGCTATTAGATGGTGGGATTTAAGTTGCATTGTAGGGTTGTTTCAACAATAATAGTCAAATAAGATCAAAGATACCAAGCATAAACTAAAGTATATGCAATTTTCGTTGTAGGGTAAGTTTGGCAATTGACCATGTTAACAACTTATCTCCATATATTTTCTATATGGTGTTGGCTATGTTTTAAAGATTTAAGATTATATATTTGTTTGCTATAATGCACTGACAACTTGATTCTTTCATACCTATCTTTGTAATATGGCAATTCCTCAAATTCATTTCTTGTTAAAGTAAAGATTTCACATTTAGACTTAAATTTTTTTTGAATAACAACATTGTTGCCTTTCCTTAAATAATATTTCTTATGAATTTTCTAATTACAATGTATTTAACGACTCAAATGTTAATGTGCCACTATTCCATAAAATCTCATGAACACGGTCTAACCATCAAGGGAGTTTGTTTATGGTGTTGAATTTAAAGATTTTCTTTTTCTTTTTTGTAATTGGGTTCAACCTTGCAATATTTCAAAATGAAGGTGTAGCAAAAATATATTTCTTTTTTGTAGAAATTTGGTGGCTTTAGACGTCATTTGCAAAACTTATTTAATACCACAAATCACAGAAGCCTATGGATTAAACATGTCGTTAGTTTGGAAAGGAAAAATTAAAGTTTTGATTTATGACAATGATTTTTTTTTCAATTTTCTAAATTTATCCAAAGTCTTGTATCAAGTGGCCCATATATATATTTTTCATGTGTAATTGAAAAACTTATTCAAAAAATTATTATTTCCATACCTTTTCAAAAAAATCACATGAAAAGGCAATAACATGTGCATGTTCATGATCTCCATGTAAAAGGTTAAGGGAAAATAATGAAAAAAAATTTAGGTAAATGCACCTAATGCCTATGGGTAAACATACCTAATTTCAAATATCAAAGCTTTGGGTAATTCAATAATAATTTGATGCATCATTGTAAATGAAATTTGGAGAGTAACATCAATACTTTACAATATTAAATGTGTGACTTGAAAAAAATGTACAAGTTTTTCTTTGTCATTATGTTAGAATTGAAATATATAAAATGTATGGATTTAATTGTGCATTTGTTCATTTTTCTTTCTTCCAAGCTCTAAAAGGAAAAACAAAACACTTTAGTTGACAAAAAGGAGAAATAATGTTATGAAAAAAGTTCATTAGAAGATGTTCATGTCAAAAAGTGGAAAAACTATCTACAATTTCATCCTTGACATATTTGATTCTTTTCATCCACCACATCAAAATCAATTTTGTCTTCTAGGTTCACTTTAAGACATTTCAAATGCTGTGGAAGGAATTTTAATGTTTTGATTGATGTATTGAATTGTTTTGGTGTTAGTCTTCTTGGTCTATGTTGCCAATTGCACCTTCTAAAAAGTCTTTAGGTGATTAACAAATGTTATGATCCAAGACCACATTACAAGTTGTGAGTAATAAAATCATTTTGAGTTTCTTGAAAATTCTTTAATTAATTTGCAAATTGCATGGTCCAAGAATTCAAATAATGTGACCGTGAAGACAACAATACAACATTGCACAAGTTAAGAATATTTTATGAGTTTATAATTTCAACCAACACTGATTCTACTACTAACACAAACAACCTCCTCTCAAGTTTGAAAGAAACAAATATAGTCAATGATCGATATAAGTTTCTTGTTATTTTCACCAACACGAAAAGAATCGTTTAATTTACAAAATGGGCACAACCCAAAATCTTACATTTTCAAAAATAGACCAATTTAGAAAGACCAAGAAATTGCAAATGGGTATAGTTTCAAAACAAACAAAACATAATGGGAAATTGGATTGGTCATGGAGTGCAATGTTTAAATAAACTCCAATGTAATTCAACATTTGATAAAGTTTTGATGTACTGGCTATCAAGGAATGTTAAACATTGTTTATAACAATTGACCCAAGATTATAAGCAAGCCATAATCAAATGCATATGTCTTTAAGTTTTTGCCACATTTCTACAAGCAATGAAAAGATTCAAAGATACTTAGCTAATCAAAATTGTCAATAATATTTTTAAAATAATCAAATCTTGGTAATATTAATTTTGATGTAATGTAATGCAACTATGGTTACCCCTAAGATTTGAGATTTGTTTGTGGAGTTGTCTTTGATGAAAGATGGATCTTTGTCTTTCTTCAACCTTTTGAAAGTTAAAATTTGAAAGCTTCAATGTAATTTGAATCCTCATTATTGTCATAACTATTATTGATGCCCCAACAACAATGATGTTTATTGCTTTATTTGCAAAACAACTACTAATGGCCAAAACCACTTATGTCATCTTCACCAATTTGTTGATTGGCTCTTGCAACACTTTGCACTACTATTATTATGTTTATATATTGAAGCCACCCCTTCTCCTTATCTTCTACAAATGAAGTAAAGCTAGTTCTTCTAATAAAAACCAAGATACATAGAAATATACACACCTACATAGAAACAACGACAATTGTTGTTGGCTAACATAATATGTTAAAAAATTCAAGGAAATAATAAGATGACTTCATGATTACCTTGGGAGAATGGCACTTTGTTGGAATGCACTAGTGGAAGTTATTGAAAGTATGAAAGTGTCACTAATTCACATTTATTGAAAGTATTGAAACTAGTGGAAGTTATTGAGAGTTCAAACCCATACTACCCCTTCACATCAACATCAGTAGGCGCTACATAATTCCACTAGAGAACTTAAGGATTCAAATACTTAAGGCTTTTATTACTCCCACTCTTTCAATTCATATCCAATTCATTGACTTCATATATTTCCACAATGGACTCTCAGAAGTCGCTTATTGCTTTAAAACTTGTATACACAATCCTTCCTTGTGTATGTGTGCGTGCACATGTGCACAAATTGTCTAGGAAAAAAGATCATGAGATCACTTTGTAAGTAAGGAAATGGAGTTTTTATCAAGTACCATGATACCTTGGCAACTTCAACACACAAATTATATTATTTCAAGAAAGGTTGAAATTTTCTAAAATTACTTATCTCAAAGAAAAACAATTGAGAAGGAAATTGAAGAATCTTTTAAAGTATTGGAAAATTTTGTATTTTTTCAAATTGGAATCTTCAAAAATAGTTAATTATTCAGCAAACATGTGCTACAGCTATCCTGCTACTAAGAAACTCACTCTTCATTGTCTACACATTAGGAGGGTTCAAGGATCAATTATATCTTGTGCAAATAACCTGAGGTGCTATTGGGAGTGTGTTGGGGAACAACTTGGGAACTTGGTGGGGAAACCCATGGGAACACAATGGGAACAAGGGAACAAGATCTTGTCCTTTGCATTGATTAATTTTTATTTTTTTTGGGTTGCTGTTTCATGATGCAGGCATTGAAGTTTGTGAGCTTTGCAGTGCAGACTCTTTGCAATGTGTGGAGAAATGATACCAGTCATGGTGAGGTAAACCCCTTTTTTTTCTGGGCACCAAAGAGTTGTCTGTTTCTTTATGTGTTTTGTCATTGTCTAGCAACCTCTGCAGTAGGGTTTCACTACTTAGGTTTGATGGGTTCACAAGGACATTCCAAGACAAGTTGTTCAAAGGTTACAACATGGGTATTTGCAACTCAGTTATTTATGCCACACTTGGCTCATATGGTCTCAGTTTTAACAGGTTTATTTATACCTGTGTCTGTTCCTGCGCACCTGTTTTGTTTTCCATTCTTGCAAGGCCATCAATCTTGAGGTTTTTTACCAGATTGCAGGATAGTAGTATCAGTAAATATTTCATCTCATTTTGTTTTCCTTCCTTCCCTTGCTATTCTAGATTCTTGACCAGATTGTGCAACAGGCCTTCTTATGTGAGGGCATGGAATGTCAGCCTTGCATTTCATGCTGCCACAATCCTGTTTGTCTTTTTGACATCATGCATAGTATTGTCATGTATCTGGTTTGTGCATCCCTTTTGAGTCTGCTGCAATGGGTAGGTGTGGTGTGTCCCATATTCACTTCCCTTTACACCTGCTGAGACATGAAGTGATTTCTCTGTTTTTCTTGTAGTAGCTGATTCATCTCAAGCTCCAAACATACACTTCAAATGTTTTTGTAGCTCAATTGCATTTGCACTTCAAACTTAGTTCTTGGGTTTGAAGTTCAACACTAAATATCAGAGTGATTTCCATAGATTAGAGATGTCATGGACTGACTGCATTGCTGGTGATTAGGGCAAATAGATGCTGCAGTTTTCATAGGTCATGTACACTGACTGAGTGCACCTGTGGATCCTTTGCAAGATGAAATACACAAGATTACACAGCACAGAGAAACACAATGAAATCACCCAATTGAACACTCATGTATAATATCATTAGAACTCCCCATGCTTTTGAGCAAGGAAAATGAAATCTGGATCGTCAATTCAATTCTCTTGAGCATTATTGACTAAAAGATTGTCAATTTGCTAGAAGCCCCACTTTCTTGAGCATACATACTAGATCTTACAAACATACTCCTGTTGCACAAATACCTATCATTAGGTGTAATGTTTGCAAGGATGTCCTTTCCTTCTAGCAGGGTCCCACATGCAAAGAATATGAATGTGTAGGTGTAGGAATACCTACCAACAAGGGGGTTTTTTTTTTTGCAGCCTCATAATTCAGCACTTGACATTTCTGAACCACCCCAGGCATGCAGACATCTCTGGTATTGCATTCTCTTGAAATCCATTGCTCAGTTCAAAATTGCATAAGCACCAAAAACATGGATGACAGGTAAAGATGGTAGCAAGTGATCACCCATCTTTTTCATGTAGATGATTGAATGCTAATAATAAGTTGGTGGTGCTCTTGAACAGCAAGCGCATGAAGTTTGCCACTGCCACTTTTTGCGCCGTAGATATCGCTGATCAGGTTGTGCCATTCTTACTGGACTGCTGTTCCCATCAGTTGCAAATCTACAAAAGCCCAAAAATTAAGGGAGAGTAGTAGTCAGAACAAGCCTCTTGTCACACATTTTTTAAAACCCATCCGAGGAAAAAAATTTGAAAGCAAACTGAAAACCACAAAACCCACATTTCTGCAGTCAGAAAGAAATGAACATTCAAATAGGGTTGACATGAACAATTTTTAACTTACATGGGAAATGCAAAAGAACGGTTGCTTGCAGCACTACTATCAGATCGGTAAGAAATGCTGCCAGAATGGTTTGGTGCTCCAGGGTACAAGATAGACCCTGACGAATAAGCTGCAAGAATTGAGCTTGAATATCGAATTGATCTTGAGGATGGAACTCCTGCAACATCTGTATACACCTCCACCACATCTGAGACAGAAGATCTCTCACACAACTTTGATGAATCACCATCACTTCTGGTATGAATTGTAGCAAAACTACTCACAGAATCACGCCCTTGACTTGATCTGTCATCACTGTCTGATGGGTCTGGAATGTCTCCATTTTGTGTGGTGTAATAATGGCCAACCAGCAATTCATTATCATCTGCTGCTGCTGACTCTCCTTGCTTTCCATGAGCAAGAAACTCATCATGTTTGTTTGGTGATTCTTCTTCCTCCAGATCTTGTGGATCTGGAAAGGATACATCCCTTATTGCATCCTTGATTGATGTAGGCATCGTATGTACCTCTATTGCTTCTTCTTCTCCTTCTTTGGCTGTATGCACATGTGAAGCCTCTGTCTCATTTGATGTGCTTGTTATTGGATCATGTGCAAAAGGAACCACTGTTTCACCTTTGGCAGCAGATGACTCCCTTGAAGTAGCAGCTGTCATGTCCATCTCTTCCTGTGAGTTTGCAGTCACAAGACTTGTGGGCTTTGGTGCTTCATGCAATCCAGCAATGAGAGCTTCAGCTTCAGCTTCAGCTATCTCTTCAGCTTCCTCAGTAGCATTCTTTGAGGCTTCTGCAGGCAAATCTCTTCTTGTTGGTGGTTTCTCATCAAAAGATGCATCACCCTGCTCTTGTGGTATGCTGCTGCTCAAAACTCCCAATTTACCATCTGAAAGAAGATTATCCGATGCCAATGCTGTCATGTGCTGAGGCACTACATCAGCTACTACAACTTCATCAGAAAGTTTCTGCAAGTTCTCTCGCTGCATTAACTTTTGCCTTTCATCATCTCCTTTCGGAGCTGTTGTTGTATGATTGTGACAAACTGCAGCTCCTCCTTGTTCAACAACAACAACAGTAGTACTACCTGAGCATCGTGAGAATTCTTGTTCTTTAGTATTATTCAGTTGCTTTGATAACAAGTTGCCATTATTCCTGTTTGCTGCAACTCGAAACCGAAGCTTGCGCAGCCTCTTGATGTGAAATGAAGGAAGATCATTGTCATGAAAGAAAGGAAGATCCTTATCGTCAACCTCCTCAATGGGATGAACTGATGCAGCTGCAGGTGAAGTGCTCACAAATGACCAGCTTGCTTTCGCACCAAGCATTCCTTTTTCTTCTTCACTTTTGTGAACTGAGACTTCATCCCTTGCAGCAGCAGCATTCGATCTTGCTGCATCAACTGCTGAAATGTCTTTTGGCACCTCTATTGGCATTGTGCTCTCACCTATTCTTTGAACTGAATCTCAGTGACTTTATATTTACAAAGGACACAGAGGTTGGTCTGGTAGCTCCACAACAAGCCACCACCAATCACACCACAACTTCATCCCCAACAATCTGAAGAACAAAAACAACAAAAAAAACTCTCTTGAATAATATAAGAAGATATCTTCTGCCACAAACTTTTGAGATCCAGCTCTCAAACTCTTGAACTATGTCACAACTGCATCATCAAAAGAAACCTAAAAAGCACAAGAAGAAGTTGATGTATCCAGCTACACTCATTTACTACTACTTTTTAAAACTTCATGCAGCTCTGCAAGTCCAGGTGCTCACAATTCCACCAAAAAAAAAGGGCAACCTCAATCTTACAGATCCAGGAAGTACCATCACATGGAGAATCAAGAAGAAACACTCACAGGAACTACTACCCAGAAATAGGGGAGAAAGTTCTTGCTACTCCAATGTTACCTAAGAAATGGACACAGCTCCACTCCCTCTTCTGTGATCTTGTCTCTTTGGAAGGCGCATCTGAGCTCATAGCTCCACACCCATCATCCATCTCTGCTTCTGCAATGCTGCTAAACCTGTTTCGCCCCCACTTCACAATGAGTAGCCCCACTCCTCTTGCTGCTGCTGCTGCTCCTTCAATCCACAGTGACTTTTACCGATTGTTTTCCTGGACCCAAAACTCAAAACTGTGAGCTTTCAAGCTTCCTCCTACTCCTTCTTCGATCCCACAACTACTTCAGTGATTTTCCTCCTCGACCCAAAAGTCAAAACTGTGAGCTTTCTTGCTTCCTCCAGCTGCTTCTTCAATCCAGAACTACATAGTTTCGTGATTTTTCGTCGACACCCAAAACTCCCAAAAACCTGAGCTTTCTTTCTTCCTCCTACGCCTCCTTCGATCCACAACCAACTCTTGCGATTCTCCTCCTGCACCCAAAACTCCAAAACTCTGAGTTTTCTTCAACCCCGCCCCCTTCCCAAAAAACAAATCATCCGAGCAAAAAGACTTGAATCTCTTAATGTATCCCAAGTCAACTCCAAATCCAAACACACAAAAAGATCAAAAGCTCCAAAGAGAAATGGGCATTCTTATATTCTGTCAAACGATCCCCTCCCTGGCAGGTATGACAGCAAAAGTAAAGAAAGAAAGGAAAATCCTCTCCCCACTCCCCCCCCCCCCCACACACACACACACACACACTCTCTCTTTCTCTCTCTCTCTCTCTCTCTCTCCTTCATGACTTCACAGAGAACAATGCCACAGTTCAGACACTCTCATTGGTCTTCTAGAATTCTTACAAACCTTTGAAAGCCTATTACAACATTTAACACGTCTTCTGAAAGCCTATTACAATGCATAATGGGTCTAAACCCTAAACCCTAAACCTATCAAAGCCTATTACAGCATTTGATGGGTCTTCCCTACTTCTTACAAAACCCTATATAAAAAGCCTATTACAACATTTAAGGGGTCTTTGGGAATTCTAAAAAACTTATGACAGCCTGTTATTATGACATTTTTTAACATGTCTTTTGGAATTTGGACAAACCTATGAAAGCATATTACAATATTTAATGAGTCTTCTCAACTTGTTACAAACCTATTCAAACGTATTACAACATTTAACAAGTCTTCTTGACTTCTTGCAAACCTATGAAAGCCTACCATAATAGGCCTTCTTGACTTCTTGCAAACCTATGAAAACCTATTACAACAAATTAATGAGTCTATTGGAATTCTTAACCTATGAAAGCTTATTACGACATTTAACTTGTCTTAGCCATGTGCGACATGGGGTGAGCGAATCAATCTATGTAGCATGAGGAAATGTTTGAAAATGTCCAACACTCAAAGGGTTTTGGAGATTCAACTATGCCATATGAATTGGGAGTTTGTATTAGAAGGAGAAAAAAGGTGACCACTAAGGTTGGCCCCTAGGTGAGGGCTTGAGAGGTTTAGGACTTTGATTTGGATCAAGAGTCTGCCCCATGTTGGAATTGGAATTTCTTCTTTCCTAATGTGCATATATTATAGAGCTTTCTTATCAGATTTTGTACATTTCAATTTCATGTGATGCAATCAGTTTTTTTACTTGCCTTTCTTTCATGTGACATGCACATTTTTCTTTCCTTCTGCAAATTGTTTTAAGTGTGGTTCATTTGAAACTAGGCAATATATCTTTTTAACCTTCTTTGCCAATCAAAGTGCATGTGATGGGCAATAACAGACATAAATGCCCACTTTGTTCTATGTGTGTGTGCAAGAATAGGTCAAATTAACCTTTTTATAAAAGAATCAATTCTCTATCAATTATTTCACAAAAATCGTCATTTCTTTTAGGGGTCTTGGGAAAATTGGAACAGGAGGTTTGCTAATTCTAAGCATTTTTTTTAAAAACTAAAAGAAAACCCTTTGGTTTTTAGATTTTCAAAATAACAAAAGCAATGGTTTTTTTTATAATCAAATATAGCCACCCAATATAAAAAAAATGTGTACATATTAACTAAAGTTCAAATCCATTTATTAAACTTTCTTGTAAATAGCTAGAATGAACAAATAGCCAATAGCACAACAGCCATTGGAAGCCCATTACAACCCAATTGTTGTGGATGCATCACAAGTTCCAATTGAATTGATGCAAGGTTCAACCTTGGTAACCTTTCATGTGAAAACATGGGTTTTATGGTTAGGTGAATAAGTAGGACAATACCACAATATCTTGCTAGGTTCAACACATCTTTTTGAATAATTAATTAAAATTTTAATTCCTCATTTTGACAAATAATATCTTTGTGAATATTCAGCATTTTCCTTCACAAATTGGTTTCTTTGAAAAAATCAAAACCAAAATTTGAACATTTGAACATTTTAAAAAGTAATATAATTAGTGTTAGTTTCCATGTTAGTAGGGTAGGTGGCCATTTCGGAATTAGATGCATCTACTTTATTAAATGTCCCTCTTTATTAGAACCCATTAATCATTTTGAATAATGTGATTTTTTTGTCCAACTTGACTGGATGTTTGATTTAAGAAATACTCAAATAAAATATTTTAATCAAATTGATTAATAAAAAAATACACATGTCATTTAAGCTTCAAGCTTCTAATCAAAATGTACATGTTCACTAATAAACAAGGACTAATCATCAATTTTGACCATTTGAAAAACCATGTATTTTAATAATGTATGGCCTCAAATCTAAATTTAACATCTTCTAACATTAAACCCTAATGACTAAAGCCACATAATTTATTGACTAAATGATTATTAAAACTAATTTCCACCATAAATCCTTATAGCATGTTCACACATGTTACCAATCATGCCCACAACAACTTGCCATAGGAATATTTCATCCCATCTATCCACACCTACATGTCTATAACATGAAGATATGTCATGTCCTTTCCCTTTCTAATTTTTGCTTATGTTTTGCAAGTTGTTTGCATTCTATTTTGCTTGTATTTTATAGTTTGTCATAATTTAAATTGTTGTTTTTTCAAAAAAAAAAAAAACCCCCTATTTCATTATCAAATTACTATTTTAATTGCTATGGTGTTTTATTTTAACACACCATGCTTTCCCTTCAATGAACTACTATGTACCCTTTTTTAACATGTTGTGTCTCCTTTCGATTGTCTCCTTGCTTTTGGTGGGTGTTGCAATATTTCCTCACATGCTTGCATCTATTCACTCTTTGTCTATTCTTGTGTAGATGGTCACATTTGTGTTTTCTTGCTCCCATGGATTCTTTTTGGCAGTATTTGCACTTGATTCTTCCACTATATGTTTCTATAGATTATATTAGATGATCGCTTGATTAATTATTTGTCCTTTGGAAAAAAATTGAAAATGTAATTTGTTGATGCTCACTTTTTAAAAAATCTTGTGCCTCAAAATGTTGAAGTACAAGGAAAAGCTTAGAACACTTAGAATTGGGTAAGAACCTTCACTTGGATGGATGACAAACATGGAACTTAACACAAACTTATTTATCCATTTTTTGAAGTTTAAAATTAGAATTTTGTTTATGCATAAAAATTCAGATTTACTTCGCTTTTCTATCACCTTGTGTTAATATAACAACATTCATAACATTTTCATTAAAAGATGTCACATCATATTCCATGTAAGACTTTAGGTTAATGTTTAACACTAGGTGTGGATGTGTGATAAATTCTATTTTTTAACTTAGACTTAGCAACAACTTGATTTTAGGTGTGAACAAACTTTTATTCATTTACGATAACAAAACTAATATCAAGTCCATCAATAGCAATAAAATGGCATGTGCACTTTACTTTAAATGAAATACAACATTCAAATAGAGTGAAAATGGGTTTGGAGGGTTGGACTTGTAAATTTTGTTTTGTTTTGCCATTGTTTTAAGAGTTTTTCAAACAAGTTTCAACCATTCACTTTATAATGTTCCTTATTTTTTACCTAGAAATTTCCTAATGATGATGGCCTAAAGAAAGTTCTTCATGTAATTCCATACATTCAAATTCACAAATATGTCAAATCAAATAGATCTTCATTGAAGTCTAAAATACATGTCACCAAATACACCTCAACAAATTTCCCATCAATGTTAGAAAGTTCCAAATATATCCCCAAGTTGGGGCAATGGGGATATGCCCCCAATTCGTGGTCAAAAAGGAGTGATAGATAACTTGTATGCATCAAAATGGTGAAGCAAACACACACCCATTTAAAAAGTATCAAACTTGTGCTAGCAACCTTTAGCAAGAGCATGCTACTACTCTTTATAAAAAACTTCATGCAAACAAATTACCCAACATTACACATTCCAAAAGTTTAACAAGTGCATACACAATTATCAAAACCCAAGTGCTTAAAAAATATGACAAGCTTATTGTGGTGTGTAGTTCAAATGCACCATGCTAGACAAAACATCACACCAAATATGAAAGTTACACATCAAAAAACAGCTCCAAAGTTCAACTACACTATATTCTTCTTATATTTCCAATAACCACATCCCTTTAACTTCCCAACTTAATTCACACCACCACCCATTTCACACAATAGCTGCATGGAACATCATATGGTTCCCTACCAAGATCCTTTCTATCTCCACCATATGATCAGATCACTACATATGTTATTAACCTTTTACATCACCTTTTCCTCCCAAGTTTCAAAATTTAATTATTCCATTTGTAAACCTTCTTCGCCATAAATAAATAAATATTAACTTGCACGTTATAATGGTTACATTGTCATCAATGTTTCACCCTTGTATTCCTCTTTTTCTCTCCCCTTCTTTTGCACTTAGCCTAGCCTCAATTCCTCCATTAGATATATCTTTGTCTTCACATTGCCATTAAAATTATCCCTCAATAATCTTACATATTGAGGTTAATGGACATTGCCAAATGTTTCTTTCCACTAACCAATAACATATTAATTAAACCAAAAGGTAATAATGCATGTTGCACCATGTAGAAAAACATAATAACAATTATATTGTATTTATTTGTAACAACAAGACCTTGCCTTTCAACTTAATAATCAACTAGTACCAATATTATAATTCAATTTTACCATCTCCACATGTATTTTGAAATATGTTTGCATGAATCATCCCAAAAGTTATAATTGTGCTCCCCAAATAATTTTAAATGAACCACATTTACAATTCAAATGGTTATTTATGTTCCCAATACTTCCAACATTTTAACTAGATTTTCATTTCTTAATGCTTATATTGAAACCACATTTTGAACTTTTGAAATGCAATAAATTTAAATGTTTAGTGGAATGTGAATGGAGTTTTACCAGAGGCAAGCCTAATATGTCTCATGAATTTTTTTTAATCCATCTTTAGAAATCCATCAAGGTGGTCATGGAAGATGAAAAACAATTAGGAGTGAAATGTTGTCAAACTTTCACCTCTATATTTTATATAATGTTTTAAAGGTGTACTCAAGTGGAGGACATTTAGGATTGTACCAAAAAAGGTTGGCTTCCTTTGGAACAACATTTGTGTGATTAATAGTAAAAACACCATATTGGTAACAACTATATATTGAAGTATTTTGGCAACTTCAACATAAATTAAAAAATTTAAATTAAAAAAATCAATCCTTTCTATTAAAAATTTCATAAATGCGATCAAAATTGTAAAAACCATATTTGAATGCAATTAGATTTGAACCTTATCCTACTAGTACAATCAATTGTACTAACTATAAACCATCTAATAAAAAAGACAATGATAAAATCGTGACAAATATTGTTATTTTAATGATTATAATAATTACATTTTTTTTTCAAAAAAATATAATTCATATGTTGAATTTTAAATTTTAATAGATTATTTCGCACAAAAGTGCTAAAGCTACATGTGTATCATGGTACTGGATTATTTCAACCATGGGACCTAGGCTTGGAAACATCATTTTTAATTTTAAAACATTTGTGTTGAAACCCAACATCCATGTTCAAGACAATTTGTGATTATCCCATAAGTTACTCATGTAATTATGTACTCCATCTAGTTGTGCACAATCAACTTCCCTAATTATCATTGGGACTACTAGATTATAACATGTGTTCCAACTTTTATGGTTACAAATTATTGACAATAGATGTAATGGATAAATGAAAAAATATAGATAATGCGTCTCTATAAATTTCATTCAATTGGCTTGGTGGGAAATATAAGATATAAAATTAACTTTAATGTTTTTAGATGAATGCCCCCTAAAAGAAAAAGTTAAAGTGATTATGAATTTTTTAGTTAAAATTTCATTGTGTAATTTTGCATGTCCTAAATTTCATGTGTAATTTCTAGATTCACCTTTAATTATTTTTTACCTCAATATCATGGCAAGTTCAACATTTCAATGTTGAATAATTACTTAATTTCAAATTTGGATTTCAATTAAAAAAATCAACATGAATGAATAAACATGTGAAAATTATGAAAAATTTACAATATCTATATGTTTATACAACTTCTAGAGTTTTTTCTTACTCAAAGACTTGTAGGTTGAACCCTT
Organism: Sphagnum tenellum; assembly: GCA_963921925.1. Lineage (NCBI taxonomy): Eukaryota > Viridiplantae > Streptophyta > Sphagnopsida > Sphagnales > Sphagnaceae > Sphagnum > Sphagnum tenellum. Next base: position 17,160,614 of record OY998149.1, read on the forward strand.
TTTGGGAGGGGGAATTTAAATTAATATTTTAATAATCTCATTTATAATACTCGCTTTGGGTGTTGAGTGGGTTTTAAGTTGCTTGTATTTTTTGAATTTACTTTGACATTAATCACATGCATTGTACAACTTATATTTCAAAAGATAATTGAATTGCTTACACCACAAGATATCCACATCACACATTTGAAGAATTCAATGTCACACATGAATAGAAATGTCAATTTCTAAAAATTATATCTTTTAGAGCTAGACCTACAATTGCAAGCAAATTGTAAATAGATTAAATGGAAGAAGGAAATTTAATGACTTATTGAATAGCTTATTGTAAATAGATATAATAAATTCCTCCTCTTGCCATGTTGTGAATATAGATTCAAATAGGTCTACTTTTTGTCATTACAACAAAAAAACACACATGGGAGGGTAGAAGGATTAGGCACATAAAAGTTATCGACATTGAGAAATAGTAGTACCTAATTACATTTATCTCCCTAATAGTAAATGGTACATTACTACCATTTCAAATGTTGTTTACAAGTGTTATTTAATGCTCACTACCACTAAACAATGTAGGAAAACACAATGCCTTGTAAATGGATGTGATTTGACCTACAATGAGAATCATTTGTCTACCCTAAATGTGTGATGATAATTTATGCACACCATCATGATGCCTTACCTTAAGCAACAAATTAAACAAATTAGTTTGCAAAAGAATTAGAAACTAATGTGGTTTGCTAAATTGTTAGCCAATTCACAAAAACAAAGATTCCTTAAATCAAATGATGGAAAAACATGCAAACTTTTAAGTGAATTTTGTGTTAGTTAACTATACAAGTGCATTAAAACTATTGATGTGATATTACAAAGCCATTGAAACACACATTCGAAATGACATTCAACATTTGGATCACAAGAGTCATCAAAAAAACATATTGCAAGTGGGAAAGATTCAATTATCAATTTCACTTTCAAAATGAATAAGTTAAAACCTCACATATGTGAGTGGTTACATCATGCATGGATAAAAGTGTTCAAGCAATGAAATATGTGATTGTCAAAAGGTGGGAAAAATTAGGGTATATAAGTGCTCAATGGAGAGTACTTTTTAACTTGCAACCATGGAAACAAACACAACAACTCTAATAATTATAATAGTTTCAAACATTGAAAAATATATCGATGATGTTAATATCCAATATGATGATTCATTAGCTCTAATCCACATGGTGTGAATGATTAATTGTTCCATCCTTGCCCTTCACATAATATTTAGAAGTGGTATTGCATAATGTTCCCTTTCATATCTAGCTTGAATTTTTAGTTGTTATTGCAACAATTGACATAAAAGATTATAAGTTTTCCATGACTTTTGACATGTGGTGGTTATGATTTTCATATTTTTTGACAATTCTTCCAACTAATTTTTATTTTTTTCACAAATTCAAAAATAAAATAAAAATGATGAACTTGCCATGTGGTACTATATTTAAGTTTGACATTAAAGACATTATAAATCCAGACATGAAATTAATTATTAGCTAAGTAATATTTTATATAAAATCCTTTGAAATAAAAAATATTGTGTTTGAATTTAGGGCCAAAATCATTTTTTAATACATTATATATGGATTTTTGTTAAATTAGGTGTAATCCAATTTGTGGATATTTGAAAGTTCTTTACAAAAAAGTGTTTGAACAATATATGAAAGGAAAAAATATTTTAAAGATTAAATATGAGAGATATTTTAAATGAACATGTTCATAATTACCATAGTACCTTTACCATTTTGGCAAAAAATTGCTGAATAATTAATTAAATTTGAAATCTTAACTTTGGCACTTGATTTTTTAATCCTAATTCTTTTGACAAGTAATGGTTATACAAACAAAAAAAAGGATCTTGTCAATGTTATGGAACAATCTAGTATGTTTAGACTACCTCAATCTTAAGTCATTATTATGGAAGGTTTGTAGTTCAATATCTAACAATTGAACTTCTGATTTTACTAAAATTTCAGCATAAATAATAAATAATATTTCAAAAGTTCAGCAAAATGAAAAAATAAATAAATAAATGTCGAAATGGTAAAGGTACTATAGTATGCATTGACATTAATTGTCACAACTTGAAAATGTGGTTTGTTGATTAAACACTCGATTCACAATTATGGATGTATTCGATTCCCTCTTGTGAAAACCTATAATTATGACTTACATTGTTGCAAAATATTGGACAATTTTTTATCTACATAAGTATAATCATGATACACTTGTGGCTTCAAGCATGGCACATACAATTATATCTTCATGGTAGGTGTCTTTTATGAATGCAACTAAAAAAAGAAATAATATCTTAATTCAACAAATTTTTTTATAATAATAATAAACTTGAGTTGCTATTTTTAAAAAAAATTATAAGCATTGAAATTCCATCCATGTGGAGATAGATGTAAATACCACAGTAAATACAAGATGTTTGAATAAATTACAAAGTCATATATAATTATGTGTGCATGTACAATTATAAACATTGTCCATGAATTTCACACAGTAGAAAATGGGTAATATTTGCAACAAAATAAGTTTCCATCTATGCAATATTGATTTAACTTAAATTTAAGTAATCTTTCTAAGGAAAGTCACAATTACTTTTTTTTTTCCAAAAAAATGGCATGCAAAATATGTAAGATGTATTTTTTTAAAAGTAGAAATTATAATTCATTTAAACATAAATGGGGTTTAAATTGAATATGAAAACATATTATACCGGAAACATTTAAAAATATTCTCAATTTTAATAAAATATTATTTTGAAGTTCACATGTAACATACCAAAAAATTCCATTTATCTCACTTGTTTCATAAAATATACAAAGAATGACTTCCTCGAGCAATCTTTGGTAGATTTATTTTCACATTCAAATATTAAATAGTAAAAGAATCTTGAACATTGATGGTCAATCCAACCATAGACAGTACATTAATTGAAGCAAGTGGGCTCAAGGAAGGTTGCTAGAAGAGGTATTTACCCCTAGGCTAGGGACATGCTTAGGTGCCTCAAGCTTCAACTAGAAACATTCAAACCTATTTTATCATTTTATGTTTGATTTAAGGTTCAAAATTATCAATGTCCATCATCATCTTTATTGTTCATATGAATCCTTTCATGGTGAGTGTTGCTTTTTCCTTCCCTTTCTTTTTGTTGTTGTGGACACCCCTTGTCACCCCCTCTCAATGGCCCAAGCACCTTGTCATGCTTGTGAGGCTTTCTTTTTCAATGTATTTAACATGCATGGAGCCTTCTTGTATCTTTTGTTGCTTTCCATGTGGTGGTTGTTGCATAGTTTTTGGCACTCCAAAAGTCTTATAGTGTCCTTCACATCATGCCAACTCCAAATTTTATTTGTTTTTGCTAGCATTCCCAACATCCTTGGTATTCTCTGTTTATTTATTTTTATCATGTTTAATGCCTGATATTAAAAAGTTTTAGCTAATGTCTTCAACATCTTTCATTCCCAATTTGGACATCCCTAGCATCTTCAAGGTGTCCCTCGGCATTGTATTCATGTCACCCAAACAATATTGTGATGTTTAATTTCTTATTAGGATGATTTTGAGTTGGTTAAACAAATGATTCATGAGTTTTGACCTTAGAATCCCTCCTATAAAGAAGTAATAGGCTTCTTTTCAGAAAACATTGTTTGTGTGGAATATGATGTGGGACTCAAGGGCATGGAACTAAGAATAAAGGTACGGGCTTGGGGAAGTTCCTTTCTTTGGATTCTTTGCATTAAATGGTATTGTATAATTAGTAAGAAAAATAAACAAAACTAGCCATAGCTTGACAAAGAGTTCAAAACTTGGGTTTTGAAATTAAAAGACAAAGCTTGTTATATCAATTATAGCTCAACCCAAGGCTTAGGAATTTTTTTGTGTTGAATTTGGTTCATTTCTAATAAAGGGCTACATGAACTTGTTTTTGGCTTGACTATGTTAGAATGGACTCTAAGTTATGTGATTATGAATGTAGGGACACTTTACAACACTACATGAAAGATAATTTGAAAATTTAATTCAATTTGATTGCTTTCAAAGTGACATGTGAACTTGGGTGGACTTTTAAACCTCATTAACTCATAGCAACATTTGATTTATGGGGACATCTATGATTATCATGGCCAAACATGTGTAGGAATTAGGAATATGCTTTTAGTAATGGAGGGAGGATGAAAAGAAAAGATCAAAGGAACTAGGATTGACCATTTGAAATCAAAGTTGAAAATGAACAATACACAAAAATATAAGGAAAGACAAATGAAGAAATGCTTGTTATTTTTTAATCTCATCTTGAGAGGATTCAAGGTGACTTTGCTACAACATTTACTAGGCAAACAAAATAAACTATTGTCATTTTGTAAATGCCCTTTTCATATTAATTGATAGCATGCAATAACATAACATTTTGATCCAAAACCCATGTGAAACAAACATGTAGCAACCCTCTAAACTTTCTACCCCAAACCCAATTCACAATGGGAGATACATTACAACAAGATACACAAATGTTTGGGAACGTTCAAGATTAAGAAGTTTGGAGGTCATATAAACCCAAAAAGCCCATTGAAGTTGAAAATGTTTCCATTTGTGCTTGCCTTACTTCTATGCTTTGATGATCGGCATGCTATGTAACAATGCAAGGAACTATTAGGTATGTATTGTGTGATTTTGACCTAGAATAATACGAGGCACAAAAATTGTAAATGCCAAAATGAGCATGTGGCATGCTATATGCACAAATTAATTTTTTTTTTAAAAATCAAGAGCAAGGCAACTCAAATAAAGGGCAAAATCATGTATACTCCTTTTTCTTTTCTTTTCTATGATCAAATCCAAAGTGGCTAGTAATCATTGATTCAATGGTCTGATTGAATCATGGTTTGAAAGGAAAAAAAGGAAGTTACCATCTCATGAACCCATCATCCCATGAAAATCCTGACAATGGGCGGTGCCTTTGTGAGTGGGGGTATTGCCAATGGGTGTGTAGTATATGTTTGGTTTTTTAGGTCTCCAAAATGGCTCCATGGTGGGTATTACATGAGTAGGTATACATTCAATTAAGGACAGCCTGGTGGGTAGGTAGGTGGCCCCAAGGAGGTACAATGTCAGAGGCCACTTATAAGGCATTCATCTTGTATTTTGCTAACCACTTTTGTGGCTCTACAATAATTGATATTTGTGCATCCTTTTCTCTATGCAATTTTTATTTGCTTGGAAAAAAATGGGCAGTCCCAAATTATCCATACAAAAAGTTGGAGAGATATAAGGACTCTTAAGGGCAAAATCATAATTCTCTTCCTTTTCACATTTTACCACATATGGGTACTAAGTACTAACTAGGCTAGTCAAGTTTGTTCCCCAAAACAAGCAAAGTGAAACCAAGAGAGTTGTTTTTGGGGGAATTTTTGTTTGTAGCCAGCCAATGTGGTTGGTGATCATCCATAGGAGGATTTAGCCAAATCTGGCTATAAACCAGAAATAAAGTACACATCTTTTTATCATCCCTTCTATCTTTTTGGCTACACGATGAAAACCAATTATATGAATCTGGCAATTTTAGACTTTTTCCCCCCCACTTTGGGGGACTGAAAAAACCTCCAAAATTACTTATTTTTCAAATTTCAAGTTTCAAATTTTCTATTTCTTTTTGGGAGAAATTTTTGCTGGTAAAAACAAAGGGCTGGAAGTGAGTCAGTAATGCATATCATGTTATGAAAAGTTTTCAGTCATCATATTCATGTCGATGTACATTTTGTCACCATGTTCTCTCATGTCTAGGGTATTATTCATCTGTGTATTAATTAAATCAGGGGAGCCTGTGAAGTTCAATTTCTCTTCTTTTTTTGCAATGAGCCATTTTGATTGGCCTAGTCACTAAAAAAATTGAATCTTTGGAGTCTACTCTCCAATATAGAAGTTTATATTGGAAGATGAAAACCAATATTCAATATTCCTTTTTTTTTTGCTCACCTATTTAATTGAAAAGAGGACAACTATGGGCACAACATATGAGACAAAAGTGTGATGCTATTAGGAACATCTTGGGGAACACATTGGGAACTTGATGGGAACAAAAAAAATACCCCCAAAGTCCAACCCTCCTCACCCCACCCCCGACCCCCAAGGAAAAGAGACAAGCCCTCCTCTTGAGTGCATGTTCAGCTGCCTCAATGGTTGCATGCAAATTCTAATCCTAAGAGCTGGGGTACCTATTGTGACCATGTTATGCTCCTGGCTTTTGAGGCTTAAAGGGGAGAGATAGAGCACCTCCATCCAAATTTTGGATGAGGTCAACATTATAGTGGGTGTGAAAATGGGTTTTCTGTAAACTTGTGCTGGGAGAGTGGAGGTTTCAAAATATGAACCAAAACAATTTGATTGTAAGGCTGGTGTTGCCTCAGGTCACACCCAATTGGCATTCTTTTAACCTACTAATACATTGTATACCCAGGTTGTAGTACAGATTGTAGTCTAAGGTGTATATGGCCAGCACCAAGATGTGTCTGGACACCACCGGACACATCTTGGACGGGCAAAGTAGCAGTCAGGGAAAAAAGAAGAAGTGCTGCCTACAATAACAAGTATGTGCACATATAATTGTTGAGGATTTCACTCTGGCCTCCAATAGGTTGATACTATTTACCAGTGGGTTGGAGACTTTTCTCTCAGGGGGCTTTTTCTTCTTCTTCTTCTTTAGCCTAGTTGCTGCAGCAGCAGCTGCTGTCTTCATGAGGAGAGCGTGGATACTGTCATCTTTCTGTCTGTCTGTCTGTCAATGAGTCCTTTTAGGTGTTGGTTTGAGTTCTCTGTCTCCCTCTCTCCACCCCTAACAAGTAGATTTTGTCACTAATGTTAGTGTGGGTGTCAAGCTACTCTCTAGCTCATGTTACCTTCACTCCAAAGCTTCCCACCCATTCTCCAATACCGGAGGGTTGCCTCCTCTTAGCAGGTGTACTTTGCCTGTACTCAACATATATATTGCAAGGACTCAACATGGAGGCAACATCTTGTCTATGACCAAACCAAGAGAAGATTTCAACCAGACTGACCAAATGGGTCAACTATTTACCCTTTGGGGAGAGGGGTTGGGGGCACTGAGAAGGTCAATGTTTTTCCAGTGGGCTGTGGGGGGCAGGATCTTTCGAATTTTGATGTTCCCAATTGGATCCCCAAGATGTTCTGTGACTTTTATTCAGCCATGCATCTTTTTTCTTCAGAGACAGAAATTTTCTTTTCTTAAGGAAGAATATTCTTCAAAAGAATCGTAGAAGGACATTGTTGCCTTTTATTTGATCCCCACTCTCTCTTTTTAACAACCCTTTCCCCTTTCTGGAAATTGTGAAAACCAAGACCATGGGAATTTGAAATGGATTTCCCTTGGAAAAAATTCAATCTTTTGAACAATCTGAAACAAGGTTGGTTGGTGGATCATGGCTCCATGTGAAACCATGCATAATGCAATCATGTACCCAACACAATTTTTAGTTTTTATGTGTATAACATGCTGCTTGGTGTATATGGAGAGAAGAGGACAACAGTCTGCTCATGATTTTTTCTATTCATCTTGCTTGCCAACACAGCCAACAAAAAAAGCAGCACTGGCTTTGACAAGTTCTAAGATATTAGAACATTTCCGAAGCAGCTCAGCCCTAACAACTAGAGCAATGATTTTTAAACAGGCCCAACAACAACCAGGAAACTTTTACAGCAAGGTTTCTGCAAAGTGAGGGACAAAGCTTGCTTCCAAAGTGGTTTGGCAACAAAATCCAAAAAGGGCTAGACAACATATAGTAATAGAAGGAATCATGACTATTCATTTGTGCTAGGTACAAACTGGCCCAAACCAGAAGAATTTCCATTTCACTCAGGGATTTGGAATACATGTATTTTACCCTCAGCTTGCAGCTTGATCTTGCTATTTTGTAGCAGCTTGCAGGTGGGCAAGGAATTATTGTGTCTAGAGAAACTCTGGGACAAGAGGAGCTTGCAAATCATCCACAAGAGAGATGATTACTACACATGCATGCACACTCACTAATCTGATACTTTTGTAAAGTGGAAAGTCAACTAATCTGCAAATTATCAACAATGCCAGCACTAATCTGATACTTATGTCAAGTAGAAAGTGAGGTAATCAGCAAATTGTCACCCATACCAGCACTTATCTAATCTGATACTTAGGTAATCTACAAACATAATTGTCACTCAGGAGAGATTCTCCCCTTCACTCTAAGCTTCTCAGGGTAAACTGCTCTTTCAAATGCATGCAGACTAGTACATAAGAACATCCTGAGGTCTAGTAAATAGTCTACAAAGTTCCTAATGATGTGGCAGAATCTCTCCCATGTGCCAATCATGGTCAGATAATGGTCATTTGTCAGACCCTGCTCACAGCGACCCATCACTTGGCCGGGTCATTACTTAATACATCAACCATGCACAACACTAATCTGATTTTGATGCAAAGTAGAGTTTTTCCTTGTGACAGAGAACCATATAACACTCCATAATAAACTCAATTGCTTCTATCAATCTCTTTTCCTGCAGTAAAGCCTGTACATACCAGGTACACATGATAATATTCTCTCTCCACCACACCTGTGTTAAACTGCACAAAGTTCACAGGGTAAATCGTCAAAGCTCATACAAACAATGCAATGCAGCATATATGATCTTACATAACTCACTTTGACATCTATGCCAGAAACTTTGTGTATGGGAATTGGAATTTTATATAACTTTACCCATGCGTATGCCACAAATTTGTGTACAGGAGTGGGGTGCATGATGGGGTGTTTTCATCTGGTTTAGCACATCCTCCACCCCACCATCCCCACTTTGGCTCCTAAATATGCATTTGATATGAGCCTAATTATTTGCTTTGTGTTTCATACGCTGAGCTTGGACTTCTCCACTTGAATTTGGAACTTCCAAAAGCATTCAGAAACTGCAACATGAGCAAGTGCAGAAGCCAATGAGAATACTCTCTAGTTTATATTGAGGATGATTATATCACATAAGATTGCATAGTACCTCATGCATTTTGCAACAGGCAGTCAGTGAAAAATTCAATGAATTTTTTCCACACCTGAAAAGGGTTTATCTGAGACCCTTTTAGGATTTTGGTCACCCTCACCCAAATTACCTTCAGATTTTTGTGCTTCTTCTGAGCTTCTGTCGATGATTTTGCCCCCCTTATCAGGAAGTGGAACTTGGATCTTATTGCATGTCTTCATCCCATCTGTATCATAGATTTCAAAGCCAACATATTAGAATTTTGGGAGCACAGATATCTTTGCAAACACACATTGAAATTTGAACTTTCTTTTCTTACTCTGATGCAAACAGGAGAAAGGTTTGCTAGAGCTTGAATTGCTATGGCACAGGAATGCAGCTGATAGAGGTTGGGCACTTAATTGATGGACAATGTTTGAGAGCTTGAGATTTGGAGACTGGGAGGCTGGCCATGATGAGTTCAGAGAAGGCATCTTTAAATTTCGACATAGAAACTAACATGAAGGAAATTGACTTTTCAGGAAAATTTTGTGTCCAAGAAATTGATTGCCATGAAACCATTCAGTCACCAAATTCTGGGTATTGGATAGCACTCACCAGCTTCGGATTGAATTTGCTTCTCCCAAACAGGAGATAAGAAGTGTATGCAATAAATTATAATGACCAGAGCACCATTGCAGTTTTTGGACAGCAAGACACCTTTTGGTGACCTCTGTGACATGCAGGAGGAGATGCTTCAAACCCCCAGTGCTTGGAAACACCACCCTGTTGAGAAAGAACACGCATGTTCATCAAAGACTTCCAATAATAATAACAATGTGCACACCTTTAGTTTACGGTGGAAGTATACAACCAAGAGGCCCTGCAGTTTCAAATGGCAAAGATTGTAAAAAAGGAAAAATTAAGGAGAGAATTGATCCATAGGAGGTAATGTTATTTCTCTGTTTAATCATTCCTTGCCGTATGCAGAACAACAATGATCACACATTTGCCTCTCAAAACGTCTCTACCATCTTAGGGCTGCTAGAAGATGTGCTGCACATTGAAATAGACAGTAGACATTCAGGGTCCATAGCCATCACACCATACCTGGAGGAATGGGGATTGACTGTGTTGACACTGAGTCATAAACAGCATTCAGAATGCAGTCCCTGCAGCTGTTGGATTGGAGCATGATGCATTCAACACTTTCGATTGAAAGAAATAGGTTTCTTGCTGTTCAATGTACACAGTTTCCATGCAGTAGTACCCCCAATCCCAAGTTCAGTCTCACTCACAGACACACCTGCATATTTTTCCATTTCAATAAGGCAAAGACCTCACATCTTGTCTACCAGTAGAACAGAACCAACCTCATATTTGCTCATGTGAAATGAGGCAACTGCAGAAAATAAGCAGGAACCATGAAAGCAGGACTGTAAAGCTTATGAAGGGAGTGAACACCTTTTTATGCAAGGAACTGCAAGGTTCAACTGCACCAGAAACTTCAAGTTGAAATATTGTAATAAGTTCCACAGAGCATTGAAGAACATCTTCAGGTGTTGTTCATCACTAACAAAGAGCTTTTGCAAGGATTTCTCGAACTGATTGGAATCGAAAGTCACAGCCATCACCAATTCCCCCAGTATTCTCCATGCTATCTTTGCCTATGTTAGTATCAAAACTCTCAAAATATTAAACAAGTTTTCTCATGAGACTATTTTGTTCCAGTGAACCAGACCATGCCAAAGAAATCTCATAGCCAGAGCTCCAAACTGCCTCTATGTAGAATTCGATTGTGGGCAAACCTAATTGCTGATCTTCGTCTAGTCTGGCTGAACTGCCAACTCCTACAATAACTAAATGGGCTCACCTGCACCATGTTGCCATAAGACAAAAGTCCCACTAATACAATCTCTCGCATTTCCCAGTAGCTGCTTGATTGCATTCTGTATGCATGTCACATCCTCTACTGCTGCACATGGATAACCCACAAAACACAAGCCCTGGCATTGTCCCCACCATGCATGCCACTTCCAAATCCTCCTCCCTCCTGCCAGTCTCCCTGACAGACTAATGTATCCTGCAGTGCCTTGTAACACAGCACACTCTTACCACCCCACTGCCTGGAGTTATGTTCCTGCAACATGATTGCCACACTCATCCAGCAACTCAATGGAAAATGGCTTCTCTGAAAGCAGAAGTGGCATACCCAAATCCTCACATCCAAATCAATCTTACACTATGGATTCATCATACCGCTGCACAATTGCAAAGCATTCACTCATATGGCAGTATTGAGACCTCTGGTGGTGTGGCAAGAGGGTTGCATATCACCTGAAATGGCACCACTGTCTGTCATTGCCTCTATTCTTGAGCTTGGCCATGTATGCCATGCAAGCCTTACCCTGTCGTCCCACCTGCCTCTAACTCATTGAAATCCATCAGTCAAAACAAGAAGCTCTCTGAAGAAACACAATAAAATTAGAAAGCTTAATATGGAACTATGAGATCAACAAAGTGCAAGTCTTAATGCCAGGTTTGAGAAAGAACAAAGAAGCAATATAAATTCAATGATTGAACACACCTAGACATTAAGAGGAAGAAGGCATGATCACTGCAATGCATGCCTCTCCAAAAACCTCTTACATAACTGCAGCTTGGGCCACACAATGCAATGCAAGGCGTTGCATCACAAAATTGAAACAGCAAAGTCTCACAGAACCCTACACCCTAAACAGCTAAACCACACACAGGTGTTCATGAAAACCTAATTTCCCAAAGAAAAAAGCTGAATTAATAAGCTTAAATCCTCCACGTCTAAGTTTCTTAAACCCTGTGCCAAAAACCTAACAATGAAATCCCTAAACCCTAAACCACAAGAGCAGGTTATGAAAACCTAATGCCACCCCCCCCCCCCCCCCCCCAAGCTTGCATTATTAAGGTTAAATCCTCCAGGTCTAATTCAGTGTTTTTTTATTTGTTGAATTTTGCCAAATTTCAACCTGAAAAATATGATTTTGACTAGTAAAAATGAATTTTCCATGGAAAAATTAGCCCAAATTCGCCAAATTGAAAAAAATAAATTCAGATTGCTAGATTTTTATGATAAGTTCCAATAGGTAGCTAAAAATATAAAAAGATTCTGTTTTTTTACTTTCAGATCTACTCTTTATAATCAAATCTGGCAAAATCATTTTATGGATGATCACCATTTCGACTACATCACAAAATTGAAAAGATAGAACCTTGGTCTAACTATTTCAAACCATGTGCCAAAAACTTAACAATGAAAATCATCAAATGCCAATGTCTTTCTAATTGAAACATTAACAATTGTTGAAACATGAAAAGATTGTCCTCCCACAAATACAAATCAAATACTAAAACAAAATGAACTCATCCATCAAATTGAATTGAGAAAAAACATATTCTCTATCATCTTTGCCAACAATTAAAGTTCTCTTCTGTATTTTTCATTTTAAATTTCATGAACATAAAAAACACAAATATTTTTTCAATCAATTCATTTTCAAGCTTTATCTTCACATGCTATTGTAAATCACAAGTGGGTATAGGATTGAAACAATGTAAGTTTATTACATAGTTATTAGAATATATTTTCTTATTTGCATAAATATCCATGGAATTCACACACTTATAAATAATGCTCAAAACCTTTGAAGACTAAACTGTTAATTTCTTTCATACATTTATTCCATGGAGCTTTGCATTCATACAACAATTTATGCTCATTAAATGACAGTGTTTCCAAAGGTCAAACATTCACTTATATATTAACCAAAAAAAAATTAAACAATTTTTTTTTAAATGGCTCATCATGTGATTCAACATGCATATTAAATTGTAACATAATTTTTCTATTGAGTCATGAACTTTGAGTCATGCACATTAATTTGTGCAAAAACTTTCCTACTAGGTCACCATCCTTGAGTCATGCACATTAATGTGAGCAAAAACTTTCTTCATGAATTATCATGTGCGTCATGCACATAATTAAAGTTGTGACTAATTGGTGAATATTCACTAAACCATTTTCAAACTATAAAACCCAACCACCAAATAAATTACCAAACTTAACCTTTAAGTAATTACATAAACAACAAATTATTTACACAAATTACAATGTTTCTATAACATTATGCCAGGTTTAAAAATTATGGGGTGCAAGATCTTTTGACATTATGTTGCGTCATTTAGTTCGTTATTAATTCACTTTACCTATTTTTTCAAAAGGCTTGGCTTTTATTCCATGGTTCAACTTGTTACCTTCACCTTCTTGGGATGTTGGGCTTTAATCACTCACACTCGTCATTCATTTCTAGCAAGATGATCACCTTAATTTTCTCAATATGGTGGCACATGTCAAAACCAACATTTTCCCCTTCTAGTTGGCATTGTGAGATACCCAAACTTTACTACCCCAAGTTGTGTGTTCTCATGTCACCATTTCAGAATCTTGTGATATAGTTGTATCTACATTTACGTCCTTCCTTGATGGACTATTTACATGAGCAAGAATTTGTCACACTTTAGGAAAATGTTCCCTTAAATGTCATTAGAACACATTTCCAATCTTGTGTAGGTCTAACCACAAGTGCTCAATTATTAACTTATCTTACCACACTTACATTTCATTTGTCCTTAGTTCACTTTCATATGACATTATGTACTTGTTTTGGCTTGCCACATCTTATAGTTACACATTTTTCACATTGTCAACATCGACATAACATTTCCTTTAGTGCCCATGTGGGAGTGAGCACATTGCGACCCATAATTTGACATTGACATTGACAATGACATTTGCCTTATACTTCTTGTGGGTGGGTTCCCATCCCCATCATTTTTATATACATGGTTTTTTTTCTATTTCTACAAAAATCCAAGCAAATCAATATTGCAACCCCATTGAACAATTGAAAAAAATAAAATTACATAAGTTGGACAAATGAAGGAATTTTTTTACTAAAGAACCCCCTGTAATTTATGGACCTTTGATCAACTGCATCTTACAGACAACAATTTCATGATTAACATAATCAACTAAGTGGTAATTGAATTAGTGTGGCATAATTGAGGTTACTAATATTTTACATGAAGTTGTTAAATGGGTCCAATTGTGAAAATTTTAAGTGAATTTGAAATGAAAATAGTTTTCATGATATTTATTTAAGTATTTGGAATTGACCATTTTAGATCCATGGGTATTACTATTTTTTTCACTTTTGTGTTGTAGCCACAATAATTAAATGATTTAATTAACATTATAATTATATATAAAGTTTTATAATTGGGCTTGCAATTGGGTTTTCCAGTTGCAATAGACACTTGCAACTCATGATATTTATATGACCATGAGTGCTAATGGACAAGTTGTAGTAGTTGTAGTAATCGCAGTGGACACCATATGTTATATACAATGTCGTATATATGGTGTAACTCACATGCAACTATATGTAACTTTTTGCAACTAATCTCCACATTAGATTTTCATGCACATTCCAATGTGACAAATGAAATTCCAACATGGTGAATGAAATGCCAACATGGCTTTTCATCCAATTGTCAACGGATGGCATATGTTAATAAATTTTGCAACTTATTTACAATTATTTTACAACTAGTTTGATGAATATATTCCTTCATATTTCATTTATCCATTTGACAAATGGATTCTAAATATCCTTATCTTTTGCAACTTATTTACAACTATTTTATAATTAATCTAACAAATATATTCTTTAGTTATTTCATTCATCCATTTGAGTAATGAATCTATCTTTTGTAACTAACTTACAACTAAAGATGAAATGAAAAAAAAATTAGCGACTAATTTATAACTAGGTGTTTAAGTTTGGGTTTCAAAACAATTGTATGGTAGTTGATTTTAGTAGTACTAAATAATTAAATCGTAACTTATAATGCAATTATATAAACTTCACACAACAATTATCATATTGTCCTAATTATAATATATAGTGTTGAATTGCATTGGACATCACTATTTATAAACATGAAATGGATTTGAAACTTTAAATAGATTTACATTCCATGTTGAAGAATACATTACAAAAAAAAATTATAAAATGTTTCTATCAAAAGACAATTTAATTATGAATGCCTAAGATATTTATAACAAACATTTTTCTTTATCTAAACAATAGGTTAGATCATAAAAATGATGACCCACATCAATCAAATATTTTCATCTAAAACACTATGTTTCATAAATGAATGTTTTTTTTTCTATTTTTGTTGAAATGGAGCTTGAGCCATGTAATTTTTTCAATCCAACTTATTTGCTTGAAATCTGCCATGTTATGATATTTACAACGTGTAATAAAATCAATAGCATATCATAACATTATAACGTCAAAAATATCTAGATAATCCCTTCAACTTGAATAAAATCAGTTTACAACTATATTGCCACTAACATGTAACTTAATGTCATTAAAATGTAATGTATGTAGAACACTGATACAAACTAAATTATAATTTGTACACTTGCAAATAAAATCAAACATTGTGTTTATAATCAAGTAAACTAAATTACAAATTTAGGTACATTTGAAAGAATTTTACCTTGTATACATAATTTTGATGTTCATGGATTGAAACATAATGAAAGTTTGGCCCTATCATAAAAACAACAAAAACCATCACAATTGTTCAAACAAAAAAAAGACATATGTAACATGATTATCATTAAAAAATCACCTTTCATAAATCTATCATCATTAGAAGTTAAATTAAACTTGTACAAACAACTTCTAAATAAAATGGAATATATTTTCACATCATTTTTCTTTAATATATGCAAATAAACAAAAAACTAAGAATCACAAACCTTCAACATTCAAAAGTAAAAATTTAAAAAATTTACATCCAAAAGAAAAAAATTTCAACATCTAAGAACAAATGTAAAAACCTTTAATATCCAAGAATAAGAACATGAACTTTCAATGTCTAAAACCAGAAATAAGAACTTTGAACATCAAAAAATTAGAACAATAACCTTTAACATCCAAAAGTAAAAGTAAGAACCTTCAACATCCAAAAGAAACAACAAAAATTTTCAACATTCAAAACCAAAAGCAAAAACCTTCAACCTCTCTAAGAAAAAGAACCTTTAACCTTCAAAAGCAAAAATAAAAGCCTTCAACCTCTATAAAAGCAAAAATAAGACCTTCAACCTCCAAAAGCAAAAAAAAGCTTTTAACATTTTAAAGAACAAGAACAAGAACCTTCAACCTCCAAAATAAAAAAACAAAGGCCTTCAACCTTTTTAAGAACAAGAATAAAAACCTTCAACCTCCAAGAGCAAAAACAAAAGCATGCAACCTTTTTTAAAGCAATAATAAAAACCTTCAACCTCCAAAATAAAAAAACAAAAACATTCAATCTCCAAATTATTTAAATAAATAATGAAAATTATAAAAAACTTTGGTTTTAATTATAAATTAAAATTTTAAAAATTATCTTAGTTATAACACATGATCTGAAAATTGCATCACCAAAACAGTAAGAAATACACAAAATGTTTAAATATAAAAAGATTTTAAAAAAAATCATCTTGAATTTTTGACAATAAGCATAAGCACATGAAGGTCATTGATGCATTGGGGTAGATCTATTGATATACTACCATGCGTCACTTGTTTAAAGGTTTCATGCCCAAATTTCAAATTTTAAATTGAAATACAATTGCATACTAGTTGCAAACAAGTTGAAATATTATATATATTGGGTGATGGAAATGTAAAGATGTGGCATTATCATATAGGTTATTCAAGGCCGTACATTTGTTGCAAAAAATTTGTTGATTAGTAGCTAAATTTATCCTAATTGTGATGTAATTGTTAGATGTGACTAAAATGCAACTTATCAACAAAATCAAACATGGTTGACTATAACCATATATACAATGCGTACATTGTATTATATAAATATATATGTTGCAACTAATTTGCAACTACAATACAATTCCTTGATTTTTTGATATGGCATTTTATTTGTTAATTTGTCATATTTCCATGGGATAGTTGCAATGCAATTGTATATTAATTGTTTTGGAGCTCTAGTTGTAGGGTATTTTAATTGTTGCGGACACAATTTTTCATAATGTAGATTTGATTAAATGACATATACACTAATATATATTTGTAATCTTATTGTTATTTGGTTACTTATTAAATTAATCATTCTAAATTTGGCAAACCTAATCCAAAAACTTCTTTTTTTGTGTGAATGTTTTCCAGAAAATTCAAAAGAAAGCTTTTGAAACGGTCATCAACCTTAAATATTTTTATCACATTTGAACAAGATTTCACATAAACGAATAAACACCCCCTATTCCACCTTGAAAGGTATTTATTTGTGGATTGCCCCACTTCTCACGTGCAACCTACACAAAAGGAATATTAATTTTTTTTAAATTTCCATCCAGAGAACTTTGTTTTTTTGAAAAACAATAAAAATTGAAACTTTCGATGCCTCTACAAATAATGTAATTAATGTTGAAACTACCAAGGTACCATGTTAAGGATAGAAATTCCTAGGCTAATTAGTGCCATGGACATCTTAGTAATTAAAAGGTTACTATTGGTAGAAACTTACTGTCCTTTACCAAAAGATGCAGCTAATGAGATTAATTAGATGAATGGTTGGTGGTAATCCACCAATCATGTAGGTATTTCTAAGAAGGATTATGATAAGGATAAGGAGGATTTATATTCATGGAAGGCATGTGGACCTTGTATGATATGGGAGAAGGGGGATTATGAAGAAGATAAAAAAGGATTGTGGATTAATCCCTTGTATTCGAGATTGGATGTGGCTAAAATAATTCTCTTCAAGAAAAAGTATGTATGTGGCATTGGAGAAAGAGAGGAAAATATGGAAGTAGAATGTACATTTATCATTACAATGGAAAATGGTTAATGAATTTTCAAGGCTCTTTGTTGATGTTTTGTTTTATTTAAAATATGAAAGACATATAAGGAGAGTAGTTCATACTAGGACTATATAGAGTTTTGTTGTGTTCAGATATTAGTTATGTGTTATTTCTATAAAATTAAAAATATTACCTATTTTCTATGATAGTCTCTAGAGTAGGAAATACACTTCGCCACAAGATAGTAGCTACCACTAAAAAACAACAATAAGGAGGTAGTCTTAAGATTTGAGGTATGCATCAAAGGTAATGCTGCTATAGACAATAGGTAGCATAGCTAGAAGGTTTCTAAGGGGTTATAGGCGGTAGGTAACACCACAAGAGGTTTGTAGGTGTTACATATGGTAGGTAAAAGCCATAGGAGGTTTTAAGGTAGTTGTGGGTCTTTCTTTCACATTTGTAGTGATGATAGGTGTAGGACAGTAGCTATTGTAAAATGATAATTATTGAAAGATGGTAGATAAACAGAAGTCATGTTTCATTTCCATGTATTTCCATTTTGATTTTTACTTATTTTTTCTATTCGGTAGCCCTTTCTTTGATGGTAATTAGGTTGTTGAATTGCATGATTTTACATACCATGGTGTTATAATTCAACTCAATTTTCCATAAGCCAATTTTTTTTAATAATTCAATTTAATTCAATTTTTAATCATTAATAAGTAAACTGCATTATGGTAAAAAACATGTTTGCCAACCCACATCAAAAACATGACTTTCATAAACATCAACAACAAAACATTAATGTTTTTTTTGGGCAAAATTTTGCCAAAAGTTGACCCCCAAAAAAGTGGTAGCAACCTTCCCAAAGGGAAAAATATTTTATAAAAGAGGTTTTGACCATATTGGATTTTTAAAAAAAGTGACACCATTAGTATGATCATTTAGACATAAACAAATGTTACTAAAAAAAGGCAGTTCAAAGTGTCACTTCAACAAATGGCGATGAGTGTGATGATTATGTTGTTGGCCCATCTTTCCATTTTGGAATACTAACAACCATATGATTTGCTAGAAGTTTTCCATCTTAAGGTTAAAAGTCATTAGACCTAACAAAATATTATTTACAAAGGACTTAAAATTGTATGCAAGGACCACCAATAGTTAATGGCTATGGGCAATGAAAGCTTGTTATTTGAGATTAATCATTAATTTGTTCAAGTCAAGATTTAAAGTCAAAACTTGTGAGTGAATTGTAGTTTGCAAGTCACAATTGTCAAAGATTTAAGTTTGAAGTGCATGATTTATCATTCACAACTTTTATAGTTTATAGATTATGTGCACTTTGTTGATTATTGAAAAGTTCAAGCACATTACACCACACACAACGCATTGCAAGACTTAGGAACTAAGATTTATCAACTATGATTTTTTCCTTTTATGATTTTGTAAGTTGGTCACTTTGATTAATAGTGCACATTCCTTGATCGCATTGGCATTATTCAAGCACATGTTCAAGGTTCTTCAAATGCTTGTGTTCAAAGTTCAAAAGGAATCACAACTTGCGACATGTTCAAGTGGGATATGCAACACAGCCTTTGGGAGTTTTTTTCATTTTGTCATTTTGTGTGATTCTATAATGTAAAATCAACTTGTTTTGTAAATTTAAACTTATTTTTGTATGTTTATCCTGATTGGTTGTTTGTTTGTAAATTACAACGTGTAGGTGGTATTTGTGGCAAGAGCTTGATGGTGAAGTTTCATCATCAAATCATGATGCTTGTCTTATCCTCTTGCATTTTTTGCCCTTTTTTTGCCCTTTCATTTTTTCTTTTCATTCATTTTTTTTTTCATTCGCTTTCATGTACCTCTTGTAAGCATCAAAGTTTATTGTTGCATAATTTTGTTAAGTGATAAAGAATGGCAAAGATTTTTATTCCAAATTTGTTTGTTTAAAATTGGATTCAATTCATATTAATTTTAACTATTATTGTAACCTATTGCTATTGGGTACATTTTCCCCCAAAATCATAATGTACATTGTTGTACACAAAATATCTGCATGCAATGATTTGTCAAAACATATGGAATTTTTTTCTAAAAAAAAACTAATATTTTCAATTTTAGAATATATCTTTGTGAATTCATAATTGTTGGTATTATTGTTAATTTTAGTGTTTGGGATTTGACAAGCCTTATAAACTTGTGTAGCATCATGCATGGAACAATAACTAGTTTTTTAAAAATCATGCAACTATAAAGATCTTGTTGTGTCGTGAACTTATCAATTGTCATAAACTCTTATCATGGAATTGGCTATTATTTTCCTTTTATCACCTTGTTAATTTCTATAACATTTGTGGTTTTTTATTTGATTAATTTTAATCCAAAATTACTATGTTGTAAGAGTCATTAATTTGTGCTTTCATTCTAATGCTTCTTTCGTTTGTAATATTCTAATGTGTCTACAAAAACTTGTATGTGTGTGTGTGTTTGTTTGTTTGTTGCATTTGTTTGTTGATGTGTTGGCTTGTTGCAACAATCGGTATTCAATGTTTAGTTCCATTGTTCCAATCTTTTTCAAATTAACCTTGGTTCTATAAGGGTTTCTTGTTGTTTCTTTGATTTTGTTTGTATAAAAATCATTTTTTTCAAGTTTTGAGGTCCACGAAAACTTCCACCAAACTTTAAATACAAAACATTGTTCAATTTTAGGTTTTTTCCATCTACCCTTGAATCACTTCCCTTGAAGTATTGAATGGCTTCCATTCATGTTTTGATATTAAATGTTTTGTCTAGCAACATTATAATTGATGCAACTATCATAGATTTGAAGTAAGACCTTGAATTTTCAAATTTTGTTGTGAAAAAACAAAAATACAAACTTGGCCGTAAATTTTAGGATGTTTAGGCAACTCAATTGCCATGAACATAATCTATCATTGATGGGGATGGTTTGGTGAGTTATGTAAGTTATATAGTCTATTTAAAAGTTCAAGGCACAAGAAACTTATCAATACCAACTTTGATTATTTGTTGAAACATTAGAGGAGGAAAACCACTTCTACTATATTGGTGGTGAAGTTTATTTTTTTATAGAAAAAAAGGTTTTCACACGTAAGAAAACCATGTTATGTTTTACTAATATTCTTCTTGTTTATATTCTCCAACTTGTCATGAATCAAGGTTTGGCTTC
This sequence comes from Sphagnum tenellum, assembly GCA_963921925.1. Lineage (NCBI taxonomy): Eukaryota > Viridiplantae > Streptophyta > Sphagnopsida > Sphagnales > Sphagnaceae > Sphagnum > Sphagnum tenellum. The sequence goes on from OY998149.1 coordinate 17,181,787, forward strand.
TAATAAGAAGAAATTTATCGAATTTATTGTCATTTTGTACTTGATATTTCATGGTAGACCCATGACAAAATTTGAAAATATGAGCTTTCTTTTTGAATTGCTAAAAGTTTAACATTTCCCAAATAAACACTTATGTTATAATGTAGGTTGAGGTATGGTTGAAGCTTTCCATATACCATTTTCATGCAAGTTATGATGTTCACCTTGTCTTATGATGAAGTTAATTTAGTTGATAACTAGTATTGGCTTTCAATCCATGCATGTACCATTCAAAACTAAACAAGGGTCCTTACATTAATATATGATTTAAAATGTAAATTTAATGGCTTTAATGCAACCAATTTGATTACAATGATTAGGCAAGAAAATCTCATCAATGGAGGTATTTTAAACTTGATTTCATTTCCAAAAAACTACAATGTCTTTTGGTGTTAATGGGGTTATTTCAAGGCTGTTGCATAGGTGTTAATATCCAACTCCAATTTCAAGTTGTTCCATTCATGATTCGTGTTCATTGCATAGTGTATTAAACAAATTTAATTGTCCAAACCCCTTCTATTCAACATGTGGTTAATCATTTTGAGGCAATCATGCATTCATTGTACAAATATTTTTCCAACTTTCCAAAAAGGCACATTGCATTGGGTAAGTTGGGGGAAATTATGGAAAAAGGGCCTGAAGATCTTGAATGGCATCAAGACCCATTAAATTTCTATGTTAAGCCCATTCAAATGGGTGTTATAATACTACCACTTATTATTGTTGAAGATGGCATTTGATAGCCTTACAATCCAAACTATTGTCTCCAACTTGGAATATCTAACAAGTATTGAAACTTTCCTAAACCTTGCTCGCATTGTCCCTCTTCTAAGCATTGCGAAAATTTGATTAAACTTGCACAAGCCTAAGTGCCTTTGTCATTGATTTGGTGCAAGTAATCAAATTGACCTAAGAATAATTACATGAAATGTTCTTGGATCCTTCTACTTATTTCAAATCTAACTCACTTGTGTCTTTTTAGTTTCTTGTGGAAGGTGAATGTGTGATTATTTTGATGAGATGGATTATAGGTATGAATAGTGACATTGATAACTTTGCATTTGAGTGCCAAACAAACCACATTTGGGCACAAGCTCAAAATTCTAATATGAATGTGAGATGTTATGTGACTAAGGACATTTTTGAGGTGGTTGTTGCAAGTGTGAAGCTTCAATATTTGGAAGTAGCTTCAAAATAAATGACTGAACTACACATGTTTTCCACAACATGACTTGCATGAAACACTAGGTATTGTGTATCTTCATGATTGGTTGCTTAAAGAATGTGATGAATCATTTGACACCCATTTGAATATTATGAAGGCTTTCTTTTTTACCCCAAAAAAGAGAAGGGTTGTTGAACATGCGGTTATTGAAGTGTTGTGTGCATCCACCCTAGACGTGCAAAAATCCATGTTCAAAATTGCAATGAAAAATAACATTGAAGTTGCTTTGGGCCCTCTTGATACTATTAACCCTTTGACCAAAATGTGAAGGATCATATTTAATTTTGCAATGTTTCAAAGTATTTGAAATGGGTGCAAATTGCTATGATTCAAGTGTTGGGTTTAGTAGAAGATGAAGAGGTATTTGTAACTTAAATTTCACCCAAACTAGGATTTGTAATCAATTGACTAAAAAAATCACTTTGTTTGGACTTTCATTTTCTACAATGCACAATCTTCTTTATGATGAAGCTATGGGGATTTGGTAGTTAAAGAAGCATTGATATGCCTTAAATGCTTAAAGGCTTTTTAATTGCAAGCTACACAATGTCAAGCAAGTTTTGTGTTGTTTATGTGTTGATATCTTTGTTTCAATAATCTACATTATGATTCTATTATTTTTGGTGGATTTTTAGTTTTCTAACATGGAACACAATTTTCATGGAATTATTGGCCCTTTGTTTTCATGATCTTCATTAATTTAGTGATCATTTATTACCGAGTTCCAACTTCCCAAATATGTGGTCTTTTCATTTAAAAACATGACTAACTTACCAGCTTGCAAGAAACATTATGTTATTGTGGGTAGAGTTTTTGATGATTGGGGTTCAATTCCCCCATAATGTGATTTCAAGCTTTTTAGCAATGTTCCATGAAAGCTATAGCCAAAGTTTCACCGTCGACTAACTATTTTTCATCAATTTTGAATGAAACCCTAGATAGTGCTCGCCAAAACTTTCTATTCCCACCCCTAAATCTTTCACCAACAATATTCAAAAAAATGAAAATTCCTTCAACAAATTGGTGATGTCAAAAAAAAATGTTTGCATAAATTTTTCTTCACAACTCAGGCATATTTGCAAAATGTGCAATCCTTTCACTAAATGTTTTTCTTCCCGCCTGCCCCCTTTCCCCCCACCACATACACACAACTTTTGTTTCTGTTTTTTGGCCACGGGCAACCAACCGTATCTTATCTATAAATTCACTACGTCCGTCCGTCCGTGACAAGCTCGGGTCCGTCACAGACGACGTACTGTCTGTTTGTCGAGGTCCTGAAACCCAGGTCACTTTTAAAACTGTCCCCCCAGTCCCGACTCCCGAGTCCTGAGTCCTGACCAACCCAGGTCCTAACTCCCAACGCCCATGCTTCAAAGAGCCGAACGATAAAAAAAAATGTGGCGCGAGCCAGGTGGCGCCCAGGTGTGTGGATCCACGGGAGTAAGTATTAAATCGGGTCGATGACGAAAACCCGGGTCCCGGGCCATAAACCAAACTCTTTGCCACAGGTGGACCGGAACAGGGCCCGTGTGTTTCCGGGGGCTGTCGCCGCACCGGCCCGGGTACCCGAGCTCGGTCGTCTCTCTCCTTTCTCTCTGTAGCTCGAGAAGGGAAGGGGCTGGCACGTTGCGTTCCGTTTGCGCCTCACAGTGTCCGAAGGTCACGGGCACCCACAAGTTTGAGAAGAAAACCAAATGAAACAAGAAACCGGCGGTTATGTTTCCCGCCCCTGTGCCGGTTCTTAGACTTTCCCGCCCTCGCTCGTCGAAAACCCCAAACCCTAAAACCGTGCACGAAGAAGTGTCCACAGTGCACAGATCGGAAATGCTCGTGATTCGGATTCTTCATGCTGTAGATCTTGCTGATGCAAATCTGTTTGCAGATTGTGTGCGCATTTTCGTGATCTGCGATTTACGTTTGTGCGCGTGCTTGCAAATCCTGGTGTACAATTTTGTACGTAGTTGTGTATTGCTTGATCTGTTTGTGCAGGTTTTGGTGTATTCGTGTGTGTGTGCGCTCGCGCGAGTTGGGTGTGCAATTTGTGTGTTTGTTACATAATTGAGTTACGTTTTTGATTGAAACAATGACGGACACTTGCAATCCTCGGCCCATGGTGAATGCAGGGCTGTTGAAGAAGTACCTAGGACGAAGAGTCACTACCGTGGTCAAAGTGTTCAGGTCTGACGGTGCGGATTTGGTGGGCCAGGCGCCTGACGGTATTTCTATCACCGTGCGCAAAGCTGCTAGCAGCAGCATTACACTCTCACACTTCGTCGAGGTTGTGGGCGTTGTTGAGGGCGAGAGTGCTCTGCGAGCTGAAATCTGTACCAATTTCGGAGATGCTTTCGGTCCGTCCTCGAACTTAATTAGGCTTCGTTCCTCGTCTTTGCTGCAGCTTGCCTCTTTTGCGCAAGGTTTTTTCATAAAAATTTCCATGGCAAAGCGAAAGAAACTGCACAGGCTTAAGAAAAACACAGACACAAAGAGGAGCACAAACTTAATTAAAACTTCACTGCAAATCCTAAACCCTTTGATTGAACTGATTAGGAAAGGAAGTGGCGTTCAGGTGCTTCTGTTTTCCAGATAATCAGATACACCTTGATGAAAAGTTTAGGGTTTACATATTAAGAGATGAAATGTCTTTGGAACTTCCTCACTTATTTGAACACATGCAAACTGCTCATGTGGGATTGCTGAAGCATGTACATGTGCAGTATGGATTATAATTAACAATATTGCAGTTTTAGGGTTGGCAGTTTTGGCTAAATCTGTTTTCTTTGGAATGATACCTAGAACATTGTACCATGTTCCCCATTGTTTGCCTTGATATCCAAAAGGTCCTTAATGAAAGACAGAGTTATAGGTCCAGTTCTTGATTGGATTGGTTCCTCAATTGTTGCTATGCATCTGATTCTTGTCTTCTGTGCTTGCAGATATGGTGACATATAACCAGTTGTGTCAGCTTGCAAATTGTGACAACAGAGACTGCTTTGTATGATCAAGCTTTTTTGAGGGACAATGGAATTTTGTGTGTGCCGGCTGCACATGACTTAGATGGATACTTCAAGACCATTGCAATTCCACAGCATGGTGCAAAGTGAAAGACAAAAATAGGGAGTTTAGCGAAGATAGGATTTCTGTCCAAAAGGGATGTTACAAGTTTCCCACTCTTGGGGGAATGAGAAACTGCCTAATGACAAGAACCTTATGTCATCTCCATGGACAATCATTGGTAGTGAAGTGCATGAGCCTGTGGGTATGCCCAAAGCCCATTTTCCACATCAATGGTTTCTCTTGAGCATTTTGACAAAGCAGTGGAAGTTACTCTCATTCAATCCAAGTCCTGTTTATTGAGCTTGTTCTGGATAGCATTTCTCTTGCAGCTTCTTTTGTTTTCCTGTATTAATTACTTGGGAGTGCTGAATATCAAAGTTGCATGGCAATTACTCAGTTGTGATGTATATTGTCTCTTGCATTTCTTGCAGTCTATATGGAATTCTGCACTTCCATTTATATGTCATTGTGGACTGTTGTTTGTGAAAGTTTGTGAAGCACATACAAATATTTAGGCTGGATTATAATATGTGCTTGATAGCAAGGTTTAGGTAAAAAGTTGAAGTGCAGAACATTTAAAGATATAATAGTGGGTTTTTCACACAATACTAGTGTGGCCCGTGCTGTTGGCCCAAGTGTTATCATGTCCTCAATTGATTTTTCCTTCCAAAACCTGGTTTTTTGGAATTTATTTGAATTTTCAGCAGCAGAAATCACTTAAAATCATATCTCCCACATTCTGAATCCAAATCTTACCAAATAAATTCCATTAAATCCTGCTCATCAAAATCCTTCCAACAACACCAAAGGCACATTCCAATTCCTCTTAAATTTTCAGCTACGATTTAATTTAATTTTCAGTGAAGAAATCATTCAATATTCAAGAACTTTTGCACTGGAAGTCCAAATGTCATAAAACCAAGCCCATGTACCCCTCCTCATCGAAAGCTTTCCAAAGAGACCAAGAACATGATCTGAAGCATCCCAGTTTGGTGGATCTCATAAGTACAAACAAAATAAAACAATACAAACAAACTACCTTGCTTCCTAGATAGATTGCTATTCATGTTCAGTACTTTCTGGTACTGATCTGCACAATAACTACACCATATCATGATCAAAGAATCATAAATTTGGTTATACTCATAATGTAGTAGTATGTAAAATTGAGAATTTGTGTAACACCTATGTCATTTTAGGTTATTTTAAATGCTTTTGGAGATTTCTATATTCTTATCATAGTGCCTCAGAACTTATTTTGAGACCCAAAGTACCAAACACACAAACAAATAAAACCCAACATGCACAAACACACTCAACCAAAAACAAAAGCCATTGTTGCCTTGACCTTTGCCTGATTCCAAAATTGTATGAAAAATTTGGAGAAAATTTCACGACATTTAGACTCTGATTTTAGTTTGGTAGCATTTTTTCTACATGATATGCTAGCTTAGATATTCATGTCTAGGCTTTTCTTTAGGACAAAGATATTCTGCCTTTTAGCTTTTTATTAAATTAATCCAATATTAAGTAAAGATAGGAAAAAGGGAATGAGAAAGATCAAAAACATTAGCAAAACAAGGATTTTAGGTAGTGTGAGGAAGAGAAAAACCAAGATAAGAAAAACAACAATTTTTTTTTAAAGGAAGAGGAGAAGAAATAACAACATAGAAGCAGATGACATTGAATGAAGACAAAGAAAAGTGCAACACAAACATGTAAACAAAGCAATGAAAATGAAAATGGACCTTAATAAAACCATCAATACAAACAATTGAAAGGACCAACAATAAGACCCTCAAAAAATTGAAAAAAAACTCACAACAAAACAAGAACACAAATACAAAAAACTAAAAATAAAAATTGAAGATGAAAAGAAACATCAAAATGACCTTGAAAACAATGCAAATGGGAAAAGACTAGAAAACCCAAAAAATTTTAAAAATGAAAAAAAGTTAGAAACACAAATATTGAGAAAATAATAACACAAAATATGGGAACAAATAGTGGTTCAAGCATGAAATGAATGACAACGTGAACAACGAAAAAAAAGGAATTTGCAAGTTGAATGTTTAGAAAAGTAAGGCAAACTTGCAACTTGTGGGCATAAATCTAAAGTTTGTGCATGACTTTTTCATGTGTGGGAACACATGAAAAACCATGGACAATGTGATTTGCAAAGGTTGGGAGAAAACAAAGCTTTTAAAGAGTTTCAATGGACAATTTTAGCCTAAAGCAATGGAAATGAATGTTGTCACACCTCTACTTTTTAGCTCATTTTGATTTTGAAATCAAAAAAGAAGAGGAGGATGACAACATTGATCCAAAGGAATCCATGCTTGAAATCATGGAACACTGTTTGAATGTTAATGTTCGATAGTTGTTACTACTGTCATTACTACTTCTATTATTCAAGTTTCAACAATGTACATGGAAGAAAATTCAAAGGTTGTGCACCTCCATTAATTGTTGCCACTATTATTGAATGGATGTTGTGTTAGCCTTTTGCCATCATGAATTGCTATTGTGCTACCATGGTGCTATTGTTGTTATGCTATTATGGTGTAGTTGTTGTTGTCTTATTGTTGTGTTACCATAGTGTTGCCATAGTGTTGTTACTATTGCTACTAACAACATGTTGTTGTGTTAATGTTACTACCATTGTGATAGTTCCATTGCACTATTATTGATGCTAATATGTTGCCATTGCTACCAATAACATGTTATTGTGCTGATGTTACTACCATTGTGATACTTCCATTGCACTGTTATTGCTACCACCATGTTGATATTGTGCAACCCAGAAGCATTAAAGTAATTTGCAAACATTCTTTCTCCACGTATGTGTTGCAAGATGCTCCAATTATGTTCATGCAGGTGCAAGTTGCTACTTAATCCTCTTCACCTCCAATGTTAAATTCAAGATTCATATGTTGGTTCTTTTCAAGATTTGAGTGTTGGTTTTTCTTTGAAGGTCTTTGCTACAAAATTACCTAGCATTCAATAAGTATGTTTTGCAACCCATCTCCAAATACACTTCTATGTTGCCATTTTCAGCCTAATGGTGCATATTCAATCTTATTAAAAACAAATTTTAGGTGTATTCAATACAACATATATTCATCATAGTGTAATTCACTTTAGCCTTTGAAGGTTAAACAAATGGGAAGTTATACAATGTGGGTCCACTTGCTCCCTCATGATTGTTATGTGCAAATGATTTTTTAGTACTCCACAACAGTTTTTCCATTTTCATATTGCATCTGGCATAACTTGTCTTCCACCACAATTAAGTCCATGTCATTTTTTTGGATATTTAAATTTGCATTCACAATGATGTTTTGAAAATTATTTAAATCTTGTTCATCTAATTCCTTCTCCTTCAACATCTTCCCAAGACTGGAACTATCAACCACCCACCCAATTCAATAGATCATTTGCTCATGTGTGCACAAATATCCTAACATTAACTATGAGTGAAAATTTGCAATTATTTCATATTTTGCATGCATCTCTTCCACTATTTTGTCACATTCTTTCAAACTACCACCATCTCCTTTAGTTTTATTTTGCCTTTGTGAGCTTCTTGCAACTTGTCATTTAATGAACATAGGCTTCCAAGGTGCACAAACTAGTTGAAGTATTCAAAAGTTTCTGTTACAACAATCAACTTAACTAGCATGGTATGGTGTGTAATCACATTAGCCACCTTCTTGCCACCATCTTGTAGTAGATCATTTCTCATGAATTGCATTATATGTTCATCCACACCCACATTTTAGACCGATTCAATTTTTTGAACATATCCACCAAACAAACATAAGGTGACAATTAACACCGCATGAGGTTTACAACTAGATCCATAAATTCAAAAAATGTAAAAAATGTAAAAACAAAATAAAGTAATATCAAAACATTTTAGGGCAAAACACAAAGGTGTTTGATGATTAGTAAATATTAGTTATAAGAGCAACATTTCCCTCCTTCTTTTACTATTGCTTGCATAAGGGTGGGTGGCACAATAAACCATGTGAAAAAAGAGACAATAAAGTTTTACATCAATGTAGTCACAATTAATGAATCACCATAAACACTTCTTGGCAATATCATAAATTCGGTAATAAACAAGATAAGAAATTCCAGAAAGGAGTTCAACACCTTTTTGCAAGAATGCATCATTACATGAATGCAATAATGAAGCATCCAATATATCATCCTTGTGAAACAATAGAATTGTTCGATGCTACCCCCAATACCACGCCTTTGGTGAATTTCACATGTTATGTTTCCACCACCCTTCCCAACTACTACACTTCCCCATGAGATGACCATTGTTGGGAATATAGTTAGAACTACCACTCTTTTCTTCTTTCATTGGGTTAGTTACCATATTGGTCCTTGATGCTAAGAGCTGGCAATTTTGAAAAATTGTTGTCTTTTAAAGTTCAAAGATCTAGGGATTAAACAAAGGCAATTTTACTAGAAGTATATTCAAAGGCTTGATGATAACAACATCCAATGCAAAGTTTGCCCCATTCATAACCACCTTTGCATTTCTTGCAAAGGTTCCAAAGTTTTTCATCGTCATTTCTAGTACCTCTCTAGAACCTATTTTGTTAAAAGGTGCCCAAGTTTAGTACGTAATTATTTATAAGACCAAGATATTATGTGACCTTCTAATCTTGGCTTGGTTTCATGAGAGGTGGTGAAATTTCTTGACAATTTTCTTGTGAAAATTGACGTTGTTTTCAAACAATGATGACTTTTCTCCTCCTCCTTTGCTACTAGTATTATGTCTTCCCTCAATGCATTAGATTCTCAACATGTTTTCTTTTGACTTTAGCAAGCTCCTTGGCAAGATGATTTTCTCCTTAGTGGTTTTACTACCTTAAACCTTAAATTCATTTTTTCACTTTTTGACATTTACAACAATTAATTTAAAACAATTTTGACACAAGGTGTTACATAGCTAAAAAAAATTCGGCCATTTCACTTTTGAAATAATAAATGCCAAACCTTAATGGCAATTATGATAGCAAGTGAAATGTCGAATGCATAAAATATTTTTTTGAAGCATCCAACAATGGTTTACATTGTGTAGGTGTGTAAGAAATGACCTTTTGGGCTAAAGGAGATTGTTTGGTTGGATCACACAAGTTCATGGTCGAAAGAAAATTGAAAAGATATGCAAGGAGAAACAATCCCATTATAAAAAAAATTGGAATCAAAAGCCAAATCATGATTATGTTCCAAATCCATAAAAAACAAACGAAACTCCATGAATATGAAGAAACAAAGGGGTTGATGCACATAACTATGATAAACCATACACAAGAACATGATCATACAAAGTTTTCCAAATGAACTTCATCAACTTTCTCAAGGTCAAGGCAATGTTCAAAGTATTAAAAAGCAACACAATGCACAATGTTGGGCTTGGGTTTGCAAATTAATATCACTAGTAATTCCTTGATAAACCCATGCAATTTCTATTTCCCAAACTTTGAATGCACTCCCTAGCTCCTTGCAATTAGATCTCAATGAGAGTTTAGATATGCATCAATGACATGTTATATTATTAGTTGAAGACCCTTCTCCTCCCCAAAGCAAATAAAACCTAGAATTTGGACCCATCATGGATTTAACATAGACCAAACCTTTATATGAGGCACTATTTCTCTATATATATATTTCCAGATGTCCTTGGAAATATTACATGCTTAATACAAATTCCCAAAATTCCTTAGATATGTTGGTGCATCCCTTTTGAAGTTGCCTAGATATTTAGTGTCTTAATTTTTTTTTAAACCCATGACCTTTTTAAAATGATTTTGATTATAACATGCAACTCCAATATTTCAAAGCCTTTTTGGAGATCATTTCAATGGTGTTCAATATTGCCCAATTTGGACACAATTTTCATCTTCAAATTGGGTTCTATTAAGAATCTCACGATCAAAATTAAGAAATGTGTAAATGGGAGTTCAAGGAATCCCATCTGTTGGTTCACACATTCTACCCATTTGAGTAAATGACTCTCTCTCTCCTCACCTTTTGCCAAATCTCAAATTTGTGACCATGTCAGGTTGTAAAACACAATCATAAACTCACAACATGATAATTGATTTATTGGCATATGAACTACTTTTCATAAAAGGTGAAATGCCCCAGGACTACTTTTGCTGAATACCATAGCACAAATCATACTATCGGTAGAAATGTTGAAATTCTCAAAAGATAGAATTTTCAAAGAACAAAATTTTGTGAACGAAAATAGAGAATCTCTTGGAACATTCAAAAATTTCAACATGGAATCTTCAAAATTAAGTAAATCATTTGATAAACATGTGTCAAAGCTGCTGTTGAACTATGGTACCTTCAAATGAGTGTGTTGTAGTGAAGTTACACAATTTGACACACTGCCATTGATAACCCAACAATTAAAAGCTTGAACTATTCATATATGAGGTTACATTTTTGCATTTGTTTGCCAAATGGCCATACATACTGTCAACCTTGAGTGTAGGTTGCTCTTCCATGTTGCCAAAATGATCTGGCAACTAGAAAGTGGCACTGCATGAGAAATAGCAGTAGTGTTCATTTTTGCTCCTGCAGCTGGAGCTGCTCTTAGGGCTTTTACACTTCTTTTGTCCTTCATATTTCTCTTATCATCAACAACTAAACCATGCATATCTTATTGTATTTGCTTCTGAGAATGTATGTGGAACCTTGTTTGAATTTGAGTCCCTAACAAGCTCTCATCTCAAACTTGACAGGTACAAGATTGTTACTGGTGGAGATATTGGTCTGTGAGAGATCGACTGCCCAACATTCACAATATCAATAATTATAGGGTTGTCTTTAGAAAGCACTAAGCTTTCAGCATCGTAGCTTTTTATAGTAACAACAAGTATGGGTGGTGAGCTCTGTGATCAATTTTGTTCTCTTGGGTGTAATGGTGTTTAATGCAATGGCATCAAGCCAGCCAAGTGGGGAGTATCATGGAGCTTTTTAACTTGGGGATGGTAAGTTGGGAATTGTATGTGGTGAAGATCAGTGAGAGGAGACTGAAGAGAGCAGAAGTATTTCAGCTTTCAGTGGGGACTGACCAGCAGGACAGCATGAGGATTTTTGTCTTTTCAATGCATCTTCAACATTTACTTGGTGTGTTTTTACCAGTAAACCTGGCATAGAAACAGTTCAAAGGACTTGATTGACAAACATTGAACCTGAATTTGTGTTAATGATTCAAATCACTAGTAATCTTGTTTGTCTTGCACCTTCTGAACAAGATTCTATTGTAACAGTAGTGTCAAATGCACATTCTGTCTAGTAATCTAGAATGCTATAACCCAATTGCCAGGCAACTGGATAGGCTGATGTTATCACTGCCCTTGTTGGGTAACTAAATCATTGTGCAAGTGAAATCTGCAATGGAATAAAAACCATGCACATAGAAGCCCAAAATACACTCCCTAAAATCCCTTTGTGATGCAAAAATCCAATGCAGATCAATCATGACTACTCAGAGACTTGGCCATGGAACTCTCACAAGGAATAGCATGGAGAAAAAGAGCATAGAGAGAGATATACACACATATATAGATCTTTGATGTCAGTGCCTATTATTCAATTTACCAAAAAGTTCAATTGAAGCACAGAGGAATACAGTGAGACCATCTCACAGTGCAATAGCTTTCCCTGGTTGCTGCTGCTTCCCTGTTGCAGGATCCCAGCCTGGTGGCATGATATTGGGCCAATCACCCCGGCATCCTAGACGTAAATACAAGCTCTTCTTTCCTGTAACAAAATAACTGGAGTGATTAGAACAAATCAAATCCTTGCCATTTACTGAACATGAAGATTGATTTGAACTTGTTGGTGACTTTTAACACAAGTTTTCATTGAGGTGCTTGTTCTCACTGATGTGCTTGGAAACTTTGAGAACACAAAGAGTAAGTTGGGACACCTTCGGAAAAACTCAAAAAGTTGAGTCCATTGTGCTAGTGTATAGAACAAAGTATCAGTTCTCTTGACAACAAAGAGCTTGAACATATTTGTTAAAAGACTTCCATCCTGTATCTGTGTGATCCTAAAAGGGGAGGTGGAGTCCTACTGACTGACCAGGAAGCTCCTTATCGGCTTCAAGTAGGTATTTGAGGGCTCTCAATGAGCCCTCAGCAGCAGGCCTTGCTGAGTTTTCATCCCATCCTGCCAGTGCTACTACCACATCAGCCTGTGCGTAGGCCTCCACACCCTCCTGCTTTGCTTTTGCTGCCTCCTCTTCTGCTGCTACCTCATCTGTTGAGCCACAGAAGCAATGTCATCAATTTGGGCTGCACTGCATTGGGAGGTTGATTTGCAAAATGTTCTAATATACATTCCTGAGTAATGAGAACTTCTACATCCCCACGATTTAAATCAACCTCAATAGAATCAAGAGATGACCCAATAGTAAGATAGAAAGATTTCAGATCCAACAGTATATCAGCAAACAGGAAGAAGAGGAGACCCTAGTGTAAAAAATTAAAAAAAACATTCTAAGCCTAATTGAACTAGTCTCCATGATATAAACCCATGTTAATATCATGTACATGGATATGGTACCACAAGTCGTAACTGGCCCATAGACCATTTCCCCCCCCCAAATCTCAGTAGATGGTCAATTCTGATTGATGAATGCAGCTGGTGCAGGCATGTATTCAGCAGCAAATTGTTGAAAAATCCCTACTATTTGGTTAGAAACTCTTCATTCACAACAAAAATATCACAATGTTTCACAAATAAAGTATTTTCAGGAAACAATTCAACAGATTTCACCTTCTGATAACTTGTATGTGGAACCGCATTACCAGATTGTTGGTTCAGCATCCTCTCTTTCTCTACAGGAAATGTCTAGGGGCAAATAGTACCTGCTGCATTGCTTTGGGATAACCACACTGTGAACCCAGCATGCAAACCATTCCAGCCAGCATTTTGGGCTGCAATGCCTTGATGACCACCCAATGTTGCCACAACACAGCGTACATGCCTGCACCCGTAAAACCTCTTTTATATCAGTAACACAATTCTCGCGTACATTGCAATAGTCACACAAATGGCCATTTCAGAAAACTGATGTATTAATAATTCCATGCTAAATGTGCAGATGGACTCTATGCCAGTAGCCAGAAGCTTTTTTTTCCAAACAATGCAGCCACCCTCATACTGCGACCACCTCCAAAGTAATACACATCTCTGTGAAAAAGAGGTTCTCACAGGCAGTCAACAGGAGGGCGGGGATAAACTAAATTAACATGATCCCAAACAATGACAAAAAAACCAACAAGTTGGAAAGAAGAGAGCGTACGAACTAAGGCTACTCAGAATCATATCTTCTGCTTCAGTCACTGACTTATAACCTTCTGCTGCTGCCACTGCATTAACCAACCCCATACCATTAGGCCACATGCTGAGAAGTTCATGTGACGCAAAGGCCAAAGTATCAGAGCCACACGGACAAGCTTTTGAAGCTACTGGAAAAACCCTAGTTTAATTTTGACACACTAGTTGCAAACGGGAACCAAAAAAGTCAGAGAGGTGAGGACCACACTCACATTCACTTGGTGACCTGCTTGTGAGCTCCTGCATTAGCAGCTCTGTCTGCAATGGTACATAACTGTGAAGCCGTGGTTTTAGAATTTCAAGGAAATGCTGGAAACAGTTTGAACACCACCACTCAAAATACATGAACTCCACATGCAATTCCACCAACACATACAGACCCACAGTATCAAAAGGTGAAACAAGAATACATACCCTAGCCCCGTGGCTAGCTCCTTGGCAACAGCCCAGTTGATGGCGGTGGATGCACCAACAACATAAATGGATGTGCCCTTAAGCAGTTCTGACACACCTGTTGTTAAGGACATCCACCCTTCTAGCAGGGCAGGCCACTTTAAGTCTGTGTCCATCTTCTTCAAGCTGAGATTAATCTCATTGTCATCCACATACCTGCCACCACACACAATCCATTTTTTCAGATATCTGTAATGTCATCCAGGTTGCTCAATTTGATCAAATCATGAACAATGTTGACTCTGACTCCTGTCACCTAAAAAACAATGACTCTGTGGATATTATTCACATTCTGTCACTCATTGCATTTCCTCAACCTCTGAACATCCATAAGAAGTCAAACTTGGTCTCCACTGAGCCATGCAATCTCTTACACTGATGAAAGCCAAAATCAACTCCTAGTTAAGAAAATCCTGCATCAGAAATCCCCTTATAACACAAGCTCCTCTTTACCAGAGATATCGTGTCCACTGATTATCCTGAGAATCATCATCTCCAGTCACTGATCTCATATGACAAAATGATTGCACAGCCAAATGTATACCAGATAGTTTCAGAAGCCTTGACCCGGCCATATAGGCGTGGTGCTGAGAAGAGGAGCTGCACACCCTGTGAGGTTTGTACTGCTATGGAGAGTGTTGTGTCTTGTGTGTCAACTTGCATGTGTCGTGCACTCACAGCTGCACCATCACTTCCTTCCATATCCACTGGAATGGGTACCCGCACCTCCACCTCTGCACCATCATCACGAAACTGCCCACTCCAAATTCTGTGACAATGAGACCATTCAAACATCATCTATCTCTGTCATCATCATTATTGCTGGCTCTCTGCAATATAGAAGTTATTTGATGTTTTGTATCATATGTCTAAGACCATCTCAAACTTTTGTAGGGTTTAGGGTTTAGATACTCCTGCAGCATTGTAATCAACATCAGGAACGTATTTCAACTCAAAAGAACTCCTGATTTCCAATGGGCAAACATCCCTGAATACACAATTCAACTAAAGTGTCCGAGAAAGAAATCCAGAAAAAAGGAGATGAAGCTCCGCCTCGCTTCGTCGCTCAAATTTTGGTAGGGTTTCGAGCTGCAATCCCATCGCAATCCCATCTCCCAATTTTCTGGATTGCAAGTTTTTAAGAAGAAAAAAGAAATTAACCGATGCGAAAGAAAATGGAAAAATACCTCGTGGTGACTCGAAGATTTGAGTTGGGCAGCGCCGCAGTACATATTTGACCGTAACTCACCAACAAATCCAAAAAGTTCGGAAACACGGCCAGTAGGAATTGGAGCCGTTTTCAGCATGGGGTAAGCGGAGAGAGCAAACCGGCGGGGCAAACGACAAAATGAGGTTGAAGAAGAAGACAAGCAAATACGAGGAGAGAAGCAGCTGACACTTGCCGAGCGTGTGCAGCAGATGCAGTGGTTGAAGATTGTGATGGAGTTGCTACCACCCCCGACGACAAGAGCAGCAACATCACCACTGATTCCTGCCATTACTAGGTATTATTTGCCTTTCCCTTTCCCTTCTTCTTCCTCTGGCTACCTTTCCACACCTTCGCAGCCCAATCTCATCTCCTGCCAGAACTACTTCACAAAGAAGCTCCTCTTCACCAATACTGGGTATCAAACGTTTGCTTCAAGCATCACTCACTTGCCGTTGGCCAAACAAAATTAGTCTGTAAATTCCTTTGTTTTTGAAAGGATAAACACAATCCTTCTCTACTCACGTCCTTAAACCTTTCCACCTACAACTTCAAAATTAATGTACTGTTTACTCCTCTACACTTGGCCCAATTCAAAACCCCAATGAATCCAAATTAAATAAATTCATTTGTGAGAGTTAAATATTATCTAACCATAAATGACAAATTTGTAGAAGCAACTAGGGTTTTTTATATCATCTTATTGCTCAGAATTAATGTGAAGATAGATGCCTATGGGTATTGCACCTAAGATGCTCTTATGTCTTTCAAATCACTGTTTATTATCATAACATTAATTGAAAAGAAACCAATTAGAGGAGATTATTTTTCATTTAACTTTGATGACTCCTCTGCATATCATCTACTTCTCTTATTGTTTATGTGAAAAGTCGTCATGTGAAAAACCAAGTGTTGAGAAACCAAACAAAATGCAACATGAAATGCAAGAACATGCTCTAAAAAATAAATGTTAATTCAAAAATAAATAAATCAATGAGTTCATTTTCTAGATTAACACTACTCTAATTGATAGACACTCCAAGCTAACTACCTCTACATCTTGTAATCAATGTTTGATTTTCACTTTTCTCATTAGTGCACAGGTTTAACACCTACTAATGTTTCATTGCCACAATGCAAATCCAATTTCCAAAAACATCACAAACAAGACAAAATAATTATTCCACCCTCCTCCCCTATCACAACCAAATGCAAACTTTGATCTTTCAATGTTATACAAATCCATTTTTTTCCTATTGGAATATAGTTTTCTAATAACAAACACCTTTTATTCAATACAAGTAATCTTCTTATTTGATTATTGATGTGAGAAATTTTTCACAAATTTTCAATCTCAATTTTTTTTTAAAAACATTTGTCACAAGAGTTTCCTATTTAAGAAAAATCACAAAAGTATTGAGGAAATTTTTTTTAGATCATTAACCATTTTAGTTTTAATTTTAATGATGCTACATTAAAAAATTAAAAAAAGAAAAAAAAAAACATTGTTTCTTGTTGGATATCATCTTATCAAGTTATTTTTGCTATAGATAAGTGTGTTTCATGTATTTAACTTTTGGAACTATGAGATATTTTAGTTAAAAGTTAGGTGAAATATACCATTGCATGTGATGTTCAGCCTTGCTATTGTGGAGATTAACATTTGCATGCAATGATGGCCTTATGCATGTAATAATTGGGAAGGTAACATTTACATTGAATGTTAACCTTCTATTCAATTTTAGGCTAAAGCTTGAAGTGGATTAAAAATATTGTAACAACTTTTGTGATCTGAAGGTTAGGTCGAGAACTCATAATATTTTTTTATTTTTTTTCATTTCTATTCTTTCATTGTTCTCATGTGAATTTTTAACATGGTATTAAAGCTTGGTTAGTTTTTAGAAAAGGAGAAATTAGAGTTCCATTTCTAGTGGTTCATTTAAAAACTTTGGCATTTTGAATGTTTATTTGTCGGTGTTTTTGTTGTGACAATCATGGCATCTAGTTATAATGTTTGAAGCATTGAAAATTTTAATTTGGTAATTATTTTCATACTTGGAAAATGAAAAAAATGTTTTTCCTACATGAAAAAGGTTTTTGGGGAATCACTTTAAAGACCTATCACGATCAAAGATTGAGTTTGGAGATTGTTCTTGAAGGAGGCATTCACAAAGGAAGACAAGTTGGCTTGTGCAACAACATTTCAAAACATAGTTGATTTTTTACATTTCATCATGTACTGTTACATATAGAGCAAAGACACTTTGGACAACCTTTATGCAACATTTGAAAAACGATATGTTGATAATAGCTTTATGACTATGTTGAGAGCTTTATAATCTTAATATTGGAAAGGGCACTTCAATGTAAACTCACATCAACAAGTTTAGTATGATTGCCATTCACAAGTCGACAAACATTGATCATCAAAAAATTTATGAGGGTTTGGCATTTACACTTCTATGTAGTTTGCCACTTTCTTTCCATACCTTGGTGGTTTTGCTGAGTATTCATATTGATGAGTTATCTATGGATTTAGTATGCATGGACAATTGTTACAAGACAAGTTGTAATCTTAGTGAGAAATACTTCACCATCATATAAACCCCCAAAAAAAACATTCTCCTTAAAGGTGTAAAATGGGTGAAATTTTAGGACTAAAAAGGTGAAGAAAAATGAATCTTGCCATAATTGTGACATTAAAGTCATGTTGTGAATGCCACACAAAAAAACAAGATTGGAAGAACAAGTTCAAAGAATTTTCACACATAGTTTTACAACAAATTATAACACCAAGTTTAAGAATATCAATATATGGCATCAAATATTCAAACATGTCTTTATGCATTAAGGTTGGAAGGTTGCTTTCCATAGCCAAGGAATTGACAAAAGCGTTATGGGCTAAATGAATTCCAAAAGGAATGCCTACCAAAGCCACCACTCCAACTATGGAAGTTATGGTATTGTTTATAAAAGTAGACAAATGTGTGTTTATTGTGATGCAAGTTGGGTTGATAATATTGATGATCATCAATTCAACTCAAGTTATGTTTTCTTGTTGAGCAATGGAGCTATTGGTTGTAGTAATATGATAGAGAGTCTCAAAGTTAAGTTGTGCCAAAAAAAATGTCATTATTGATCAATTATCAAGTTATTAATATTATGAATTATTTGATTTTTGAATACATTCAAATGACTAATTATTGATGAAATTATATATTTTTACTCGTGTAAAATGACATTTAATGAATATTTTAAAAAGTCAAACACCAAATGTGACAACCAAAAACAAACTCCATAAGGATTTCATTTCTTACAATCTATTAGATTTTTTGGGGGTGAAATTGATTAAACCAACATTATTTGTTATAAATCTATAAATAAATAAATAAAATCATTGTTTGCAGTTGACATTAATTCACATGTGCCAAAGTTCAATTTAATTATTGTTTTCTATATTTTGAATTAGGTTTTGGTGAAACTTTTTAACATAGGTTTACCTGAGAAACAAACCTCTATTATTATGTCATCAACAAAAGCTGATTTTATGGAAATTTCACAAGCAACAAAACTAAAATTACAATGTGGGTTTCACCATTTTTAATGTATATTTTGTCATGAGATTGATTTCTAATTTGAACATAAAACTTGTTTCAAGTTTGTAAAAACCCTTTCTTTTCACCTTTATTGTTTTTAGGATAATAACATTAGTTTTCATGTCCTTAATCATACAAACTAATGGAAATCATTTTATTATATGGCTTACATCTACAATATTCCAAATAGATAGTAGGTTCTTTGAATGTTAGGTAAATTAAGAAAAAATTCATTGACTCAATTTCTATAGTTTTGAATCAAACTAAAAGAGTGCCCTCACCAACTATATGGTGAGTCTCCCCACTTGCTATTGTTATGGAGGTGTTACATCTTCCATTTTTCAGAGATACAATTTTTTTGGTTTCATGTGATGTCCATCTCTAAAATCATTGAAGTTAAAGTACCAAGAAGGATAATTAATAATTTCAACAAGGTAGTTTTTAAATCATGTTTCATCATTGCCTCTTGAATCATTTTCAAACTTGTATTTTATTTTGTTTTCATTTTTTAAAATTTCATACATGTGGATTTTGTTTAAGTGATATGTTACTTTTGATAAATTTGTTGAATTTTGGAATTAAGTTCTAAGATTGTGTTTATAATCCTTCAAGCTTCACATTCTCATTCCCAATGCCCCTTTGCTTAATGAGGTCTAAATAACTTATTAAATTATTACTATTATCAATGATTTTGAGTTGTTTTTTTCTTTATCTCTTTTGTTCCCAATTTGTATTGTTCATGTTATTGTTGAATTGGTTCATGTTGTGTTTTGCTTTATCAAATGACTAATTGGTGTCTTTTTTTTGGTAGGAGTTGTGTGTGGTGAATCTGGTTATCCCTCCAACCAATAAAGTTCTTCTCCAACTTGATGTGTTTCTTCCTTTGTCCATCTTCAACTACATCTTTTCATTTAGTAGTTGAACTTCTATATTTAAAAAAATTTGGTAGTGTTGATTTGTTTATCAATTTCTTCACCAATACATGACACCCCTTTGATAAATTTTTTAAAATTAACAAAGTGGTTAGCTTTTTTGACATTTCAAAATCAATACTTTGCAAATCATTTTTCCCAAATAATATATATGTTAATATTTTGGTCTTTTTTCATTGATATGATTTATTTTTTTTAAAAAGGAAAAATATTACTTGCACACTTGTCATTCAAATATTGCCAAGAATCATATCAGTCTATGAAATTTTTAATGAAATGAATGACAAAATCTTTAATCAATAAGTTGATGACATTCAATTGTTTTATCAAATTATTGACTTTTTATTGTTATCAACAAATGATCTATGTCATTATCTAGGTAAATCCACATTACTTTTGAAAAACAAATCATTCAAAAATACAAAATTCCATAGTTGGATCTTCTTTCTGAACAATTATATGCATGTACATGATTACATCAAAAAAATTTAAGCCATTGCAACTAAAGTTGAGCTTAAAAACTTCCATGTTTAATGTGCCCAAACATGCAAATGTCCATGGTTTTTCCTTCATTTCTCATGAAAGTGGGTGGCATTCAATGTATTCACTAAATTAAAAAGTAAAAAAAAAAACATTTAATTGAATATAATCAAACATTCACATAAACCGATTTTTATACCATGTTGGAAGTTTTTACTAAAAGAACACACCTAATGACACACCCTTAGGTTTGTCAAATGGCATCAAGGGTAAATAACCAACCAAACTTTGATTTTGCAACAAAATGAAAACCCAAGTTGTGTTCTTTATTAAGACAAATTCACAATTAATAGTTTAGGGTGGAATCAATTTGCACAAACTAAGAAAGAAGATGATTGCTACAAATTAAAGCCAAAATGGTGCATGGATGAACTATATTGGGCAACCTAACTCACAAAACCCACCATAGCCCAAACTTGGGAGGAGATCACCATTTTCCTCCTTATATTATATTATTTGATTAGTGGTGGGGTTGACATTGAAGTTATAAAAATATTTGAAAGTCTTGAAAGTTCCTAATTTTACCAAGTTATGAATCATACAATTTTGTCTATTCATAATTCCTTCATGCAAATTTTGGATTAAAGAGCTTTCAAAAGCATAGTTGTATATTTTTTTAAAAAAATTCTAATGGAAAATAACATGTTTAATTCAAAGGTAATTTTTTTATCGTTTCCTAAATTTTAGTGGTGAAAACCAAACTATCATGACCTTAGCCTTGGGCTCATGATTAAGGCAAGGGCATGGAAAGGTGCAGGTCGAGTGTGTAACTTAGGAGTCACATTTACAATTCTGAAGTGTGAAAGAGTGAAGGAATGAACCTACACACCCCCTAGTGGACTCGCACTTAGGGAATTGGAATCCTTACGAAGTCTCGAATTTTTTTAAAATGATTTTAGGGGCCAAAATTCATTGGATTGAGGACTTTTTTATACCATTGGAAATCTCTCAAGATTTAGATGTCTAAAATGGGTTCACATGATCCATTTGAGTACTTATAACACAAGTTATAGCCAAAAATAAAGGCCATGAATCAAAGTGTAAATTTGACTTTTGACCATTAAAAATCAAGAATTGCCCTGATTTACTTGTGTGTAAGTGGTGTGTTACATATCGTTAGAAAGCTCTCGACAAAGGTTAAAAATTTGCTTTAGACCTCACCTCAATAAAAGGTCTACACAAGAAGTTATGGGCTTCCAAAGTGGTAGGAGTCCCAATTTTTAGAATTTCGAAACTCCCAACTTGGGAGTTCTGGGAAAAATGATATTTGGATGCAACCCCCATGGCCAATCATAGAAAATACTATAATGAGGAAAAGTGGTGACTTCTTTTAAGTCCAGGCGATGGTGAGTCTTGTGAGTCCATGTATGTCCATGGCATGTTCGTGCACTAAAAATGTTCTAACTATGCAATAACCGACTTGTTGTTTTGTTTGTGGAAGTCCATATGAATAATTGACCTGCTTGTCATTCGTCCTAGTCTTCATCCCGGAACTTCAACACACCCCTCCTACCCCAAAGTGCTACAATTTAGCGAACGTACCTCAACTCCTTTTTTTTCATTGCTTTCACCTTTGGACTCACATTTGAATCTTTCAAGGAGTTTGGGGGTGCATCTAAACTACCAGTTTGGTTATTAACCATTATCTTAATCATAATTTGAGCTTCACATCTCCAAATGTAAAATAAACACTCATTTTCAGTATTTAAATTTCAAAGCCATTCCAACATTATAAAAAAGGTTTGTTATATTCACTTTTGTCCCAAATATTGAATCCATAATCATACACTTAAACTGAAAATCCAAACATGGAGTGTTGAAATTCACTTCTTTGCATTTTTTCACATTTATGGGAATGTGATTGAGTTTCAAAACAATTTCCAAACCCATTTTCCTTTTCAAGCTTTAATTTTGGTTGTGACCCCAAGGTTAAATCATAACATATAGTAATGATTTTATTTATAGAGGCCACAAGAAAAACACAATATAGATTTATAATGAAATTGAATGGAACCTTCTAAAAGCTTGAATAACAATCAAAATATTGACTAACTTAATTATAACTTAAGTGGATGAAAAAATATGAAATGGATGAATATTCCAATTCAAGTGTTTTATTTAGGTGTGCCCCAATCCACATTTTAAAAGAATAGGGGCTATAAGTCGATCAACTATTTTTTTTTATTAAATAAAAATTCACCACAACAGTATGTGTCTTAATTAATTATGTATTTCATTAGATTTTGAATGAATATAAACAAATTTACCATGGCGAAAATGCCCAACTTGTAGTGAATGAAAGCCAATTCCTAGGGACAAATGAATTCAATAATAACTAATCAAATTCACTAATAATTAACTTAAAACTAACATCTTAATTCATAATTAAATTAGGTTATTAACCTAGGTTAAGTTAAGCACTTAAGAACTTAGGTTAACCTAGCCCACCAACTTAGGGTGCAAATGTGAAAGTTTGAACCTTTCACCTCCCTGGACATACATGTTTAAGGAATAAATATTTAATCATTAGATCACTATTTAAATAAATCAAATGATTTGTCATCACATATTATTATGTACATTCTTTTCCTAACCTATGTGTAGACTACCATACGTTAGGCTTTTATGTTATTTTTAGGTTGATGTAAGCTACTTTAGGTTAATTTTAAACTACTATGGACTAGGATTTAAAGCTATTTTTCTGTTAATTTAATATATTTTACCCTTAATTTCTTGGTTATTTTAAATTAATGTACCCTAAGTTATTTTCATCTATTGTAAGTTAATACATTCTACATGATTTTAGGTTATTTCACCATAGATAATTTTTTTGTTATTTAAAGTTATTCCACCTTAAGCAATTTTAAGTTATTATAAGTTATTATAGATTATTCCACTATGCCAAAACATGGCATCCATGACTTGAACACATATAATTAGTGTTTCAATTTAATCATATAGTAATATATGCCTTGTAACTATGCCATTTTCATGACTATAATCATTTTCATGACTACATAACTTTACATAACCATAGTCATTAAAAAAAAATATTATGTGTGTCATTGATTTTGTTTGACCAATTTTTCAAAATTAAAAACCGTATGGGAGGTTTATATTGCAAATTGAAAACTTTTGCTCATGCTCAAAAAACATAATGCATTAATATTATATATTGTCATTTGGATGTAATCAATTTTACAATGTATTATAATTTTTTTATGTAAATTGAACTTATTGGTACATGATAATATATTTTAAATAAATATTAAATAAATGTTTACAACATATAGCTAGATGTCAACATGGTTTTATTAGGTTTAAACATGTGTATACATTTCATAAGTCAACATATAACTATTATTTAATTATATTTTCCCATTGTAGTAATAAAAATCACATGATTAATGGCAAAAATTACTATGACTAGATTTATTATTAATGGCATAAGCCACGAATCTGATTTTATTACATAAAAATGTAACTTATACTCATGTAATAGTATGTGACCTATATTACCACAAACACAATAATATGCGTAATAATATATGCCACATTTTGGCGTAATGTTCTAAGTTATTCCACCCTAGTTTATTATTGATTATTCCACCTTACATTATTTTAAATTATTTTGATTTATTTTTGAGTATTTTAAATTATTTTACCTTGAAATATTTTAAGTTATTTTACCCTAATTTATTTTGGGCTATTTTTTGCTATCCTAGGTTATTCCACCTTAAATTATTTTAAAATATTTTGTTTTATGTTATTATAGTTATTATGCCTTTAATTATTAAAACTATTTTACCTTAGTTTATTTTCAACTATTTAGGTTATTGTTCCCTAAGTTATTATTGGTTATATTAAGTTATTCCACCTTAAATTATTATAGGTCATTACTAACTAGTCTAGGTTATTTAGGCTTTGTACTCATAGATTGTTATTAATCATAAGCTTAGACTATTATAGGATATAGTAATTTAAAATAATTTAAAATAGAATAACCAAACATAACAGAAAATATAATATATTACAATACTTTAAGATAAAATTACCCATAATAATATAAGATATAATATGATAAAATAATATAAGATAAAATAACCAAAAATAACCTAAGGTCGAATAGGTTAAAAAAAATAGAATGCTAAAATAACTTAGGGTAAAATAATCAAGAATAACCTAAGGTGGAATAACTTAAGGTATAATAACATAAGGTATTTAAAGCATCAACATCAAAAAAAAATCTATTTATAACAATGAATTACTTTAGTTAGTAATCAATTAAGTCAACTAATAGTGAAAGATGATGATTACATAATGACCCTATAGTGAGATTATAAAATGATAGTGATATTTCAAATAATTAAGACGGCCATTTTTTGCACCATGTTATATTTCATATAATGCATTATTCATAATTATGTTTTGACCCATGGTTATGTTTTAATTAAGTTTTTTGACTATGTTGCATGTTTTAGATGATTGTTTCATTGAAAGTTTTTGTTCCTTGACTCCTACATGATAGTGGGGCACCTATAACAATTTATCAACAACATTTTGAGTACATCTTGGACCTTCTTGAAGTTGACGATACACAACTCTTGATGGATGCTCTCTATGAGTACTTGGATTATCAACAACATCTAGAGTACTTCAATCATGTTGAAGAGGAAAACAAGGAACACCTCAAACAACAAAGGTCATCATTTGTCATTAAATGATTGAAGGAATGGATTTATAAAATGTAGCTGAATTGGGGGCTATAGTGTGGCATTGGAATCATGTTTGGGACATTGTTACCAATGATGTGTTTCACTCATATTGATAGGCTTCAATTCCCTTGGAGCCACTCATCAATCGAGGTTGAACTAGTCACATTTCACCTCTTACAGAAGAATATAGTGTGCAAAGTTGTTATTTGAGAAGCCAAGTTGGTTAAAACATTTTTCTAACATTCCTTTGAACTTGATTTTAATCGAATGTGCTTGATTCAAGGGGCTAATTGTTTATCAAATTTCAATTAACAAGTTGAGATTTGGGATTATCATCACAATTGGAGGAAAGATGTGAATATTTTCAAGTATAATGGCCATATATATTTTTGGGGGTTCTAGAATTCAAAAGGATTCTATGAATGATAAAATTGAAGTTGCCTTCCAACAACTTATGGACAATTTTAATAACTTGGTAGAATTGTTTATGTTTTTTTCTTTGGTGTAAATAAGAGCATTATAAGAGATGGTGTGAAAGGAGCCAAATATGTTTCAAGAAATATGATTCAAAATAGATGAGGAGTGTGGAAAAGATCTTTTCAAGCTATTTGAATTTTTTTGAGATGTCATGAAGATATTGATATGGGATGGTTGAATGTTTGATGGGGTATGATTGTTTGAATTGCAATACCACTTAAGCTTCCAACAAGGTAATTATGCTTGATTGAATGGTAAAACATAGATGGATGTTGATGTTCCCAATTCAATTGGTTTTAAAAGGGCTAGATCAATTAATGTATTCAAAAGACCCATCACATTTCAAGGATGAGTAGTAGCATTGGGAAATGAGGGTACACCAAAAAATTCAAATTGTCATATCAGGGGCTATATTTGAGGTTCTTGTATGGGAAGCAATGCAAGGTTTATAAATTATGAATGAGGCAACCAAGTATGGTTAAGATGAAACCATGGATGATCAAGATGAAAAAGAGGAAAATGAAACCCAACGTGATTTATATGGTAAGGATCAGTTGGAGTTGCAAGATGGAGGACCATTTCCACAATAAAAGGAAACTTTGTAGTAAAATGTAGATGTTATTTTAGTTGGAAACATGTAGGTGTGAATGAGGTGCATGTAGATTATTAATGAAGAAGTTTTAGATGATTGCATTTTTCAATAATTTGAAATTTCCAAGTAAGCACTTATAGAAGGCCTTATGGGTTTAAACGAATTGAAATAAGTTTTAGAAAAATCTAGGCTTGTTTTTAGGGGGTTGAAATATGAATAAAAAAAATCCCAACATGTTTTGGATGAATCCACACATCAATTGCAACAAGTTTCACATGAATTCAAACTATAGTTGCAACATGTTTTCAATGAGTCAAATGAGAAGGCAATTAAAAAAAGGCATTTTGATGCAAAGGTTGTTAAGGTCTCAATTGCAACAAATGGCAAAAAATTTAAGTGCATATTTTGGAAGGGATGAAAGTTGTACAAGTTTGAAGTGAACGTGTTTTTGCACAAGTTTCAACCAAAGAAGTAATCATGGATTGATCTTCATGAGTGAGATTCAAATGCCATGGATATGAAACTCTTTTTGCATGGTGCTAACCATGTTTGAAGGGGTGTTAGCCATGTTTCAAAAAAATTGTCCAAGTTTTGGAGGTTCCTACACCTTAGGTTGTGGAGGTTGCTACCCATGTTTCAAACATTCTTGGCCATATTTTAATAGTTCGTAACCATGTTTTAAAAAATGTTGCTTTTGTTTCATTGGCATGTCAAAATCATTTGAACTATGAAATTTTGGCGAATTTCAACATGTTTCTATACATGTTTTAGAAGGCAATCCAATTGTTGATGCAAGTTGGTCAAATGCATTTGTGGACAAATCATTGATTATAGTTCATTGATATGTAGATATTCAAAAATTGACAAAAGGATATTGAATTCCTTAAACAAGGTGGAATGATAAGGTTGGGTTAGGGTGTGGGTAGTGTTGCCATACTGAGACTTGAGCAAGTTATTTGAAACATTTTATGAAATTTGGAAGTCATTTATATAACCAAGATTCAAAAGGATAAATGGAAATAACATGAAGAAGAATCAATAAAGTTAATTTCTAAGAAGCTTGTTATAGAAGGAAGCAAAAAACTTGAGGTGAAATGACCATTTCCATCCAAGTTCCAAAAGTGAATTTCCACCAATTGATGGGCTGTTTTACCCCAAGTTGGAAATCACGAAAGGCATTGATCCCAAGACTTGTTAAATATGCAAAAACAAAATGGTAAGGTTTTAAGATTACTTGTAAGATTTTCTGTTTTTTTTTTGCATTTAACATTGATCATGAATTAATTCATCCAATCTTTTGTTTTGTTTTACACATGTTGTTTGAGTGCTAAATATTATTTTCTAAAAATATTTTGTAATGGAATAATACTTACCACTCAAGTAATATGTGTGAAACAAAGCCTATACTTTGTGCTCCAAAGCTTATATTTTGAGTTATACATAAAGTAATACAAAATCTTTAAGACAATTCATAACTATAACAATTATTGTGTATTTCTAACAAACATATCTTGATCAAACATCACATATGATGTCAATGTGCTTCATGTTTCAAAATATAAAATCCATGTCCAAAACAAAACAAAAATCCATGTTCCTTCTTTGAATTTTTTCCCTCCTCTTACAACTCCACCTCTTTACCATGCACAATATTTTCACATCATGTGCCAAAAACTCCTTATGAAAAAAAAATTCAAATCTTCCCTCCAAAATATAATTCAAATCCTACTTGGTAATTGTCCTAATTTTGCCCTTATCATTACCTTGCATTTACTTTGGATCATGTCTTCAAATCTTTGAAATGCAAACCACAAAAGACATAAATGTTAAAAACTATTTTTATGCAACTATCAAATATTTGTTCCATATGATGTTGATAGATTTATGAATGTTTGCACTAGACATAATGCCTCATGTTGTGATTCTTTTACCACAAATTGTTGATGTTGGCTTATAGATTCAAGTTAACTATGTCCATTATCCTCATCCTCATGTACAACAATTTTTATTGTAGTTGTTATCATGTATTATGTAAATAGTTTTAAGTGCTATCATGTATTTTATAGATTTCTATTGTGAATTCAGTAGTTGTGTTGGCTATTTTACATCTTAATCTATCAACCATATAAGAAAAAAATCTAAAATATTGAATTAGAACATTTTAAAAATAAATCAATAGGTTAGAAATTTTATATGCTATGTGAATCTCGTAATCAAGGGCAAGGGTATATAAGTTTTGCAAAACTTTTCATCCAAAGTTGGATATTTCATTAAAACCTACATTTAGCTTAATCAAAATGTAAGGTTAGTGAAAACACTATTTACGACATTTATACAACTAAGAGAGTTTGGCAAGTGAGACAAGTCCATTCATTATGCAATTAGCATTGAAATATGATCACATAGGATTGAGAGGATCATAAAATAAAATAAATAAATAATAAATATTTATTAAAAAAGAAAAAAAGAAAAGAAAAAGAAGCCTATCAACATCTTTAACAATATTTAGGTTGGCAAATGGTACTGCAGTCTAAAGAAGTTCTATTAATATAAGAAAATTAATGCAAGGAATGGAACACAATGCCGAAAGGAAAAAAATGCAAATAAATGACAACAACCCAAACAAGCACCTCATAGTTGCAAGAGGTTATATTACCCCTACCCATCCACCTTCATGAGGGTTCTCATTTTGTGTCCTCCATGAGTTTAGTAGAATCACACAATTTCTTTCAAACCCACTGCCTACTAATTATTAGTTACTACCACTAGCCTACTTCATGTTGCTTGAAACAATCACATCTAAAATTCTAGATGTCTAACATTCTCCCTCATGGCCAAGAGCGCTACAAAATGTCAAAGATAATATTGGCATACATTAACAGATTCTTTACCAGCCAAAAGGAAGGGTTGCTAGTATCTACTTGTTACTCACTCTTGGATAAGGGTAAACCTATATATACACAGCCAAATAGGAGAAGACGAGGATAAAAGTGAAATATACGTATGTCAGTTCACACCACTTACCAATCACAGACCACAGCAATCATGTCACATTTGCTTCAACTACCTAACCTACCAAGTGGGTTTTCTAATTTCACATGAAAGTGTTCCTTTTTGCTGGAAATTTCTTAAAGTACTTACCGTTTGGTATGTCAAAGGCTGGCATGCAGCACTTGTCCTGCTACTCCCCAATGTCATATTTAATACACACAGGATGTCAGGTAAGGTCAGCTTCTAGCTAACATGGCCACCTTTCTTTCTGAAAGTAAAGTCTTAGAAACAAAGAGTTCTTCGACCCTGATGAGATCAGGATGATGATGGGGGATCAACTATCTGCAAAGTAAAAGAAGGGAAACTCCACATTCAATATCCAAAATGGAAGATATATATTAGACATTCCCACATCCAACAAACTTAGAACTCATATGTTTTGAGAGTTCAAATTCTTGGTTTTGAGACCATCCCATTTGGAAGAAGCTCTAAATCCTAATCTGACTATGGTCTTTGGGGACCAACAATTTGGTACATGCATGAAAACAAACTAATAAGGTTTCCAGACTTATGGAACGTCTATAAATGTTTTCAATGAGCTTCTATTGACTTCAAAACTTTGTCCTTATCATGTCATTTTTTGTAGAAGTGCATAGTACGACTGCTGTAAAACACTCTGCAATTTGTGGCAGTGTTAGTGGTGGGTGCCTTATCCACTGGAATCCACGAGCGAGCAGAAATAATAAAAAAGCACAATGCCTGTAGAGGTGAGCGTTTCACTTTTCAAAATGCTCACAAAGGCGAGCATTTTGCATATCAAAATGCATGTGTAATTTTTTATTTTTACCATGATACCCAAAGGTACCCACCGCTTATCATGATAAAAGATGAAAAAGTAAAAAAGTATTTTTTTTACACCAGCATTCCTGAAATAATGGGTCTTTGAGGCTGGAGTGGGGGCTTTCCTGAAAACTCATGCCTTTAGCCTCGGGCCCTTGATTTTGGGAATGCCCCAGCTGTAGGGTGTTACCCTACACATAATTGCATGAGATAATAGTATCATCCTTCAACCTTGTGCCGACGATAATGGTCACTCCCAACTTCCAAGCCTCCACCATGTCAGAATCATTACAATTCATAAACCAATAAGTTGATGAAGATTGAAACTTGAGAGTCTTGACACAAGATCTCTTGAGCCCAAGATGCCAAAGTAGAGAAATAAGGTGATGCGATTCACACTAATTCTGTGAGATGTAACTCTTTCAATTCGAAGGGGCAATTGATAAAAGGTTTGTTCCAAACAACTATGTGTAGAGTAATGCCATCAGAGTGGGGGGAGTTCCAGAAGAGTAAGTGCCCACCAAAGGTGAAGCTCAGGGGCGCTTACTTCCAGAACTCTCTCACTCCAATTGCATTACTGAGCATGCTTTATTTTTTAATTTTCTCCCTTTATACTGAACGGGTATCTGAAGTCTGGGTATCACCAAAAAAATGACATGGGGAATTATGGAAATGCCCACTCCTGCAATTGTTTCATTTTCCAGTATGCCTGGTAAGATTTTACAGTATGTAAGAGTACTTCCAAATACACTAAGGAGATCCTTGGAGGTTGTTAGTGATATATATTAGATTATTGCCCTTCAGGTTGTTACTTATATTTATAAGATTATAGCCCTTCAGGGTTTTGGAGGACAATGTGTTTGTGGGCTATGAGTTGGAAAGATGAGAACCCAATTGAAAGAAGATAAAGGCTTCAAAATTTTAAGCCCTGCACTTCACTGCACTCCACTACTCTGCTGCAGTGATGGGTTTGAGCATATGGAAGAAAATTATGAGGCTATTTGTTTGTCTCTTGCTGTGTGGACAGATACAGTGGTGAAAGAGGGTAAAGTGAATGATTGGGTTCCTTTCTTAATTATTCAACTAGACAGATGCAATTATAGGTACTGATGAATGCACCAGAATGCTTTAGGTTCTGGTATATAGTAGTAGGTACTTACAATGCTGACATTTCTGTTTTGCTTGTTATCTCTGTTATAACAGAGGGGAGGGAAGTCCACCATGCTTTTATCATTGCTCTCCTGCTTCTGCGAGGATGTGTAAGAGGCACAGAATTACAGTCTACCCTGTCTTGGGTATGGCCAGAACTTTGGCACCTGCTGCTGAGCAGAGTTTCTTTTAAGGATTTTGTGATGTTGTCAAAGTGGCAATCATCTTGAAAATGCTTTAGCCTAATTTGGCTTCATACTAGATATGAAAGTAAAGACAACACAAATTCTTTCTATATTCTTGACCTCCTAATGGAACTTACCGTTAAAATCTGGCAATTTGGAATTTTCTTTCTTCAAAATCTGGAGAATTCCTAAGTGGGTCTGGTTCCAATCGGCAGCCAAGCCTAACTTTTCCAACTTTCATTTCTTGTTCGCTTGTTTATAGTCAATTTTGGCTAAATCTTCATCCGGATGACAACCACTTTTTCTTCATCGCAAAATTGACAATTAAAACAAGGAAAAGAAAACATTGAGTGTCGCTTGCAGCCCAACATCTTGTTGTGAACTTCACCAACAACACTGATCAAATGAACTCAAGCACAAGTCAAGCACAATGCCACACTCTTTTCTTTCTGACGTGCATTGCATTGAGCATGAGCGGAGTGCAGATGGTCAATGGAGAGCTTTAGTTCATCAATCTTTTAACTGTTGTAGAGAACGAGGGATGCAGAAATATTTGGATCTTGATAAGGGTTGGTGAACCGTACTTATATATATTATTATGATTGGTCTGGCTAAGCCTTTCAAGGGTAACCTTGACAGGCTAAAAGCCTTCACTGCAAAAGATGATAATTTTTTTTAATTTATTGAAACAATTTTGAACATACAAGTGATGTCTCAAAGTACTGTAACTATGATTGGTGTTGTTTAATTACCTTTTTTTTGAATATTTATTTATTTAAAAAAAAGAGGTTTGGCAGTTTCAAATACATTTTTTCACAATTTCAACAATTGAGGAATAAGTAAGTAAAATATATCTTGTGTTGTGCATTTCTAATAATAGCCCAATGGTTTTCTATTTTCAAATATTTTGACAAATATCAATAAAATTTTCTCTTTTTTTGGCTAAACCTTTTGTGAATTAAGTTTGTGCCAAACATCAATCATAGATATGGTATTTGTATAATGTACCCATACACAAATATTTTAACTATGTGGGGTAGTAGTGTGTGGCCATTCCTCTTCAGAGAATTTGCATTAGGCTCTTGGATGAGGGTCATCAGTTAACTCCTCTGAATCCACTGGAAGACTGGTGGGAAGCTGGAAAAATGCACAGCTTTCAGAGCCCTAGACGACGAGCCTTGGAACACACAGTCCAGAGCATCTCCACCAATGCTCAGTACGTGATCCTTCAAAAATATTTCTCACATCCAAGTTTTAGTTACTTAACTTTTTTTTCAACACCACCCATGAAACTGAAACTGGGACTGCAATCAGGTCAGAGACTACTGAGAGCAACTCCCCTGGACCAATCAAACTATCTACCCAATTAGAAACATGGAGTAGTCAATGAATACGATTTGAGATACGGAGGACATTAAATCTCGACTACATATGGATGACATACCAAGGACATTGAATTGGCAATGGGTCCTTCTATATGTCTACTACATATGCAATTCACTTTCGCACACTCTAGGTTATCCTGCAGTCAATTTACAGTCAATTTACATTATGCAATTTACATTATGCAAAAGAGTAGTTATGTTTAAAAAAAGAGTAGGTAGTACCTCTGAAGTTCAAATCCAACAATCGAATGTTTCAGAATTTAATTTTAGAATAATTATTAAAAATTTGGCACAAATAATTTAATAAAAAAAGAATTTGGCAAAATAAGAAATAATCCAATTTATGCCGAAACTGTTTGTTTACTATGGTAGTACTTTTAGTTTATTAGCTTTGGAAATTGGAAACCAGTCTAGTTTAAGGCTTTTTTTTTTTGTTGCTTCTCTGAGGTTTGAGAAGCCTCAGTTTGATAGCCAATTTTCTTTGTGTGAATTGGAAATTCCCTGAAGCCTCGGTTTCTGAACAATCACTAGGCCACAAAACAAATACAAATACATAGTACTTAAAGAACTATAACCTACTTGTGTTTACAAAGAAAATCTTAACATGGGTGGGTATTTGAAAATCGGCCCTTATGCATAATAGGTGAGTATTGCTAAAAAAAAAAAAGTGAATTGGTAATTTAGGTTATTATTTTGACATGAAAAATTAATAAGCAGGTCTGAAAGTTTGATTAAAATATATATTGATACCCTGTGTGGTGACATATACCTGGGTCAATTCTGAGAAAAGAATCAACCTACATTGGTAGGTACTCAGGTTCATATCCAGCCCCACCCTATATAACAGTCCAACACCACTGCTTACCTTGTATTCCAAGCAGTGTTGGATGATTCTTGAGAAAATGCCTAGTTATCTTGAATTTGGTTTACGAACTGGATAGACCCACTAGTTGTTTGGTATATATTCTGTATAGACCCCATGAGACTCTTACGGGCTGGGTATTGCTTCGATGACAACCAATGTAATCGATATGCAGCTTTCCATGCTTTGTTGGCTGTGCCTATCAAGGGAAGGATATTGTATTTCGATTCATTATAGAATATAGTAGCTTAAGGGATTTTGGCTTGTGTTGAAACTTGAGATTAGTTATAGATTTATAATATCTTGAAGGATTTTGGTTTCTCTTAGAGGATTTTTTGAAGATTATATTTTTGCATAGTGAAATATTTGAGTTTCCATAATTCTTCTTTTGCCTTAAGATAAATTTTAATGTAAATGGCAAGGCCACAGTGTGACACACCCCTTGTTGCAATAAGGTTTTTGAATGCATAAACATTCAAACTTTTGAATGAAGTTCATTTTGATTGCATTCCTTTACTTTCAGGTGGCCTTTTAGGTTTGAATTTGAAGTGAGTTGGCAATCATGAGAAATGCAAAGAATGAGGATTCTTTTGGGGGATAAGTATTGAGTACAAAAATCACCTCACTTGGCATTAAACTAGATGATTCCCAGATTGGGTATCAAGTCAGGTATTTTAAAGCTACCTTACACATAAAAAAGTGCTTATTATAAGCAAGTAACTGGGGAAATCGGTAATTTGGGTATTGCTTAGACAAGCAAATAGATTATAAACGGGTGTCAAAAATTGTCAAAATCTGCTTATTTGATACCCTTGGTGGGACAGAAAAAGAAAGGACTGAAATCCTAGCAAAGACCACACTCAAAAGTGCAGAACTCACAATGGGGAGCCCTAAGAGGAGAAATCATGAAACACAGGACTTCAACCCATCACCAGTAGCACAAAACAAGTTGTGCAAGGAGATGAGCAAAAGCCTTAAAAGGTTGCCAAGTCTAGAGAGGCCTCTCCTGCTGTCACAACTGCCCGAAGCAAAATAGTGACGGTCTGAACTCTCTGAAGAGCCGCTGACACCCTTTGCCTCATTATTTGAGATAGGAAGATGCTGTCAATTACTTTCCAAAATCAAAGGTTGGTCACCATGGTAAGAGGAACTCCATGGCTCTACTCTATCAACCCCATCAACAGCAGTTTGAAATAAAATTTATGTGTGAGCTCCCCTCCTTGTAACCCTGCAATCATCAAATTTTGCTGGTCTCGTCCCTTCATGGCTCTCAACTCTGCAACTTCTTCAAGCTCTCAACTTCAGGGCTCTTTGCTGTCGTCAACAAGAGCCCCATTTCTTGCTACAGCAAGCTTGAAGCAACAAGCTTGCTGATTTTTTCTTGATTTTGATGGATGCTTTTTTTTTGTTGTTGTTGTCACAACAAGCATTAAACATGCACAACAAATTAAATGTAGAATCAGGTTTGATGCATTTTCAAGGCAGTGTTTAGTAGAAAAAAGATTATTGAATTTTTTGAATTATGCTTGAACTATTTAAGTATCTTTCTTGAACAGAGGTTTCAAGAAAAAAACTGCAATTCCCCCATCAATCAACAGGAAGGTTTAGGTTTCTATACTTTTCCCAAACTCTCCTTTTCTTCCACAGACAAGAGGGATGGGAAAAGAAAAAGAAAAAAGCACCCGAGCAACTTCTTCAAGCTAGTTCTGTAAAATATCCTGAACATTGGGCTACTAGATTAGAGAGTCAAATTAGGGCCCAAAGACAGGGTGAAGTCATGGGTAACGCTATTATCACACAAATAACTTCCAGTTTTTTCAAGACATGACACTGTAGTCATCCTTAAAATCATCCTGTCTTTGGCCTGCCATCTCATCCTGAGTTTTTGAGCTATTTAAAAAGTCACCCATACAGGGGACCAAAATCAAAACTCAGCATGAGACTCACAATGCTCCAGCAAATTCTCTCTTTCACCTGCTCTAGCAACCTCCAGCTCTCATGCAACACAACACACAAACATACCTCCTCCTTCTCTCTTGCAACACAAACGCAGACAGAATTCAACTGAACATGCACCCTGTGTGTCAACTTGGGCATTCCGGCCCCTGTTTTGATGAAACATGAGGTTTGGGTTTGCCCCCTCCAGGGTCTTTTATGGAGAACTTTAATATGATGCTGTTTTTTCATTGAAGTGTGTCTGGTCGGCCTCACATTTGTTGCACAAGTTTGCCTGGAGTAGCCACCCCTATGTTCAAAGCACACAAGATCTGTTCCATAGTGGCACATTTGATCAAAGCATACAAGAGGAAACTGGCATGCAAGGTCTCCCATGCACCAAATCTCAACTGAGAATGGAATGCTGGGTCTTATTCTGGTTCTTCTTTAGTAACTTTTTCCCCCTAGGTTAGATTGGCCGTGGTTTATGATTTCCATTGTGCTACTGGTTATGTATAGGAGAAGGGTTGATATTCGAACTCTTCCTGGATTTAAAGTGGCGGTCACAAGGCAGGCAGAACCTAATGACTACCCGGGGCATTTTCCTAATAAGGACCCAAGGATTTTCTTGGGGGCTTGGGTCATAAGATCTTGGGTGAGGTTATGCGTGAAGAGCTATGAGAAAATACACTATGAGTAGCATTTTCACAGTTCTTTATGGAAAGGCAAGATACATCACTATGGAGTGTTCTTAGGAAGGGCTATTAGTCCAGGCCAAAAATAGTGGCAGCCAATTTTAGGAATAGAATTTCCATGCAAGCAATGAGAAGTTGAGTCATGGAGTGAAGGGGCCGCCCTTTATTTTCTCGTGGGTGGCGGGGGGAGGGGGGTGTTTCAAGTTGTGTTTGGTGTGGAGAGTCCACCGTTCACTTTCCACTTGGACAGTGTACAGTTGACTTTCTATGCAAGCTTTCATTTTTCCTTTTTTTTTCTTTGTGTTTGGGGCAGGGCCGTCAAAGCTAAGAGTTCCCACATTCCTGACATGTTCTACAAAGAGTTCCCAATATCACCTCATTTTTATCCCATATGCTTTGGCAAATGTTGTCCTCCTTTTATCGATATGCATGGGTGAAAGGGGGTGCACCTGGATCTTCAAAATAAAACCTTCTATTTCAGTGAGACTCCATAGTTTCATTTATTTTTGAGTGATGGGCCAATCAAATCATGGAAACAGGACCTGGTAGAACCCATTACCATTTGACAGAATGGCAACTTGTATAACTGGGCTAGGCACATTGCTAGGCTCTAGAGGCCATTCCAAAGTGCATAAATCCAGTAAGCAACACTATGCAGAGTTCCAAGTAGGAATGGAGGACTAGTTGTTTCCCATGTCTTTTTTTTTCCCCTTGTTTTTTTTTCTCTCTGTAGCAGTAAAGGGAGTTGTCCATCACTTTTACTTTGTTTGTTTTTGGGAAAACCTTGAAGGGGAAGAAGATGTTGGACAAACATTGATAGTTTTTCACACGGGTTTTCCAATTCTCAAGGTACAGTAGTTTCTGAGGAATTCTTAGTGTGTTTCCTTGCACTTCTTCGGAAACTGTCCCTATAACTAGGGAATATTACAAACACAGGGGCCAAAAATAGAGGGGTGGGAAAGAAATGAAGGTGCAGATTTGTCACATGGCCGGCTATTTGGTGAATACTTTCAGTACTTGGGTCTCGGAAAACCCTCCACCACTTGCATATTGGAAAAACCATGGGTTAGGAATACTACAAAACAACAGACCTACAAAATATGAGAAAGGCCAAAGGGTGCACATTTCGCACATCATAGGGCCACCTTAGCCGAATATCCGCAGCACTTGCCCAAAGCTTGCACATACCCACTTTTCCTAATGTGCAAACAAAATAGCTATGGAAATGCCAAATCAGCAATCAAACCGGAACTTGCAAATTGCTTGATAGGTGTCCTTTTTGTGGAACTAGGTATGGAACTTTATTGGGTAGTAGGTTGTATTTTTCTTGCACACCAGTCCAAATTTTGAGATGTATAAATTACTTGAGAGGTGTCTTCTTGTGAAACTAGGTACTGAGAACTTTATTGGGTCGTAGGTTGTATATGGAATAAATTTCTCGGGAGGTGTCTTTTTGTGAAACTAGGTACAGAAAACTTTATTGGGTAGTAGGTTGTATGTGTAATTAAATTGCTCAAGAGGTGTCTTTTTGTGAAACTAGGTATGAAAACTTTATTGGGTTGTAGGTTGTATTTTTGTTGCATGCCAGTCCAAATTTTGAGATGCATAAATTTTGGGGAATGAAATTGATGATGATTGATGTGGACAAAAATGCCTCATTTTCATGAAATTTGTACACTGCCTGTCTTTTGTACTCAGGTTTATGTTGTTTATTCAGGCCTACACCCAATTGTGCAAAACCAGACAAAATTCAAATCTCCACAAAATATGATTGCACATAAGGGTCTCCAGTTCCAAAGGCTTTTTAATCATTCCATTTCGGGAAAGAAAAAAAAAGAGAGTTCCAAGTTCTCACTCTGGTTTTATCATTGGTTTCTTTACACCCTTGTTTCCGAATTAATGACGCCCATTATTCAATATAGGCCTTGCCCCTTCTTCAGCACTGGCATAACTCTTACTTTAGGTTGACTACCATAGTAATGGCAGCTTCTATAATATTTACAGAAATGCTGGAAATTGCAAAAAATATTTTATCCAAAGAGAATATTTTCTGAAGGAAAATACTGAATTTTCAGGAATATTATATTATCTGAAGTGAAAATTTAGTTTCCACTTAATTCTTTTGACAATTTCGTGTGTCAAAGGTTGATGGGTTGATGCCACTTTTTAGACCTCACAAAATTGAAAAATAAAAATAAAATCCCTGGTTACTATGATTCTTACTTTCTCCAGGCCATAAGTTTTTGGGGGTTGGGTGTCTCTTATAATGACAAGTTTTGCCCATGCACCAGCTACTTTATGATAAGTGCATATGGGGTAGCATCTGAACTTGCATGCAAGTTATAGAGGGATCCAAAACATAGCTCACTTATTGCTATCAAGTGACACCCATGATGAAAGTCACTTCAAACCACTCAACTATGCTCAGATTCACAGAGCAACGATATATATAATATAGAATATGTGTATATATATATATATATCATGGGTTCAAATCCCCAAAAAAAACCTCAATTTAATATTTATCCAAGTTTGCTATAGACTTCACTGTAAACGATTTCTTGCAGTCAGGCTCTGTGCTCCACCTACATGCACATTCTCTTGTACAAAGCTATTGGATCTCTCCTCAAGTTGGCTCTGCACTGGGTTCATGTTTTAACAAAACAAATAATCCTGATACAAAAATGCAGCAAAAAAGAGAGCAAAAGTTTTGTCTTTTTGGACTGGCATAAAAACAACCCACAACAAAAACATATTTATCGATTTGCAGTGACAGATCGCAAAGTATGCAAAGACAGCGGAAGTACTCATCAACTGCACCACAAGACACAAACAGTGTTCTTCAATTAGATGTCTGTGTGCAAAATATCCCAATGCGTATTCCTGAGAAAAACCCAGCCCAAATACCCAAAAAATCTCTACTCCCAATTCACCGCAAATTTGAATAAAACCAAAACAAAGCTCATAGTCAATGATGCTAGATCCTGAAGTCACCACTTGAAGTGGGTTATAAATATCAAAAGAATCAAAAGTAATGAACAGTTCATGAGCTAGAATTACGCTTCAAATATTCAAATCCAAAACAAAGCTCATAGTCAATGATGCTAGATCCTGAAGTCACCACTTGAAGTGGGTTATAAATTTTATAACCAAAAGAATGAAAAGTAATGAAGTTTAGCACTTAGACATTTTTTTAGCGACTGAACCAAAAGCAAAGAATGCATCAATTACTCGTTTTGTAGTGTTCACAAAACTCCAAACCCTATTTTTTGGTTTGGAGGATTCCAGTACGGTGCACCATCACCCTCCAGTTTTCTTCAATCCAAAACAAAACTCCAATTTGGGTGTCCCATGCACACAACACCACCATACTGATGATAAGAACCCACAAACCGTCAAAGTGACAAATTATTCATTGGTGTCAGCATGCTGTTCTCATACTTCTGATGGGCACCCACCAGATTCTTTCCTCTTACTTCCAAGTTCCATCATCTCATTTGTACATGTTGTTGATCCAAATGCTAGAGTCTAAAATGCCGTCACAACTCTGTACCTTAAACCTTGCCTAAATAGCTTGTAGTCCTATGGATAAAAAACTCTCATGGTTCATTGTCATCTAGCTAGTTATATGCACAACGAGTGGGAAAGACTTTCCATTTATGTCTAAGTAGAGTTTGTGTGTACGGCTCAGAGTTACCCCTTGCAAAGAGTGTACGAGAGGTGGGTCTTAATCAATTACATTAACAACCTCCCAGAAATTTGATAGTGCATTTGGAGGGCATCTCACCAGCACAGTTTCTCCCTTCCTCCTGGATTGGGAGATCTCCCATAACCTCTCTGGAGTACAGGATCTTACATGCCCTCGCTTGCTAAGGTGAGGAAAAATGACATAATGCAATCTGGAGCCTTCATATACAATGCATTTGAGCCCTTGGGCACCTCATTTGTTACAAACGATGAGGCATAGCTACCCTACTAGACCTTGGGCTTAGCCCTCAATACATGGAGCTGAAGGCACTGATAGGAGTGCCTCACCCTATACTTTTTGCCAAGAAAGGGTCTCTTTCAATCACAAAAATTGGCTAATTTATATTACCACTTAAATTTTTGATTATTTGAATCTCCTTGAACTCCTTGTGAGACTAATGAAATGGGGTCCTCAAACATGGGACTCAATAGCAACAATATTACAAAATAATAAGAGTTGGAAGAAGGCAATGGACAAAGGTCAGAGAGGGGAAGAAGACCTCCCCCGTACTATTTTGCATGGAAATGTAATTGGTGGTTGAAATTCACCTAGTGCTCAAAGTGCATGCAAGTGGGCTAAAAGGAGGAGACAACATTTCAAAACATAAGAGACAATGGTTGAAAGGGGGGAGTAAGTAAGCATGACCAGAGGTAGAGGTATAAGAACTATGGATAGGACTCCCCCATTAGAATCTTCCCATATGCTGACCTTGAAAGGAGAAGCTGGTAGAAGCCCCACTACCCAAGAAGAAAAGAAGCAAAATAGAAGCAAACAGTTAAAGGTATGTACATGTAACAAAAGAACCTTTGTTCCATTTGCTTGGCAACAACAACAACAAAAAAAACACCTTTGTCACATGGGATACAAAGCCTGCCTAGTGCCTCCGTTATACCCATTTGCAATTGGGTGGGGTGGGCACTAGTCTCAATAGGACTACTATTAATAACAAATGGAAGTTGTGTATATATAGTGTATGCTTAATGCCCATGTTTGGGCCCCAGGGAAGGGAACTCAACAAATGGAAGTTGTGTATATATAGGGTATGCTTAATGCCCATGTTTGGGCCCCAGGGAAGGGAACTCAATTTGGTACACGGAAGGGCAACAACAACAAAACAAAGGGGTTCCTCTGGTAGAGGGCCTGGGGACAAGGGTGGCCACTTGGTAGTATCTCAATAGGTTGCCCTTCTAAAAAATCACAAAGCAATTCTGCACACTAATGTTGATGAGGACCAAGAAAAGTTTGAAGGAAAATATTTTTCAAAAATTTGCTCGCAATTTGCAAGGATTTGAATTGGATTATGGTGGTTTTACTATTAGGATTTTAATTTAAAAAAAAATATTATTAAAGCATTATTAAATTTTTTTGCTATGAGTTAGAAGAATTTGGACCCACTTTGAAAGGCAATAATAAAGGTTTTAAAAATTTAATGCAAACTAAAAGAACCTTTGTCACATGGGAGACAAAGGGTTAACCACGGGTATTGCGCCATTACAGGTTGGGCACTGGGCTCAATATAGCCTTACTAATAATAACAACAAGCCATCAATCTTGTAAATGATGTCACTTGACGGACCCAATTTGAAACTTGCAACCAATTTGGTTCTTTTCTTTTGTTCATTATGCATCACTAAACTTGTAGAAAATGGAAAAAAAAAAAGTTGGGAGAGGGGAGGGGAAGAGGGGGGGGGGGGTACCGCCTAGTGTGGATTGTGTTATGTGGCCTAACCCTAGTAAGAATTGAAAATAGAAACAAGGAGACAAGCAATAGATGGGATACCCATTTTGGTTACAAACCACCCAGCTTAACCATAGGTCAATTATTTTACAATTGTGACCATCTAAAAAAAACTTTAAAAAAATGAAGAATATGGGTGACTCGGAAGTTGAGGGATTGTTTGGGAACCCCATTTCCGGATGATGCTAGTGTAGGGAATTGTGCAAGAAATCCCCTGAAAAGCATCCCCTCCACCCCATTAATCCCCTTTTCATGTCTCACATAAGATTAACTATTTTGGAGAACACAAAAGCCGAACAAGAAGAACAGCTACTCGTCGGATCAGCTACTTTGTTGGATCTTTCTCGTGTCCAGGGCCCTCATTTTCATGTGGGGGAATACGCCCTGTCCGGGTGTGCTTACATCTTACCCTATTATATTTTATTGAGACACATGCCAAAATTACGGAAAAGTTGAGTTTTTAATAAATTTTCAAAGTGGCAAGAAATGGAGCTAAGTAGGTACTTGCCTCAACGAATACAGGGTAATTCTGGCGAAACCTCAAGAAACTCCATTATGAACATTGATTTTATTGCTGGCGAATTTTCGTCATTTTGCGAAATATTATATACCGCGACTTGCTTACTTTTTTGAAAATAAATTTCCGTTTTTTTTTAAATTATAAAAATCGCCACAATTCTTTCAATATGAAAGTGTGCTTATGATTTTATATTTTCATATTTTCCGTATCCATAAATTTGGCTAAATATATTCCTATGGATGATCGCCACTTGAGCAACAGCACCCAAAAAAAACAAAAAACAAAAAACACGCTGACTAAGAATCGTCATCTAAGCTGGCAAAACTTGGCAAAGAATCGAAGTACGAACTCCGTAGCTACTAGGTACCTATATATACGTCCAAGCCTACGTGATCTTACCGTACGTCTGCTAGCTTGTACGTACTGATTCAGCAGCCAAGATCTTCCTCCGTAATTTCCTGACGGTTGGATTGCAAGACACGTGGTGGATTTACGAAGACTGTGGTCACGTGCCATATATTGTAAAATATCTAACGCACTGGGATTTTTTACTTGCACGGCCTCGATTCTTCAGTTTGATGAATCTGACGGCTGAGAATATTCAACGATAAAAATTAGACGCACAAAAGAAACAATATAAATGAAAATGCCAAAAATTGATCCAAATTTTGTCCCAAAAAAAAAAGTGAACTAAGTGTTACAAGAAATGAAACGAAAACTTGAAAACTCAGTGGAAAATCAAATGAAAATATATTTCTCCAAAAATAATTTTTCTCAAAACCTTGGCAAAATTCTTTAATTGGAAAAGAAAAGAAAAGAAAACACTAACCTTAATGCATATATAAAGGGCAATGAGAGGAGACTATAATATTTAAAAATACATTATTAAATAAGAAGTGCACATTGAATTGAATACTAATTAAGTAAGATCCATTGGCCTCACATTCCCATAAATGTTTTTTTTAAATCCCTACTCTCCTAAGACCAAGATGCTCCATTTCATACGAAAACTTTACCACATAATACCTCGCGCTTGCATCCATGCATTCCAAGCCTCCAACTTGAGGTGGGAGTCTAAAGCGTCTTTTCCTATATTATTGTTTTATAGTGAATGAGAATAATATTAATACATAGGTGTGCTTATGTGTATGACAAAAGTATTGTTGAATGTAGGGCTTGGAATTTATGGTGCCAATCTTTGTTTCGATGATGGGGAACAAATTTTAATTATATATTTTTTAGACACTTTTATATATTCTTGAGTTACTTGTGAGTTGTTCCTTTGGGTTAGTTTTCAACTAGTTTGCTAGTAATGCTTTGGTGGGTTTTTTTTTCTTTTGTGATTTGTTGTTGTTGTGACATTGTTTTTGGCCCCTTTTTTTGGGGAAAAAATGAGTATTTTTTTGGGAGGAAAATTCTTTTCCCTTGTAAATTTAGCTAAAATTTCTCATTTCTTGGGAAATTTTTGCCAAAATTTTTATCACAATTTTAGGGGGTCAAATATTTACCCAGTTCTAGTCAATTATCACAACATACAGATCAAAAAAATAACTAATAGGTGTTGTAAGTTCTAAATATCTATATTTTTTCCAACCATATTTTAC
This sequence comes from Sphagnum tenellum, assembly GCA_963921925.1. Classification (NCBI taxonomy): domain Eukaryota; kingdom Viridiplantae; phylum Streptophyta; class Sphagnopsida; order Sphagnales; family Sphagnaceae; genus Sphagnum; species Sphagnum tenellum. The sequence continues at coordinate 17,225,653 of OY998149.1, forward strand.
AAAATTAAATCTTGTGACATACTACATTCATCAAAATAATTATGTCATGGATTCATCTTTAGGAAAACAAGTACCTATTTTAATACATAAAGTGAAATAAATTCTAGTTATTTGAATTAACATGTTACAATATAATTCATTCAGTCCCATGCATGTCCCCAATTTGAAAAAAACCTTTTAAGAACCCAAAATGGGTGGCTTGGGCATATATGAGCATTTCCAGTGGCAATATTATAATGATTCATGCATAGTACTTTGGATGAAGTACAACCTTTAAATAGTGTGAAACATTCGGATTTGTAACTATACATTAAATATAGTGTTCTCAAAAAATGGCCATATGGTGGAATTTTTTCACTTTATAGTGTCTAAAATTTCATGTCTATGGGAAGGGCTAGAGAAATTATTAGTACTCTATATTGGATGTGGTAAACACATGTAGAGGCCCAATTAGGGGGTGTGGGTGGAGACGCTTTCGGAGACTAATAAAATACTCGTGTTTACCCTTTTCATTTTTTTTAATGTGTATTTTTAGGGCACAATGGTCAACCAATCTCTTTACATGACAGTTTGTCGAAACACTTAAAAGTCTTAAATGTGATTTAGAAAGCATCTTGAGGTGCCTTTTTCGGGCTTCATTTCTACGTAGATCTTTTTTTGGGCATAAACATTTATGATTAGAGGGTTCATTGGGGGCGGGGGGAGGGGGAGGGGGGGTAATGCGTTTTATATAGGCTACACCCATCCACATATTATTTGGAACATTCCTCGTCCATCTTGGAAAGATATAGGGTAGAACAAGCCAGAATGGACATTGAAAAATTCTTGTTGTAATTGTAAAGTTAGTACTAAAATGAGGACCTAAAGCAATCCCCAAGATACCTTAATCTAGGGCACGTTTTTAGATGTCACAGTGTATGGATAACCTGTCCTTGCCTTCACATGCTTCTAATAAGAAATGTTAGCGAAGGTTCAAAGGATTGTTTAACTTTGAGAAAAGGAGTTTAAGAGTCGTGGCAAAATCGAAGCACATGAGACTTTTTTCCATTATCTCCAGTGAAAAACAAATGGCAAAATAACTTTATTTATATGTTGGTTAGTGAGAGAGCCTGATGCAACAAAAATTGCATGTTGGGTTCTGAAACAGTTCAAATGAAAATATATGAATTTTTTTAATTATTTAGCCCATTGTCCAATGGAGGTATGGAGGGGTTGTTAAGAGGTGATTTTGCCCCTTCCAAGCTTTGGGAGGCATCGTGTGAATCCAATTGATAGATTTTGTTCCTACACATGTTAACTTTTGGGATAGTCATTTTTGAACAGTTTTTCACCCCATCAAGATGCAACTTGATTCATACAATAAGGTTTTTTTATGTTGGTAGATGATTATTGAAAATTGCATGTTTATATAACATAACTTGCAAGATTGAAATCTTGCAAGAACTCAGAACCAATGATATGGATTCAATGTACACAATTTGATCAATTCACAACGTTCTTGTCAAATAGTAGCTCAGTGAAATATTAAATGGTCATTGTGTTAATAGCTACATATTCAAGAGTTTTATATTTGTTTGGAAGCCCATTTAGAGGAGGAGTTTTCATGTTGAAGATAAAATCACAGTATGAAGTTTTTTCATGTGAAAAATCCCAATTTCAGAAAAGCATCCAACATAAAAAGGTAACCTAAATTAGGCACCATAATTCCTGTTTATAAGTGGCATTAACATTCAGCAAGAAAGCTCCAATATAACTTGCAAATTAGGTTATACAGTATTCAAATTCATGGGAACTTAGGGGCTCTCTGGCTCTTGAAAGAATATACATTGTGAAATTATATTTCCCTTGTTTGGCAATTACAACATCTCTACTTTTGCAAAGGGAGAATCATTACTAGCCTAGGGTATAAGAAGAAATGGTTGATAGACACTCAAAGACCATATGCTTGGGAGGTGAATTTCATGTCATTAAAATGTGTCTAAAGAAAGAGAGGGCCATAGCCATTGTTACAACTTTGTGACTGGAAACACAGAAAAATATTTCTACACATTAATATTTTCCACATCACTATGGTTTGATAAAAAGACCGCAAAAATATTCAATGGAACGTACTTAAGATTTGCAAAACATTGGAGAAAAAATATTGAATTAGGAAATTGATTGAGAAATATTTGTTGTAAGTTTGATGCTGCACAAGGTGCAATTTTTACATAATATAGAAGTCAAAAGCTTCACAGGACTTGCTTATCAAAACACTTATGAATCTTAATATGATGGAGTTTTTGGGGGGGGGTATTTAGGACCCTACTAATATGACATGGAATGGCAAATTGCATCACTACTTAGTCTCAGCATGTCACCTACAGATCTTGTCTATGTCCTACCAGGGTTAACCCAGTACTAATGCTCCAATTAGTACTGGGCTCTTAGGTGCACCCACACTCACTACTTGTTGACCCTGGGTAGCACCTAAGATTAACATTCTAGTAAAGAAATTTTAAAGGAAGGTTGGAAAGATGACAAACCATAGACCCCCCAGAATGATGATGTCAAGATGTGAAATGATTTATCCCATATTAGCCTTGAGCAATAGTGGTGTTGATGGTTTTTGTACCACCAAGATGGGTTACTAGGGATAAAAAGTTGTAAATAATACTAATATGACATATGGGTAAAAGGACGGATAAGTATGAAAATAAATAATTCAATTTATGGGTCTAATCTTGAAGATCTTTGATTCAGGACATAAATATGAATTCACAAATAAATTAATTAACTATTTTGGGTTTCACATAGTTTGAAATGAACTATGTGGATTTGATTACATTTTAGGGAAAAGTAATTTAAATAATTCAATCACTTGCTCATAATTTTTAAAGGATAATGTGTGGCATAATGTTATTGTTAATGGATACAAATGATTTAATGAACTCCCCAATGGGTGTAGCGCACACAAAGTTTAAACTTCAACACATGAATGATCCTAGCTCAAAAATATGTACGTTTCATCTTTTGTATTTTTTGAATGTTTTGTATGGTGTGTGTGGGTGTTGTGTGAAACTTTAGGTATGCAACCTACTTATATAATAATAGAGACTTGTTTAAAATTAACCTTCATAAGCTCGAACCTTTCCTAGCTTACACCCCCATTCTTTTAAACCTAAACATGCAATTATTCCTTACTCCCATGGTCTTGTAAGCACCCTCTTCATCATCTTGGATACATCCAATGAATTTCCTTCTTCCCTAACCCTAAGATGAGGGTTAGGGTGGCCATGTACTAGGTTAGTACGTAATTGTCCTGATTTCCTCTGACCCAAACTTTCAATTATTCCTTACTTCCTTCGTCTTTTAGGCACCATCTTCTTCTTCTTCATCATCATCTTGTATGCACCCTATGAATCTCTACTCCTTCTCAGAGCTGACAAAAGGCTGACTGGAGAATAGAGAAAGCCTTACTCTACAGTAGTAGGGTCATAGAGCACCTCTTGAGTGGTAACTTATTGGTGGTTAACAATTGCCAAAAGTGATGATACATGAGATGCGGTAGGTTTGTTTTGGAGTGGGGTCAACTATGGTTCCTGACAATCCGTCCAGGCCTGAACAGATGTGTGAAATAATGAGAGTACTGATTATACTCGGCTATCTCTGCCTTGCAAGTAAGGGAGAGCCTATAGAACCATGTAGTTTTCATGTGGTCCCACATTATTCAGCTGGTGTTTGCTATGCTCCAGAACTGACCAGTTCACTATCAAGGATGGATTGTAAGTGATCACAAAACAGCTTTCTGTTGGGTTCCAGTTCCTAGCTAACCATGGTGCTCACAGCTCACCACTTGGTTCTTTCTACTACCTACCTATCGAACAAGTAGGTAGGGTAATAAAACAGCCCATACCTATGTATAAATGTATAAACCACCTACTTACCTCCTAATGACCTATTATCTTATCATATAGGACCTACTTCTTACAAAATGGATTACCAAGGTGAAACCAGTTATTAACTCAGGTTAAGGTTCATCCAAAACTGAATCGTAATGGGCATCCAGTGGACAGTGTACTGGTGAGTGCCCAGTTCGGTGCAGCCCATTTTTGGATGACTTCACATAGCATTTCATTGTTTCCTTTTGTTATGTGACGGACCTCCTAAGGTGGAATGGGACCTCCATTTGAATTCTGTTGCTCAAACAGAGAGAGTTCATCCATAAAATAATCAACCCGGGATTGTGCTGGGAAAGAAGGTCAATTCCTCTGGTCCTCACAAGGCTTCTTGGGCAGGCAAACTTGAGCTATGGTCCTTGTTCTTGTGCCCCTGGGAAGATGACATGAGAACAGGTAGAAAGGAATTCCTTGTAAAAGGTCATTTGTTTTTCACATGGTTTTGGTTGCTCTTGTTGTTGCCATATGTACTAGAAAGTTTTGCCTTGAAAAACTAATTGCCTAATTATCATGCCCCATGGTGAACTCGTTCAAAGTTGGGCTCTTGTGCTCTTATTTGATTCTTCAAGAATGTCTGTTTGCCATATTATGTGGGATGGAGTTGGGACTCTGCAACAGTGATGTGTGCACAACATCACAATTAAGAACTTTTTCCTTGGTTTTGGGCCTTGGCATGAAAGATTTTCATGTTGACAATGTTATCACAAGGTGGTTTAACAAGTAGGCGCCCGCCCAAGTTGGCCCCGAGGGGCACTTACTTTCAAAAACTCCTTGTTCTGAGGGCATTACTGAGCATTAAAATTGTCATTATTTTTTGCAAAAAAAAATTCTCACAATACCCAATGGGTATCCAACAGGTACTCATCAGATATCATGAGAAAAAAATGGCACGAGGCATTTCATAAAATGGAATGCACATGCTTGTGAGCATTTTGTTTTACAAAATGCCTCATGAGATGTTACACTCTGTAAGTGTAGCTTCATATACACAAAGAAAAATCTCAAAGTTTCTTACGTGTTAGGCTAATTGTTTTGGATATCACTTGCATCCCTCCATTAACAATGAATGAGATGAATGAAGCACTGTATTCTTAATTTATGTTCCTTTCGTTAAGTGGCCTTTTGCTGTTAGTTTTGCTTGTGATCCCTTTAGTTTTGGTGGCATTAGCCTTTGTCATGGTGCAAAATTGGTTATTTAAAACTGTGCTACTAAAATGTCAGTTTCTTATTGTTCAAGTTTGAAACATTTTCAGTTTACAGATGATTGTGAGAGTGAACTGCAATAAAATAAGCTTAGTATGAGATTAGAGACATATACTAAGTACATATGATTTGTCCTAACACATGGATTTCAAACAATTTCTCACATTAAAGTATCTATGTACAAGTTGTGGAAGATGCATTTGCATTTGTTCAAACCCCAACAAGTGGTCATCTCCAATAAATTTCATTTGTTTTCAGGTGAAAGCTCAATAAAGTGTAACAATTTCAAGCAATATGAAAGTCCATAAATATTTATATTAACATTATAGCGGCAGTGTCAAAGCATGATACTATGAATCATATAAGCCAGTTTAAAAATTATCATTAGAAATTCATTATAATTTTTTTTAAACTCTAGTTTATCTCATATATATAAACATTTTTGCAATTAAATGATTTTTTTTTAGCAAGAGAGGTCAATTTGTGATGAAATCAATGATTTGTCACTTTGTGGGTCACACTTATAAGACTATGATCGCAATTGTTAGTGTGTTAGGTATTCCAAAGTATTGTGCCAATTTTCTTGAAATTTCATATATTTGTTCTTAAATGTTGTCCAACATACTGACAAAATGATTGTGGAAAGAATTTATGATCTCATATTGTGTTCATTAAAGACAAGGGATTGGAGCCTTCTTATGATAATTGTAAAATAAGTTGTTACAAGATTTTCCTCTTTTAAAAAATGTTTCAGCTTTTGAAATTTGTTTGGTTTTTTTCTCTTAAATTGCCAAGTTTCAAATTGCAAGGAGATAACTTGTGAAAGGTTAGATTGATATTAGCATATATGTTTTGGGAAGAGCAAAGAATAGACCATATTCCTTTGAGTTTCTACTTCAGTGAACATTAACACAAAGAGATGTACGTCATCCAATCATTGTGCAACATGGGCTACAAGGTAGGAATGATTTATGAAATTGAGGTTAATGTATCCAACATGACCTTTGGAACCCGGTGCAATAGCAAACATTATATTTGGAGCTCTACTAGGAAAGACGACATCAAATTCCACATGAAAATTTGACCCTAAAATGTTGAGCAAGATGGAAGCAAGAGCATTGCCTAGAAACCAATACACACAAAAGGCAAAATACATAAGGGTTATAATCCTATGTAAATTGTAGAGAACTCATTCGTGCGAAAATTTGGGTTACATGTGTACACTTAAGCCCCATTATTGAAGCTTCTTTTTGGTTGTGAAGGTGTGTTTTGGTTTTCCATGATAATATATAGTTACATATCAACCTTTTGGATAGTGTAAAACATGTAAATTTTAGCATAGATTTTTCCCTTAAAACATTCTATAAATATTTAGGACAAGCTCTAAGAACAAATATACTAGATTTCAAAGAATGGAAGCTGAAAATCTTTATGGAATTTTGGACATAGCTATTGGTGTTAAATTATTAACAAGAAACATTTTGCAAATCCCAAGAATATCAAATTTTACTTCCCACTTTCCTTTACAACCCACTTATACATTTTTTGGGGTGTTTGATATCTACAATGGTTTAGTATAGAACACAAATAATTTGTATAAAATAGATTGGGATAAGATTATAAGAAAGTACGACCATAACATTTCCTCTTGTGTTTTTTTTTGGAGCACAATTTTTGTATATTTTTTTAGCTCGCTATGTTAGGTTACGAGTATTAAATTGTACTTGCAAGAGTCGGATTGTTTTTAAACAAATCTTGCGTGTTAGTGGAACACAAATCATGCCAACTGTTTTAACTGTTTTTGGTTTCCGTTTTCAGTTTGTGAGTTTTTTAATTAAAAAGTCTTTGGTGATTTCCTGATGCTAATTTCCAGTTTCGCCATTTGTTGGTGTCTGCTAATTTCCAATTATTGTCCCTTAATCCCAGTTATTGGCTTGGGACAAAAACCAAAATTTAAGCCAACAACTATGCCTTTGAACAAATGAAGTACAAATGGGCCACACTCTAGATTCTTCAAATGGCATCCCCAAAGGATGGTCTATTTATTTTTATATGTTTATATCTTGGAGGATTCCTTGAAATTTTGTTTTGCACATTTCAATTGTATTAAAATCTAAAGATCCGATGACCAGATTTTTGGGAGCTACAAATAACTACTATCAAATCAAACTATGGGAGGAAAAAACATAAATCCACACTCAACCCCCAAAAAACACCCCAGAACAAAACAAACAACAATAAGATGATAGACCCCCCGTGACTTCAAGATCTCCATTATTCCCAAAATCACCCCTCCTGCTCCCCCCCCCCCCCTTCACTCCCCTCTTCTATCCAAACACTCCACTTCAGAGCACAACCAGTCGCCCACAACAACACCCTTTCAACATGTAAACCAATAGCCAACTGACTCTTACTGTTTCCTCAAGGGTACAGAATGGAATCTTCAATACATTCCCCATTACGTGAATTTGTAACAAATCAAAGCAAAGCCGAGCCGAGCCAATACATACATGTGCAAATAAAACACACAAAATGATAAAAAATTTGACAGAAAAGAGCAAGACCAGTCCAAGTGCAAACGGAGAAAGGAAAGTCAGTTCCATTTTCGATTTTTTTTTTATAATGGACAGGAACATGATTGGGTCGTAACTCAATTGGGTAAGTAATGTAATAAGAGAAAACCTGAGTAAAGTAAATTATAGTAAGTTTGGTGGGGTTAAAAAAAGAGTGCTGCCTGGGCACTAGATAATGCCATAGTGGGTGCCAGCCTTTAAAAAAAAAAAAAAAAAACTTACATACGATATTTCGCCAAAAAGCGAAATAGAAACTCAATTTTTTAAAAATGAAGTGTGTTTTTAAAAGTTTCAATAGCTAGAAGGTGAGGAAAAAGCTAGAAGTTAAAAAATAGCCAGAATTTTTTTACATTTGGTTCTCAGTATGTAGCCAAAACTATAGAAGGATCATTAAACATTTGTGCTTCATATCTGGTTTATAATAAGCCAGATTTGGCTAAATAATCTTCCTACATATGATTGTCACTTTGGCTACATTAAAAAAGAAATTGAAAGGATTCAAAAACGTTCCCTAGAAAAAATAAAACATACACAAACGTACCAGTGTTTTTTTCCTTAAATTTTAAGATGTTGCTTGATTGATGATAGTCCATAAGTCAATTTAGCCAAATTTGGCGATGTTCAAAATATGAAAGTATAAGATCTCAAGTAGTAGTATCCTTTCATATTGTAGGCAATGATGGCGATTTTTGGCGAAAGTTATATTAATAAAACAGAGAATCTGCGACAGAATCTTCTGCTTTGAAAATGTTTTTCACAAATTGGCGAAAATTCGCCACAAAAAAAAAAAAACACTGGCACTACTACCTACCTAACGAGGACGCAGGATGAAGGAGAAAGTGGGCCGGGTGATCGGGCGTGCAGCCCAGGAGTGTGTCGGGTGACCCGGTTGGCTGTTCCTCGCAGGATCCGTGAACAGGACAAAAGAAAGCCTCCATAGCCGGGGTTCGCTAGAGCTTTGGTTTTTCCCCTTTTTCTTTGGTTCTCTTCAGATCTCTCCTGCTCAATTTGCGCTGTTGTTGCGGTCTCTCGGGACTCCATTTCGCTTCATCGGAGAACAGCAGCTTCTTCGGTGTGCACATGTGTAAGTAAGCTTTTCTCTACGTGAATTGACGCTTTCTATTTTGCTCGATTTGTTCATGTTATATATCTTGCTTTGCTTGTTTTCTTCTCTTCCCTTCTTTGTAATTTGTTCCCGGACTCGCTCTGGGAATTTGGCTTGTGTTTTCTTCGGATTTTACATCTATTTTATTCTTTCTATTTTTCCTTGCGGAAGAATCACTACGGCTTGTAACCGCAGTTTTGTTTTCTTTTTTTGGTTTTTGGTTGCTGTTTCGGTTTTGGTCAAGTGCAATTTCTCGGCTTTAATGTTCCAGTTTTGTTGCCTTGAGCAGCCTGCTGCTTTGTGTCCGGCTGCTGGATACGAGTCTGAAAACTAGGAATACAACACTATTCGATTGTGGAGAGTAACAGAGATTAGGCGGGTGGAGGAAGAGTTCTAAGAATGTGCGGAATTTTTGAAGTTGATAGCAAATTCTGTTTGGATTCTTTCGAGTTTGATGATGTCCAGAAATCAGTGACTTATTACTGAAATATCTATCAGCAGTTCCGTGGATCTGTTTCTCCATTCTTTCAAAGAACAGGAGGGAAAAACCTGTGAATGCAAGTAAAAGACACACTGTTTACACATGGTTAGAGTTAGAGCACACTCGTTACACGCACACACTGTTTGCACATGCTTAGAGCGTAAGTCACTGCTCCTGATTTGCATGGAACTTTTCCAGCAGTCTGCAAGGACTTCAGCACTGTCGCCTCAATTTTCTCGAAACAAAAATGGGAGAGAAACTAGAGCTAGAAAAGAGGAAAAAAGACTATGGAAGAGTATTGGATTACGATGATGGCGGGCATCACATCGAAGTGCCCGGGTAAAATTGTTATTGATTTCGCAAGGCGGAAGATGAAGACTAGCTCGGAGAGAGTCACAATAGCACTAGTGCTGTTCACCAGGCATTCTCGATTCGGCTGTTCATGCTTTGCAGAAACTCGTAATATTCTAGATTTACGCTTCCAGATTCCTGATCTTTTTCTACAAGTCTCTTCGCAACAACATTCTCCAGGGCAACAGTGTAGCATCATCGCACGAGAAGCTCAGTGTGTGAACAGTCGTTGTCTCGAGTTCTTGGAGATTGTTACGGGTAACAATACAGAAGGTTAGGAGTGAACAGAGATTTGGTTTTTTTGGTGGAAGTTGCACACGGCGCAGAAGCCTTGAAGATCTGTAGCGCATGATGTTCTTGATTTGTGACAAGAGGAAAAGCTCCCTTTTATTTCATGCAATCTGGTTTCTTCTTCATGCTAGTTGTTTTTCAATCTATGCTACTGTCCGTGAGTCTTTTGTAAGCTTTCTCCTTCTTTTGGCAATTGTTCTTTGGGCAGTTCTGTCATTAAGCTGAGGTGCACCTTCAAGGCAGCTCTCAAGCTTTGAGTTTGCACTATTCAGAGTTCATCTTCAGCTGCCACTGCTGGCAGCTGGGGTTGTCATTTTCTTGCAGTGCAGTTTATCAAACTTGCTGAAAGGGCTGTTGGATTTGTTGCCAGGTTGATTTCTCAATTGGTTGGGCACGAAGGGAATGGGTGTTTGAAGCAAGGTCTGAGGTTCCTGGAGAGAGTGCAGTTGATGTCTGAGGGACAAATTGGAGCGTAGAGGCATTTACAGTTAACTATCAAGCTTTTTACTTCTTTTCAATGTCTGGAGTGAGTGAGCTTCTGTTTCGACACGATACCACGGATTGCTTCACAGAAACATGTCTGAACCATGAGCAATATGGTTCTCTGATTGCTCCATATGCTGAGAATGATGATCTTGAGGTTTTCTTCTCGTCCCTCCAGAGTTGCAGGTTTCTGATGTGCAGATATGCCTTACTAGAGCCAGAAGAACCCCATTTGCTAAATTTCTTTACCATGTTTGACTTCCACATGCCAGTGCATTGATATTGTCCAACAGTTGGATTTTCATTCTGAAGAGTATTGCTTCTTGGCCTGGCTTTTGGTTCTTACATTTTTGCATGTTGATATATGACAACCAGGAATTTTTCCTAGGTGCATTTGCAAGTTTGGCAGACATTCGCAAAGAGGGTGTTGTGCTGAGATCAAATGAGGAAACTGTGGAGTTCAAGAACATCAAAGCTGAAGAGAGGGTATATCCGGCTCAGCAAGTAGAAATTTCCTTGCCTCATACCCTGTATGCAAATGGTGACTCTCGGTTATACATGGAACTCAATGGAGTTGTGTCAGGCCTAACCTCTCCAGCTAGTTCTGCTGTGAGCATGAATGGGTCAGTTTCTCCAACACATGGAGTGTCTGAGAACTTCAATGGCCTTGCCCTCGATCACTTACAGACAACACCTTCTTTTCATCCACAATTGTTTGATGAAACACAAATTTTGTTTGATGCCAGCAAATTTTTCCAACTGGGTGACCAGTCCACTTCTGCAGGGGTGATCCCTGTCAGTCCAGGAATTAACTGTCTTGCTCCATCTTCTCTCCCTTCCCCTATTGTGCAACCCCCATCACAGTTGCAAGTGAGTGGGAATGAACTGTCCCAGTATTATCCTTTGCAATATCAAGATGTGCCAAGCTCAACCATTGGAGGCATTGGTGGTGGGCAACCCTGGACACCTTTGCAAATTGACGCCTCATCTGCTAGAATGAGCGTTGATTATGAAGATCCTGTGGATGTGATGCATTTGCAAAAGCAAACTGTTTTTGTCCCCATTCAACAGCAAGGAGGAGCAGGTGATCTGCTTCAAAGAGAAGAGTCAGATATTGTTGATTATCACCTAGGGGTAAAGTCATTTCTTGACCTTGGATGATGTTTATGATTTTGAGAAGTCGTTCCTTATCTTGCCATGATAGTTTTGCTGGTATCTTGGAAACACAGAATCTTTTATAGATTTGTGTATGTAAGGCAAGGATGTTATGTGATATGTGACATGCAGTCAGGTATTTTTGTTTGGTTTTGAACTCATAGGTGCCTGGGTGTGGGGTGATTTCACAGATGCAACCTAGATCCAACAGGCGGCCATCCATGCTGCGAAGCCAGAGTAGCCACACCTTGGGGCAGGATCAACCTGTGATGCACCTACTCTCGCCTCAAAGTGAGTCATCCTCCTTAAACTTGCAGGGTGTGCAGCCTGAATTTACTGGGCAGGTCACAAGTCCACGTCCTCGCTTACAATCTCAGCATTCAGACTTGGAAGACATGGTTAGAGCAGCTTACATGGCAGCACCATTGATGCGCCGTGCTCAAAGTACAGGAGATCTTCAGGTGAATTCTTTTCTCCCTTGGACTTATTTGAGTTTTCTGATTGCTAGCATATTCCATTCACAGGAAGACACATGGAACCAAGAGACATTAGAAGGGGGAAGCACCACAAGCTCTACTCAGAAACCTCTATTTGAAGACAAAGGTTTATTGAATCCTCCCTAATTTTTGTGGCCATTTGGTGGTGGTCTTTTGTGCAGAGGCCAACTGTGACACAGGTTGGGGGAGGAAATCTGTCCCCAATGTATGGGGACACCAAGAGAGTTGGCAGGTTCACTCTGGAGGAACGCAGACAATTGCTGCAAAGATTTCAGCAGAAGAGAACACAGAGGAACTTCAATAAGAAGATCAAGGTAGATTTTTCACAATCTACACTCATGCATCCAGCTTTGGTTTGTTCTGTGAACAAAAGTTTGGCTGGTGTAGGGCATTTGACCAACTAGCCATAATCTTGTTTCAAGAAAGGTTTTCTGTTCTTACTTCACAGGGAAGGCCCTGTCCAAACAATTGTCTTATTGAACAGCCAGAGAGGCACCTTATGGTTTGGAACTCTTGAGGTATTCTTCATGATGCATCTAGTTCCAGTGATATGCACTGCTTTTGGGTGAACACCATTCTGCAGCTCTGGAAGACTGAAGTGCATACAATGTGATTTTGCATGGGCAAATGATTGGCATATTGAAATTGTTTCAGATTTCAAGGAATCAGAATATACATAGTCACTTCTGATTTTCTCACTTGACTACAATATAACCCTTAGTTCACATTGGTGTCATTCATCCTGTGTATGGGATCTGTTTCCATAATACTATTATGTTGCTAGCATACACTTTTTGGCTGAGGAGAAATTCATCTGTTTGTGCATTTCTGATTTTACTTCTCTGACCAGCATGTACAATACATTAGCTGCCTTTTACTAAGGAGGAAGAATTGCGAAGTTCTTGTGCATTTTAGAGATCCTTCCACACCAGAAGGTATATTGCAAGAGGATGGTTGAAGAATTTTTGGTGATCTGTGTGTGCAGTATGCTTGCCGCAAATCTCTAGCTGATAAGCGTCCACGCGTTCGAGGTCGGTTTGCAAGAAATGATGAATCCACTGAGCATTCATCCCGCACCAATGGTCATAAGCTTGAGGATGATGATGAGGTAGGCAGAAGAGTCTCTAACATTGTGTAGCTCTCTACATCCAACACATCTCCCTTCTTTTAAGATATGAGTGAATGGAGGCCTGCACTGTTCACTCTTTTGCCAGCATTTGAAAGGATTCACATGCCATAGATGCCAGTTCTATGGGTTGATCAATGCTTGACAGCTTGTGAATGGCATAAGAAGGCAGCTTTCAGAAGCAGCCAGTTGAGTCTCAGATCTTAGCACATTTTGTGTGCATGTGGTTTGCTGCTGAATGCATAAGCTGTTCTCTGCTATTACAAAGAAAATCATTCAGTTTTTCCCAGGAAATTTAGCATTGTGTAGGTACTAAAAGACTTGCAGATTCTTGATTCATCTCCCTTTAATTATCTTGAAATAGTCTCATCATAGTGGAGTAAGAAGGTTTTTCTGGATTGATAATGGACAACAAAATATATCTTTTGTGCGTTGACTCAGGCAACCACAAGAAATTCACAAAAGTATGCTGGCTGTGCAGGCCGATACAACAATGGGAGAGGAGGATGAATTTCTTATGAATCAAAGTTCTTCAGGAGATTTCTTGGACCTGCTGGAACTGCCTGTCAAGCTTGAGAGGCTTGAGCCATAAATTGTACCTACGTTTTCTGAACCTTTTGGAGCATCACCTTGGCAACATCACACAACCAGAGCAGTGTTAGAAAGAGCTGCTACATGTGGGTATACACAGAGAGGCTGGCATTAGTAGCCAGGTGTTATCTTGTATTGGGTAAAGATTCATTTCATTTCATTTTGAAGTCCAAGATATGTGGGAGCTCTCATGTTTACCTTTGTATATTGAGCTTAAAATTCTGAGTTTATTAGTGTGAGATGACTGGAGCAAAGATACCAAAGAAATGCATAAGGTGGAGAAATTTGCAAGAGAGTAGAGAAACACAAGAATCTCCTGGTGTTTGTACTGTTAGCACCAAAATCTGCGCACTGTAAAGAGAATCAGTTTTGTGTGCATACTCACATGATATAATTTGACGGGGTTTCATAAAAGAGTTTGGGTCTTGTAATCTTAGGTCATGGCTATGTATGGACATTTGTTGTGTGTATCCAGAAGAACTCTTTGTGGGCATGATGTTCTCGCAGTTAATTGGCAAAAGGCGAGGAGTTGCTTGGCAAGACAATGAGAGCGATGCAGCCTTGTGCTTTGACTAGGGTTCACAGTTATACACAATAATTGTAGAATGTGTTGTCACTCTTTCTGTTTGCATGGGTTCGTGCACAGATTTACGCGTAATAATCCCAGGGGCTTTAACTTCTACACATCTTCATTCTACAATGCTTAAAGCACCTTTTCCATTAATAGGTACTCCTAATGCATCAAACACACGACCTAGCAAGGCCTTTCCTACATAAACATCCACAATAGATCCAGTGCGTTTGACAATATCTCCTTCTTTGATGGCGGTATTTTGTTCAAAAACAATGGCAAGTTTCCAAGGAAGACTTTTGATTTCAGCACTTTTGATAACAACTATCTTGAACATCAATTACAAGGTGATTTCTTATGTTGAAGTACGTCATTTTGTTGTAGGTTGCATACCTTCCTGTGGGGTCATAATGATTATCAATTAATATACATTTTGAATCATGCACACCATTGTGTGAATATTTGATAAAACAATTATGTACAAATTAGTAAGGTGTTGATGAGTCTCTTGTGTTTTTTGAAAAAAATTGTGAAAGGAATCTATTACTTTTGTGTTTAGTAGATCTCAATGGTGAAGTTCCCTAATCCTCCAATAGGAAGAGAAAAATTATGGCAACAATCTAGGGTTTGCTCCTTAACTCTTCATGATGGGACAAAGGGATGTGAAAGCTTCAAGATGAGACTATAACAAGTGAGTTATGGAGATTTTTTGGTCACCTCAATTGCATAAATAGACAAAAAGTGTGGGTATAGTTTGATTTTGAACTAATTATGTTCATGTTACATTGTTTGTATTATGTCCATTAAAGCCACCTCCATCCAAGAAATGATGATTTAGCCACAAATCCATCAAATCTAAACTCAAGAACTCTTAAAGAAGTTGGGATTATAATTATTTTTGAACAAGAAAAAGATTTCTCTTCACCAAATTGTTGATTGAGATATTTCATATTATGTCTATCCAACCTTCTAGATGAAGTAACTATTCTAACATAATCACTAGTCATGCACCATCAACTTAACATGACGAGATCCTTACAACCTATAAATACAAATAGGAACACATGCACTTTGATGTTCTTCTTATCTATCCGTGGTTTGGAACTTGCTACTGAGCTAGTTTTTTTGCATGGAGCCAAGATTTTTTTTTCCATGTTTATGATTAGTTTTAGGTAGGCTATTTACGAGTTGATTACATGAAATAGAAGTGTCAAGTCAATTTGCTAGGAGAGTCAAACTTGCTAGACTATTTTGATAGTGTAATATTACTTATTGAATTTTCATATTGTCTCCACAATTTTGATTAAGAGTCTTGTATTTGAGTTTGTTTTTAAGTTGTTTGCAAGAACCTTTTCTTGATAAGCATTTTCAAAAAAAGAATTGGGCTCAAGAACCTCCATAGAAACAAGTCATGAAAGGTGGTTGCCAAGAATCCTTACTTAGTTTTTTGCAAGATGTTTGCCAATTTTTTGCCATCATTTGATGCAACACATCCAAAACTCCATCAAAAACTTTGCCACCTAAAACATCATTAAAATATTGAAAATTATAGTCATCATCTTGATGAAGAATAGGTTCCACAAAAATATTGAAAAATGTTCATATGTTTAGCAATTCTTGGCCATGTGTTAGTGTCATGCTTATACAAAGAACAAACTAAATGGAGTTAAATGTGCACCTATTTGAATATTGAATGGACAATATCTTGAAATTCATGTACCTAAAAGAAAAAAGCAATGAAGCAAAGGGCAATATGATCCCGCTTGTGAAAAATATTTTAAATGTCTAATCTTCTTTGATTTAATTGTGTTGAATATTTGCGAGTTAAAAAAAATAGGTTCTTTTTTAAAATCTCATGGTACATTCACAAATTAAGAAGTCGTTGAACATGTACTTAGTGCTTAATGTAATGTTAATGGGTTTTGTGCTTGAAAAGTGTTTTTGGATATTTTATATTTATTTAAATAAACTTGAAAAAAGTTTAGACTATTTTAATTTGGATACCAATGCCCGTATTTAAATAATTTGTGACCAATCTCAAGCTACCACCTTAACCTTTCAAGTTCACACCTCTTCCCCTATTGAACAATAAAGATCATTATCTATTAAGACTTGTTTAATTTGCCCATTGAATAAACAGCAATTTAGAACATGATAATCTACCATTGAAATGTAAGTGTCTATCTTGCATCTAAAAATATTTCACTTAACAAAAGTCCATTTATGGATTCAATTTCATGAAAATTCTAAAACATGTTGTGCAGTTATTTATCTTGATCATTTTTTCAATAGACCACACATCCCTTAGAACTTTTCATTAGTTATAAAGGAGATACATACAACTTTATTTGTGATCCAATCACATAAGCAAACTAAATAGAACGTAGGCAATGAACTTTTTCAATGCACCTCATGTTTATGTTTCTTAAGCTTCTAAAAGAAAATTGAATAATTATACTACACAAATGAAATGATAAAGAGAGAAACATGCCAACTTAAAGATATAAGTGGTAGTACCTCTAACAAAGTGGAAAGGTATATATCCAAAAGTATTATGGAAAGTTGAAGTGTGTGAAACAAATGTATGAATAAGATTCCATGATCAAGCTTTAGCCATGGAAAAATATCTTTCAAAAACATTACATGGCAATTATTTTGTATGTTGTATCATTGCTACAAAAATCTTCAAAAGTAAGCAAAAAAAAACAATTTGCATTCAAGAGATTTAACAAAATTTTGTATTTTAAGCATTTTGTTGACTAAAACACAAGTTGCCAAGACAAAAGAGATAATAAAAATAAATAGTTGCAATGTTATGATATAAGTTTACATAAATTATGATTTGGATGAAGGTCAAGCTTCAAATAATGTGAAACCAAATTTGGACATGTAGATATGCATAGATATACAATGTTCTTCAAAAGGGTCAATAAATAAATAGGATTAATTTTGATCAATTAATCACCATGGTTGGCATTTAAGTAATCATCATTGTAAATTTGACATGTTTTTGGATGGGGATGGAGAAATCACTTGCACATTATTTTGAATGTGGTAGACATAATTCGTAGAAACCCACATACTTGTTATGGGTGGATTTGCTCTTACACAGTTTTTGGGGTATAAAAACAATGTGTATTGTTAGGTGCCATCAATGCCTTGCCAAAACATTTTTGTCATGAACATTTGAGTTTAGTCATTTCTAGTTTACACTATGTCAAGTATGGTATAAAATCTACAAGAGAGTATATGAATTAGTAGAACATGCAAAAGGTACGGGATGTTACAAGGAAAATAAACAAGCACAACAAGGATCTTTTTTTTTTGGATGCAATTGGGGCAAGATCGGTATGATCTATTTAGAAACCTTCCAAAACACCATTTCAAATCTGATTTTGGATGAGATTAAAATGGATTTTGGATTAAATCTCATCCAAAATGTGATTCATGGTGTTGATTACTGAGATTTCATGAGTTTCATCCATAAATTTAAAGAAAAATGTAAGGTTTAACTTTTGTAGCTTTGAATAAAACAAACATGCCCATGAAAGAAAGAAAGTAATATGAAAATTAATATTTTTCTTAAATTTTATGTCCATTAAAGATGCCCTTTGTTCCTAAGGCCTTGCAAGGAAGTTGGGCTCATAACAACCATCACACATACTAAACTCTTGTTGGTTTTTTTGGCAAGGGAATTTTATAATGTTCCATTCAAATGTGTTCATGTCATACATAACAATGAGATTGTTGGAGGTACCAACTTTGAATGCAATTTTGGCATCTGCATTAGTGCACTCATATGGAAGTAAAGCTTCCCTCTCTGAAGGAAACAATGTCTTAAAGAAAATTGTAGGCATGACACCATTGGGAAGTGTTTGATATGTGCCAGTGGGGGTTCCATCGTTATGCAAAAGAACTTCAACAAGCCAAATTATTGTGGGTATTTGAACATATCTTGTAGCTGCAAAAACACGATGGCCTCCAGCTTGAACCACTTTTGGGGCTTGAATTTTACGACCCGCAATATTCACCAAAGAAAAGTCAAAGCATAGGCATTGTTTACGATTTTGACTAATGTTGAAGTAATATATAGCAGGTATTTCAAGTTCATTACCATCATCAACCCTAGTGACAATTCGCAAACCACCAAAATAAACCCCATAATTAATAACTGCCATCCCTGTTCGTCCACATTCATGGAACTGGATTGGTCGAGCTTTCTCAATGCAATTTGCATGGACAAATTTTTGATTTTGTGAAGAATAAACAATAACACAAAGGATGTCTTCTATCTTTCCATTTTTCTCTATGTAATCCCACCCAACAATCACCAAGTTGTATATCGTGCGCTCCTTGTTGATAAACACAAACTTTGCTATCTTATCATTCACTCTTCTCTTCAATATTGGTGGCAACAAAATAAATTCACGTGTAAGTGGATTAGTTACACAAACAAGAGATTGACCCCCACTTTGCATTCGAGTTTTTTGTTTCATCCAATACTTTTCATTAGGAATTTGGTACTTTCCCCAAAGCATGATGGGTTCATGCCCTGGTTGCTCACCCCCATCTATCACCAAAAGACCTTCAAAATCACGCACTTACAAGTTGTTAGTACATTGGTTAAATACCCATCTAAACAATGGCATATACTTCAACAACATTATATAACAATTTTTACAAAGCTTCATTCATTACCTTTAAAACACATTACATTTGTCTTAATCTATATCAACAATAGGTCATATGATGTAGGGTCCCCTCTAGGTTGTTTATGGCCAAGTACATAGTAATTTCATGAGGTCCCAAGTCTCAACCAAGGTGTCATCAAAATTTGATAAGTTTTGAAGTAGGAGAAGCTCCTTATATTAATAATTTTTTAAGATTTTTGATACCTTACACTACCTACCAACTACATCCCAAGTACTGCAAATCATGAAGCTCTTCAAAATATGTCCTTTTAGACTATACAAATCCACCTAATTATAAAAGAAGAACGTCCAATCTCATGAATATAAAAATCTATCTCTTTCCTAGAATGTTCAATTTATATCACTTGCATAAACAACCTTGAACATTCCAACACTTTTTATAGAGGTTTTTTTTTAATATGAAATGTTTCAAATGAATGCTTCTTATGGTTTTCAATTGCCAAGTTTTGAAAATATGGTAATAAATAGAAAGAGCAAATTTATATAGTAGATTCAAGTAGGTAGCCAACAATGTAGAAAAATGTCAAATTTTTAAACTTTCATATCTTGCTTTCAACCCAATTTGGCTAAATCTTCTCATGGATGACTTGTAACAATGTTAGTTCTATACAAACTCTGTGTTGTAGCTAAAATGACAATTTTCTATACGAACATTTAGCCAATTTTTATTACATTTGAAATGTTATATAGTAAGACAATTCAAATATCTTTAAAACTATATTGTTGGCTACTTATTCCAACCTATTATAGATATCTAATAAAAAAACAGTTTTTTCTTCTTCAAAATCTGCCAAACTTTTAGAATTTGAACCTTTCATTGATCAAAATCCTTAATACATATATCAAAAGAAGATTTTACAAGTTGAAAAAGTTACAAAAACTCACCCCCAAAATGGGAAAAAAAAGGTTGTTGCAGGTTGAAACCACAAATGGATTTTTAAACAATCATGCATGATGAACCATATCTTGCATAAAATATATATCCAAATTGATGCAATTTTTTTATTCTAAATATGTCATGAATTTGGCAAAATGTAAACCACTCCAAGCAAGTTTCTCCAAGGAATATATTTGGAGGTCACTTTATCTCCATGAATGTCCTTGTTAGGAAAAAAAAAGGATTTCACACATAGTCGACAATTCTTACACCATACCTAATTCATAAAAGTAGGAATGTTTTCAAATATTTTTCAAAAATCCATTCCACTTTTATGGAGTAGGTGTAAAATCCATACCACTCTTATGCCTAGAAATCTATGTTCATTTAGGTCACATAACTTTCAACTCATGATTTGTAATGGGTTGACCCAACATTCCCAAATTGTAAGGTTAGGCTTGGCTACCACCTCCTCCTATACATGTCTTTCATTTTGGGAATTCCCCTCCCACCTTGGGGCCCAGCTTATAAAACAACAAATTTTTTTTTTAAGGAAATGGAAAGAGGCAACCAAATGATGTTGATGAAAAATGAGACCTGCTGAACCAGCAATGACTTTATCACATTTGGTCGGGAGGTAATTCAACGGAGGCAAAGCAAGCCAATTTTCATTGAGATGAGTGGAAGTGGTGGCATGATCATTAGAAATGTTGTATTGATCAAATCCAACAATGTGGTACAACTTGTTGTGAGTTTCCATAATACAAGGATGATATCGATAATATGTTCGTGTATTTTTGTTTGCAAATTTAGTGGGTGACCATGCTCTCAACCATGTGTTTGTGGAGAGTTCTAATCTACTTGGAGATGTTTTGCATTGTGATGCAAGTAAGTTCCATGCTGGATCCAATTGAAAAATGGGACATTTCTGCATTTAACTTGTGGTTCCATCTTGCATTAGTTAGTCATTTTCTTTCTTACATTCTTCTTGTAATGAATTTTTTTTCTCAAGATTGCAATTTATTATTGCCCACAATCATAAAACAAGGAATCAAAAATGAAATAGGTTCAGCAAATTTAATCAATACAAGAGTGAAAGATGAATAATTTATCAATTAAAATTGACATAGTCGTGCAAGTGTTGAGAATTTTGGGCTTTAAAACAATTGTCCATATGTTGGGAAATTTTTGGGTTTTAATTTTTCAATGAATTATGGAGGTGTTGATAATTCTTTTGGTTTTGAATTTTTGAAAGAGTTGTGGAGGTGTTGGGATTTTAGGTTTTTGACGTGTTTATACTTTTACTAAATGAAACATTAAATTTGAAAACATTACAAGTGCAAAACAAACCTTGTGACATTGCAAATTGGTGCTGAAAATTGTAATCATTCAACAAACCTGGAAAAGATGGCCAACATTGGCGGGAGTTAAAAGATGTTGAGCATTTGGATTCTTTAAGATAGCCAAGATGTCCGGCCCACTAATGTCCTCCCATGGAGATACTATGACCTTATCATTGTCCATTGTGGAACTTGTCATCTTAAATAAAGAAAAAAACTATCATTGTTATTCATGTCACAAAAACAAATTCACAACTATAGAATTTTAACATTGCAAGCAAAGGTTATATGATGTGTCAAACACAATTTTGCAATAACATTCCCATGTAACCTTTCAAGAAATTTGCACCCATAAAAATGAAATGAAACGTCATGATACCATTTGATTTATAATCAACAGACATGCCACAATGAATTAATGTAGCAATTTTGGATGGATGTGAGCTAAACAAAATTCATTGATCCCTATCCTTGACTAATTACCTTTATTTAGTAAATTAGTCTATTTAATCTTCTACCTACCAATATATATTTTTTCAAAAATAATATAAAATCTCTTCCCTTTTAATTTTTCTTTACTAACCTTTTTCCTCCCATTACCTACCAACTAAAAGTAATTGCCCCTAAACATACATACTAGTTCCTACTTTCTTGCCTACCTACCTACCTGCCTAATGTGACCTACTTAGCCACTTACCTATTCATCACTTTAAAGGATGCATGAAGAACAAGTGGGTGTAGTCGTGGTAACACGTACACATCAAATATTCTAGGAATATTTCCCCAAAAGCAATCACAAAAACAATCGAAAAGCAAATGGGCGTGCCTTATATTATCCAGTTTGCACCCACGTAGATAAAATTTATTTTCCCCCACCTACCTAGTACCTACCTCCCATCAACACAACCCTCCTACATGGACTCACCTACCTAAACACCTACTATTTCCTCCTATTGACTAACATCAAATGAAACCTATTGACACTAAAAAAAACATAATGTCAACAATAACAAATGCAAGTATTGCAAAAGTGGAATAAGTTTGTGAACCATGTGAAAAGTCTGATAATTATAATATCACAAATGGGTTTTTTTCAAGACGATGACCATAAGTATGTGGCAAATTAAAATTTTGACAAGCAATCACTTTTAAATGGAAGATAATAAGAAATGTGATGTGAGCCATTTTTAAAATTCCATTTCAAACATTTATTTGTTGACTAATTCAAATCAAATCCTACTATAACCTATAAAAAAAGGTTCTATATTATATTGCATATACCATAAATATACACTATTAGAAAACATGGTTTTTTTTATTGGAAAATTTAGTCAAAAGTACCCAATTACAACAGACATAAAAAAGACCACTCCATCATTTTGGACAAATCAATTTTGACATGTCTGTTGTGATTGGGGTGGTTTCTTTTACTAGACTATCTTATTAGTCATTTTGACTAGTCAATTTTTTTCCCAAATTAAAAAAAATTGTGGCAAGTAAGTAGGTAGGTAGGTCATAAAAAGGCAAGCATGCAAGTAGGTAGATAGGTTGTAAAAAGGTAAGTAGGTAGGTGGTAGCCTACCCTACATACCCTAGCCCTTTAAACATATACATAGGTACGTAGTACATGTATGTAAATAGGTGTGTGGGAAAGTAGGTAAGTAATACATCCATGTAGGTGGGTGGGTGGGTAGGTAGGTAGGTTATAAATGGGTGAATAGGTAGGTAGGTAATACATTTAAGTAGGTTATAGGTGGGTGGGTAGGTAGGTTATAAAGTTGTAAGTGGGAGGTAGGAATTAAGTATGTAATAGGCATAAGATGTCCCATTTGACTAGCGTTATTTAATTTGATTAAATGTATTAGTCAAATAAGTCACCCTAGTTAAGTTAATTTGTCAAAAAATACATATTTCGAACCCCTAATCAAAATGGACATGTCCAATATTTAAAAAAGACCAATTAATCAACTTGAACCATTTGAAAAACCATGTTTTGTAGTAATCATACCCATTATTCCTCAAATTAATCTACTTGGTTCAAATAATATTAAATAACATTAATTTTGTGAAAATCAAAATGTAAATCCTACACACAAAAAATGAAACCCCAAATTAAATGCAACACATTTTGGAGGTGTATCCTTTATGCACACCCCCCCCCCCCCCCCTAATGTGCAAAATAATGTTCCAAAGATAATTTACAAAATGAAATACCCTTATGTTTCTATGAACTATGATCACAAAGAGCAAAATGGTCATATTCCTAAATCCAATACCTTCAATATAATGTCACAATTTAGGGTCATTATCTTTTAGGGATGCATAATGTTACGGTTTAAGGTTATTATATTTGTTTACATTTAAGTGTAACATATTTGATAATTCCTTTCAATTTTTTCAATGTTTTTTGTACATACATGAACAAAGATATTCATTCTTTGTTATTCCAAAAAATTATAAGATCTTGTAGCAACTAGATGGGCTTGATGTTGTTGGATTGAACTTCTTACAAAGGAGTATGATGTTATTTGCAACTTGCAATAGAAAAGAAAGGGAAAAAAAAAAAAAAACAATGGTCAAAATGCATTCAAAGGAGCTCCAAATATTACTATATATTAAAAATGCATGTCATTTCCCCAAAAATAACTCTTTCATGCAAATGAATTTTTGAGTGATTTTTTTTACTTGTTATGAAAAATTATTAGATTTGCCCCAATAAATCATGTTTTAAAAATTCATTGTTGAATTAATAGGAATTTGTAAAAGCACATGTAGATTCCTTAGAAAATTTATGTTTCCTCTTGGAAAATGATGATGATTTCAAATCATACCAAAAAAATGTTCATTACTTTAAAATTCAATTTCATGTCTTATAAACTGCAACTTTGTTCAACGCATCATGTACTTTATACCCTACATATATGTGGCAAAACACTCTTGAAATTTTCAAATTTTCAAACATACTTTGAATTTTCAAAGTTTTAAAGTTTTACATTTTCAAAAGTATGAATGTTTTTTTAATGTGTCTAATAGGTTAATATCATTTAATATTTTCTCACTTTTATTATATGAGTCCTTTGGAAGTTCTTGTTGAAGTCCAAATTTAAAAAGCAAAAGTGTTTTAAGATTAATAAACCATAAGCAAGGAGTTGTCATAACTTGTTTTGGGAAAAACAATTTGGACCATGGGGCTTAAATTTTAAGCCCACAAGTACATTACCCTATTTGAATAGAAATCCAAATAAGCAAATACACCCATAGTCAATCAAAACCAATGATTTTCAATATTTGTAAATGGTGCACAATAGGGCCATAATAGGGTAATTCTTTAGTTTGAACTAGAAAAAACTTCACAAAACCTAAAAACTATTTCCCCATTGGTCCAACATGTTTATATTTCTTGTTTTGTCAAAGATTTTCAAAGTAGACCTAGGCTACCACCTCCTACCCATGTCCATTCAAACCTTTTTCTTGTTAGTTTAAAAGTGTTCTCACACCTACCACCTAGCACGCACACTTGCAAAGCTTCCTCCAATCTTGTAATTTTGGAGGTCACAAAAACATATTTATTACTTGTTGAAAATGCAAGCAGGATGAAGGTGAAGTTGAAATGGGACAATTTTTAAAAAAGTTGCATGACAAGTTGGTGTTGGAAAACATTTGGCTCCATATTTTGAAGTTTGTCCATGGCAAGATTAAATTGTTATATTCTTTAGTGTCAATCTTTTTAACAATGCTTGGAAGTAATTAGTAGATGAAAGTGAGTCTTGGTCGTGCAGAGTGCATCTTGTTGAGTTTCAACATACCCATCATCTTTTGAAGGAGTTGAAAGAGGAAAGGTATTCACAAGTTGGTCTTGAAGGGTAGAATTTAGAAGAATGGATGTATGATGATTATTGAGAGTCATAAAATTGGTAATAGTCCAAGCTATTATCATCTTGTAGGAAGTTAGTTATAAAAATCACTACAAAAGATATTCAAATGAAGTGATTTTACATATCTTCATTTTTTTAGGGTTTTGTTATTAGAATATTTCCTTCTAGATGGTAATTTCATGATAATGAGTTTGAAACCTAAATGTTTATCTAGAGGTTTGTTTTTTCCAACCAACTTCTCATGTGATGACAATAATACATTAGCTTTGCATGTGTTATCTACAAAACCTTAAACCCTAAAAATTTTGGTGGGTAAAAGCTAAATGTGCATTTGTTTATGTTGTGATAGAAGAGTTGATTAATGCAAAAAAATTATCATGATCAATAGTTTTTTTTCAAATACTTGGGATGCATATTCAAGTATTCACATGGAAATTTTTGTGTGTGTATAGTTGTAATACAACTAAATTAGTGGATGAATTTTAGGTCAAATTTTATATCTTTGATGAGCACATTGTTTGAAAATTTCTATGTTGAAGAGATGGTTGTGATATGATGTTTATTGTTACAAGTTGGATAGACATGTACATGCTTTTGCGACTGTTTTTACAATGGTTGTAGTTTTTTTTTTTTTTTTTTTTTAAATAATTTCAAAATGGTTTTAGATGTATTTGTGGTTTTTGTTTTGTAACTTGGCTTGAACTAAAACAATTTCAAGGGAAGGTAAAACCTTTAATGGGTAGAAGATGTTATGAAGATTTTGTGTTTAGGTTAAGGAGTCAAGATTGGCAATGTGGGGAGACTAAAGGTGTGGTATCATCAATTACAATTTTTGCCATATCCCCCTTCTTTCCATGCAATATGTCCTTGGGTAAATCAATGAAAGTTACTAAACAATGAACTACTTCCAAGTAGAATATTTAATTACAAATTTTGTGGCATATCCAACTATCTTAACATTGTGCACACTAATAGGTTTGAATTGCCTTTTCATTCCTAGTCTACTTTTTTGGACCTCCTTTTGTTTAGGTGAGCTTGAAGGGTGTTTCCATGGTATGGTGTAAACACTTTGTGTCAAAACTATAAGTACATATGGTATCAAAGTAGCAGCACATAAAATTTCACTCACTTTGAATTCTTTTAGAAATCGCATAAAATTGATTTGGGCTTTGAAAATAAGACCAATTATATAAACCATGAATATGAAATTGATTGATAATTTTGTCTTTATGGAAATTTACACCAATAATTTTATAAAAGTTATTTAAAACACCTTATTTAACAATAGAATATCATTTTTCATTAATTTTAAATTTCCACTTTATTTTTATAGAATGATAAAGACAACCCAACTCCATCTTTAATGGAAGAACATTTTACAACTTAAAAATATCATAATCATTGAGATTACAGTAACATAATGTATTATCAAATACTTATATATCATTTAATATAAACTTCCTGCTTTTATGACAAATTGAAATTTTTGATGTGGAAGATTATTCATTACGGTGGTTTTTATGTATGTGCAAAGTTTCATGAACAAATTCCCATTGAAAATAATATTTTCTAGTCCTTTTTTACATTGCAATGTTTGTGACACATTGTTACAAATTAAAAATGTACTCCAATTAATAATTACATTTTTGATATGTGCACCAATTTCACAACATTTTGACAATTTAAGATTTTATACACCTTTAATTGCACATTTCCATAAAAAAAACCTTCTCCAAATATTTTTAAAAAACACATTAAAAATGTGTTGCAATGAAAAATGTCAAACTACAACTCATTTTTGTCTACACTATACCATGGAAACACCCTAAATACTACTTCAATGAATTGCCAAGATTTTGTGAAAGATTCCACACCAAACATAAACAAGGGTAAGTATCATCAAGGTTCCATGATGCAATGTTTGTTGAACTATAATTATCTTTTCAATTATATAATTGATCCCACTTAAAAATCTACAAAATGTATAGAATTTATCATTTTCCAAGCCTCCAAAGCATTTGTCTTATAACATTATTATATGTCAATGGTCATAATTAGGTGTTATGCCATGACCTTTCTTTGAAACCTTATATGTTGTTTTGTTTAACTTGTTGTTTGCAAGATTCATTCATTGTTATAGACCTTTGATTTTGTAGTTGAACACATGTTCTAATGTGGTATTGGGGTTGTATAGATGGCAATTTGAGGAACAAGAAAACAACGTATGTTCATAGGGAAACAAAAAGTTTGGAAAAACAACAAGACTACAACTTTAAAAAGGCAAATGTAAGATTTTCCTTTCAACTTAATTTCAAATTTTTGTTTGCCTCAATTGGAGATGATGTTTATATTATCAAGACCCACTATCACCCTTGTTATGTGACATTTCATAAAAAACACATCATTGTGAGTTTATAATAATATGGATTGGTTATTATAAGGACATATATGATTTTTTAGACTTGCAAATTGGTTGCATTTTTCACCTATGTATTGAGTTATGAATTACATTTAGTGTAGGCCTAACAAGGAATGTGAATAGAAGTGGAAATCATGTGTTACATTATCAAAGTCTAGATGCCAACATCATGACCCACCTTCACTCCCCAATGACATGCTTCAAGTAGGTTGCTCAGAAGCAACCCACAAGCTTCGTAGGTGGAGAAAATCTCAATCATTTGCTGATAAATTTGTGAATGAATTATTTAATGCCAAGCATAGGCTTGATGAAAATGAAAGGAGGGAGACATTAAACTGATCTAAAGTGTTTGAACATGATAAAGTTCAATCAATCTTGCCAGATTATGTTTAGAAAACCAAAGATGCAAAGAGGTTGCATAACGTTCTTGAAAATGTGAAATCTAACTATGTTAAAGTCTTTACCAATAAGAGTTGTCAAAACATGGTCTATCATAATGCATTTCTTTCTATTATTGTTTTTAACAAGGAAGGTGCTTCCCAAACTTTTCTTTCCAAAACAATAGATGTTAGTCAATACATATTCCTTTATGAAAGATGTAGTAAGAAGGATCCATGTGGACCAACTAGGGAAAACATTTGGGGAGGCCTTCCTCGTAAATGGTGATGTGATTTGCTTAATGAAAAGGAATGACCTCATCAAGAAATGGTGGGATATATCAACAACAATTTCACCAACAAAAAGGATGTTAAAAGGAGACAAATATGTCCAAAAACTTTTGAGCAACATGCCACCCACTACTTATAAGAATCATAGGCAACCCACCTTATAATTTCACCATTTAATTACTTATATAGATATTGTTCAAGTTTCATAATTGAAGCTTAGGGTAGTGGGGTACTTGATTAGACATTTTGTCTACTTGTAAGGAAATGTTATTGTAAAAGGCAAGAGGAGACTTGAAGGGACGTGGATGTAATTCCACATGAACATATGAACCCAAAGTGACAATCATCCATTAGGAGATTTAACCAAGTTAAATATTCAAAAGGTTTTAAAACTACATATCCTTTTATATCTATGGCTACATGTTTGTACCATGTATAGACATTCAATGATGCTTATTAAACTATGGTCAAATTCTGGCTATTGAAAATTTTAAAACCAATTTGTTTCAATATTTTTTATTTAATTTTTTTTCTTTTTGGCCATGTATATATCCATTAAAAAAAGGTTTTCAATAGTTTTGGCATTCGTTATTTTTTTTTCAAGCTAGTTATTATCCTCATGACCACCTTATTATCCTCATGTCCCTATTGTTGGAGTCAATTAGAAGTCAATTCTCCCAAAAATATGACAAAAAAGGCGGATGAAGACCAAATGTGGCTCTTAAACACATTCACTAATCCTTATCAATTTTTTTTGCATAGTGCAAGTGGTAATCATCCATAGGAAGTTGTAAAAAAGATGACAATTGGCCTTAGGAAGATTTAAGAAGGCCTGACTATAAACCAAATTTAAAGTATAAATCATTTAAACAACCTAAACTATAATTATAATTATAATATACAAAGTTGGCCCAAAAATTCCTCGTGTCACCTTTTGTCAATTGAAACCCTCCAAAGTCACGCCACTTTCAAAAAAATAAATATGCATGTACGCACACACACACACACACATATAATGTTACATTCACATGTATGAAGTTAGGTTATCAGTAATCATTATTATCAATGACATGTTTATTACATTAAATTCACATATGCAATGTTAGTTAATGTTAAATCTTATGTGTCATCCTATGTGGCAGTGAATGTTAAATAGACCTTTAGTTATTGTTAGGGAAATGTTAAGCTGTCATTAAATCTTTCCCAAACATGGATATTACTTTAATTTAAAGATGTGATATTTTTAAATAGAAAGTTGTTTTTTTTTCCTTTTCAAACTAAGTTTTTGGGATTGTAGCATTTCTTTTTTTCTTTTCAAGCAATCTTGGTTACTTTGCTTTTGCTCAACTATTATCATTTGTAGTGAAGAAGGGGATTATATATGAAAGACATTAATGGGTGAAATTTTCATGCCCCTCATTTTTTGTGTAGATGTAATCCTGTCATACCTACATGCCTTTTTCACTTTCTCAAGAGAGTATGACATGTGACCTTACCAAAAAACAAAAAACACTCAAAGAAATTTTGTATAATGTAATTGGAGGGCATTTTGTTAAAACATCTCTAGAGGTGGTGCTCACAAATTAATCTTGGAAAAATATTTCTTACATTTACAAATATCAAACATGTCTTGTGGTGGTTAATGTGTGACTTTAGGTAAATGCATACTAATGTGTCCCTTTTTGTGTCACAATGTAAATATTCTTGACCCTCCAATTACATGATGTTTCTTAAGTTAGAATTTTTTAAAAATTTGAAAAAAGGGACTCATATATATGATCTGCATTATCATAGAAATAACATATTATAAAAGAAAAACCATATGCTCATTTTTTGGTTTAAGGGGGACTTTAAGACTTGTGTCTTAAATTTAGTCACAATCCTTATTTAGTCCCTAAATAATTATAAATGGACTCATAGATCTTGGGTTATTAAATTACTTGTTTCATAATACTTTGTCACAAGTTGTATGATCAAAATGGAGACTAAAATTCTTATTAAGGATGTAATTTTTAATGAAATTGGCCATTTGACTACTTATTTGGAAGGTCAAAATTCACAAGTACTTTTCAATATGTATTTTTTGAGTTTGATTCAAGTGTTTTCATTGAATGTGTGTTATAATGTATTAGAAAAAATGTACAACACATAGTTCTTGCAAAATTTAATTTGTAATTGGAACCTTCATTTTAAAGGTGATGACAACACCAAAAAAATGTAGAAATGGACTTTTTCGATGCATTTTTCGGTCCACCATAATATGCATTTACCCTTTTGGATTATACCATTAAATGTCAAAAAGTCAAAATTTGTGGTTTTGGTAAGAAAATAGTTTTGGCCCAACAAATTAATGAATCTTACAATGGCTAGTAAAAGGTGTGCACGAGAGGTATTTACTTATAGAAAAAAAATGCAATAACTATGATGTAACTATTGTTTAGTATTTCTTATCAACATCCTATCATAATAAGATCTTCCCATAATTGTTGAATAATGTTTCAATAATGTTTCAAAGATGACATCATCTCAATCACTATTCATTAACCTTTGTACCTCCAAAAATTATTAGGAGAATATGATGGCTAAATGCAATCATAGAATATTGTTCCAACCAATGACTATGGTTGATCAATAATCATTTTCCCATGATTTTAGAATAATGTTTCAAGCATAAAAAAAAATTGATCACTATTCATAGAACTTGTACCTTCAAAATTATTTGGAACAATCCTAATCGCAAAATATGCCTTATCCACCTCCAAGATAATAGGTATTTCCTTTTGAATACATTTTCAAGCATATTTCAAACTTGATCATTATTCACAAAAATAAAAATTGGAATACCATTCCAATGCCAATGAAGCTTGATTAGTATATAAATTGGACTAAAATTTAACCCCAAACATTTTTTTGATAAAAAAATGTTATGCCATATTGGTTGCTAATGGCATTTTTAAACATGCAATGCAAAATCTTATCAACCTTAAACATAAAAATTGTACCATTGAAAGTTTTGAATTTTAGCATACTTGGGAATACAAAATGTACCTTCTCCACCAACATGCACTTTTAAGTTTACACCAAACACATAAAGTGAGAAATCAAATCAATGCATCAACGATTGTTTACAACATTAAAACCAAAATTTAAATGTGTTTAAATACCTTTTGGTAGCCAAAAAATGAAATATAAATCAATATCATCTTTATTTTCATGAATGTTAACTTCATAATCTTTTGTGAATGCAATAGTGGTGAATAGTGAATTTTTCACCACATGACCTTTGATGTAGGAATTTGAAGTCTTTTCCTTTTATTCTCAACATTTCCATCACCTTTGGAAATACTTGTATCAAAATTCAATTAAATTTTCTCAACAAAATCATTCAAATCCTTTTCAACTTCTGGCACATGATGTACACACCTAAAAACACAACAAACAAACCCCATAAGCTTCATAATTTGAAATGAACACCCCAAACACAACACATTATAAAAAGTTTTTTACCTTCCATGGGTGGCAACACCAAACATGTACATTTTATTCCTCCAACCAAACACACATAATTTTGATCCTCCCATGGTCAAAACTCGTTTACATTCATTTGCATTTCTTTCCCAACCATTTTGTTTCCTTCACAAGATGAAATAACATTTTGTAATAAAACTATAACAATTGTATACATTTTGTCTTATTGCATATTGTTGAATATTCCAAAATTTGGAAATTCAACAATTCAACTTGAAGATCATGTTTTTTCATGTAATAGTCTTAGCTTCTTATCCTTGAAAATGTGTAAGCACTTGACATTTGATGGAAGATAACTCATGTATTTAGCCAAGAATGGATTAGCTCCTCCAAACTCCACACTAGATTGTACAAAGAAGGTTCATCATTCAACCCTATTATGAATACTCAACATGTAAATAATCATGTGCATTGTGAAAGAAAATGCAATAAAATTTACATGTCTTTTGGACTACATTGTCCAATTGTTGTTTATGAAGATTTTGGACATGTTTTGGTCATGCAATATGTTCTTCAATTCTCTCAAAGCAAGTAGGCACAAAAATGTCACAAATTTTACAAACCATATAATGCCCTAGGTTGCACCCCATTCTACAATTTTAGACACAAAAAACAATGATAAGATACTTACACATGCATATAACAATTGCAATAAAAAAGAAGTTTCGAATAAGAAAATATTAATTGAGAGACATTTAAGACATATTGTTTTTTATTGAAATTTGACAAATCAAACATGAGATGGACTTTTGTTGTGCACTTCGATATGGATTACACACTTTGTAACATTTTGACATTTGCACTGAAAACTAAATGGCCACATAACATATTTATTATTGTGGGGGTTTTTATTTTGAATCTTTGGAGCCAATTTGTGAGATTTTTTTTCCACAATAAATACAATAATATTCATTGGAATTACCACAAAAAATGTGCATTTTTTGTCACCTCATTTTGCCCTGACTACCCTTGATTGTTTAGTGGAGGCAGGCCTGAGGGCTCAAAACACAATCTAAATTTTGGTGCATGCAAAGTCAAAGATGTTTAAAACACATGAACCTAGATTAGTTATTAAGAAAATCACAAAAAATGAATCTATAACCTCTTATTGATATTCATAATTCAAACCATTCACAAAGGAAAGATAATTGAACATGTGATTCAATCTACATTGTTGATCATGGGTTTGCAAATTGGTGTTGTATTTGTGGTATGTTGCCCTTGAGATGTGGCTAAAGTCATCCATTGGAATAAAATAAATATTTTTCATCAAATTTGTTAATTTCACATGCAAATTCACATCATAAGACTAGGATGAAACCATTGCGTGATATCAATCCTAATAAATGGGCCTTGAATATCACCATGTGGATCTAGATAAAAAATACTCAATAGTTTAAGTTTTTTTTCGAATTATTCAAAATCCGCTTTTCAATTTTCCCCCATGTATTTTGCCATCCTTATGCCTAGTGTTGCCAACAAAAAAAAGAAAGGAGTTAATAAAACCATTATCATGAATCACTTTCATCACATAAATGGATGAAATTATGTTCATTTATGTTCTTTTAATCATCAAGTGCCAATGGGTGTAGATAAACATTTCAATAATCTAGCCAAAATTGCACCAAAACCTGCAAAAATATACATTTTGTCTCCATTCTTTACAATAGGACTCATTCATAATCCTAACAATTTAGCTTTTAATATATTAAAGCAACAAAAAAATCAACAATATCCACATCCAACCTATAGGAAGGTTCACATCATTTTATGTTCCATGCCCGCTGAGCCCAAGGTACAAAGAAACATACAAAGAAATAGTGGTTGATATTTTTGCACCTTTTTCCTTTATAGAAAAAAAAACTTCTTATGTGAATGGGGAAACAAGATGTGGAAGTTGACATACCTAGGCACACAACAAAATTTAAGATAAAAAATTGGTAGATATCTTTTGCAACCACAAACCCTCTTCCACTCCCCCAATAACAATGTTGGGTAGCAATTTGTTAATGGCAAACTTTTGTCATTTGGATTTTTTTTCAAAACATATTATTCAACATGAGATGTTTTCTTTTTTTCCCCTAAAAAGGTGCCCAAGAAGAAACCATAAAGATTAACAAGTTTCTACCCATTAAATTCAAACAAGTAGTAAGAAATACTTTCAAATTTGGTTTGTATCCAAACCTAGCTAAATTTCCTTGTCAATCCTTAATGATATCACAAAATTGAAAACAAACATTTTGATGCCATAAATAATTCAACCCTCCCTTTAGTTTGCAAAAACATTTTCCACTCTCGACTTTGTCATAAAAATAGAAAAAAAAACAATTGGTGGGTTTGATGTTGTGCATCATTAGTACCCCAACAAACAAGGGAAAAGAAAACCTTCTTTGGGCCTTAGCCAACTCCCCATTACAATAGCACACACAAAGGTGTGCATGTGCAACAACTAATGATGCAAAATCCTTTCACCTTTAGCTTGCAATTGTCCCTTGGTTCAGGTTGATTTTGTGTGTCAACACCACAAAAAAAAGCATCTCATAAGGCCCTAGCCGACTCCTTGCTACAACTTTGTGTAATTTTGTTACAAAAGAAGATGTTTTTTTTCATGAAAATATGACATTGTTGTCTCAAGAAAAGGAGAGGAAAGGAAAAGAAACAAGGGGCGAGAGAAAAAAACCTTCCACCATCTCAACACAAAGAGACAAAGAAAAAAGAAAAAAACGTGAGAGAAAAAGGGGGTTGGACAAGAAGATTTCTCATCTGTTTCAACATGAAGAGAAGAAAGAAAAAACAAACAAAAGGAAAATACACAAAGGGGGTGGACAAAAAAACCTTATATGTCTTTCTAAACGCAAGGAGGAAAAAAAAAAAAAACAGAGAGAAAGGGGGTTGGACAAAAAGAACTTTTCATCTATCTCATAAGGAGAAAAATGCAAGTCGGAGAAGAAAAAAATAAGGGGAAAAATAATAAAAGAAAAAGGGGGCCGGACAAGAAGACCTTTTGTGACAAAAAATTAGGGCACTTGACAATCAGAACATAGATCACACATATATTGAATGGTAAATACATTCTTAGAGTTTCCCATTGGCATGAGCCATTGGCCACCTAAGTTTTGTCCTATAACCACTTAAATCACTGCCTTCTTCATCAAAGAGAAGCTTGAGGTTTCTAAGAGGTCAAATCGTTTTGATCTCTTTCTCTTGAGCCCACTAGCCTTTTTCTTCTCAAACTCTTCAAACCACACGTACCTAGAACTACATTGAACTTCCATAGGAACCCAAATTCTTTTTACATTTGGTAACATAGATCCCTTAGCCTAAATAGACTACATAATCTGGTGTTCTTGACACCATCCCTCAACTTAACAAAATATGGAAACAAGAAAACAACACATATCAGTTCCCCCAATGATTGCTTCACAAGTTTTACAAAGAACCACAACCCTCTTTCATATGATCCACCTTGTAACTTCAATGGATTGTTGCAGTTCTTCAAAGTTCCCAATAATCTGGGTGCTCTCTCATGAAATGCAATCCAACAACACCCTTGTACAAATCAACCCAAAACACACACTTTGAGAAGAATTTTTGGTTGTTCTTGAGACCTTTAAACTTTTCATCATCCCCCTTATCAACCATTAAAACTAGCCTTTAGATAGAAATTTTGCTTCCTTGAATACATAACGTAGCGGATTTTCTTGTACTTAGTTGGAAATAGAGATCTAATCCCACTTCTTGAAAAAAAAACCTGTATTTTCCCCCCTTGAAAAAACCAAAACCATTCTATTTATCTATTTTGTTGTTCATCCTTTTGTCGTTCCACTTTGAGATTTCTGCCGATCAAAATTCATTTGGCAGCTCCCTTGCCACATAATCATCTTGCGTCCAACAACAACACACACATCCCAAATAGAATAAAACGACATAAAGATTTCAATGTCATAAAACACCATCGCATCTCCATTCAATGCTCTTCCTTGTCTCCACATCGTTGAAAAGTAAACACTACTAGCCGCCAACAGGAAAAACATCCTTCCTTGAAAACCCTAGAACCATTTTATGTTCACACCTAAAACCCTGAAGTTAGAAACTTGTTATATTTTTATCTATTTCAACAAGGAAGGAAAAAAAAAGGAAAAAAAAACAAGGGGTTAAACAAGAAGAACTCCTCACTACTATAGAAGTGGGGTGCAATTTATTAGCCTAAATCATTATGGGACGTTAAAAGTGAAATAACTTCATTGTATTTAACTGATTTCACTATAAATATTATTTATTATAGTAAATATTTTTATTTTTATGTTTTTAAAAATATTTTATCTATGCTACTTTATGATATACCCTATATTATTTTAAACTAATTTAATTATTGTAACTTATATTTTATGTTACTATAGGTTATTATAAATTATTGTACCTTAAACTAATATACATTATTTTACCTTAAGGTATCTTAACTAACTTATCATAAACTTTTAAGTTATTTTAAATTAAGTTAATCAACTAACTTTAGGTTATATTTTAGGTTATTTTATTTCAAGCTATACTTTAAATTATGCAAGGTCATTTTACTTTTATGTTATTATAAATTATTTTTATCCTAAGTATAATAACTTAAAATAATTTTAAATAAAATATAATGACCCAAGGTAAAATAATTTAGAATAGAAAATAATAATGTATGAAAAATAATTTTAAATACTTTACAATACAATAATTGCCAATACCATATGATATTATAACATAGAATATCCAACAATAATTTACAATATAATAATTCATCAATAGTTGTTATATAACATATAATAACTAACAATAATTTATAATACAATAACCATTTATAACCATTAAAAAAATAGCCATCAATACCACTAATGAAATTACCACCAATGGCCTACAATGGAATAACCACCAATAGCCATCAATAGCCATTAATATAATAACCATTAATATAATATAATTAATGAACACCAATATCCACCAATAGAATATTCACCAATAGCCATTAATATAATAATCATTAATAACCACCAATATCTACAATAAAATATTCGCCAATAATCATTAATAGAATAATCATCAATAACTATTAATAAAATAGTCACCAAAAGCCATTAATAAAATAGCCATTAATAGTCATTAATAAAATAGCCACCAATAGCCACCAATAGCCATTAATAAAATATTCACCAATAGCCATTAATAAAATATTCACCAATAGCCATTAATAAGATATTCACCAATAACCATTAATATGATATTCACCAATAGCCATTAATATAATATTCACCAATAGCCATTAATATGATATTCACCAATAGCCATAATAGAATATTCACCAATAACCATTAATAACCATTAATAAGATATTCACGAATAGCCATAATAAGATATTCATGAATATCCATTAATAAGATATTCACGAATAGGCATTAACAAGATATTCACCAATAGCCATTAATAGAATATTCATCAATAACCATCAATAAAATATTCATCAATAACCATTAATAAAATATTCACCAATAGGCATTAATAAAATAGCCACCAATAGCCACCAATAGAATAACTAGTAATGGCCATTAATATAATAACCACCAATAACTATTAATAGAATAACCACTAATATGCATTATAGCCACTAATAGAATAGGTACCAATAGCCATTAGTAACACCAATAACCATATATTAGAATTATTTAGGATTGCCAAAAATAATTTACGGTGAAATAATTTATAATAGACAAAAATAATTTAAGGTGAAATAACTTATAATAACTAAAAATTGTCAATAATAACATAAGGTGCAATTGTTTTTAATAGACAAAAATAATTTGTAATAGATGCAAGTACCCTAAACTAAAATAATTTACAATAGCCAAATTTTTTTATAATGGCTGAAAATAACCTAAAGTGAAATAAGCTAAAATAGTTTAAAATAATTTAGATTAACCAAAAATAACCTAGGGTGAAATAATTTAAATTAATTTAAAAAATCATATAATACTGAAAATAACTTAACATAGGTAGTATTATCATATTAACAAAAAAATTATCCATTTATTTATTTTTGTGTTTTCAAAAGAATGGTCATTGAAATGTTATTGAATAATGATATTCAACTTTTCTTTTGTTCAAATGATTTTAAACTTTCAAAAGGAAATAAATGTAATTATGTACATTATTAAATTATTAAAAAATTTGAATAATTTCATTTGAACAAAACTTCAATAAGATATGAATTTTCAAAGTTTATCTTTTTGTAATGTTTAAAATAAAATATTTGATAAATAGAATGTAATGTAACATATTATCACAACAAGTGGGATTGCTTGATGGTAAAGGTGTTTACCTCCATTCCAAATATCAAAGGACCAAACCTCATGAGTGGTGTTGTGGTTGACCAAATATTCTCCTATTGAATTCCTATAATAGGTGCCTAGGTTGATTATGTGGTTTACCTACCTACCTACTTAGGTTAGGTTAAAAACCTAGCCTAGTTAGTGACACATGTTAATAAATCATAGGTTAAAAAAATCATGAAATTATCAATAATAATATATATTAAATAATTAAAATTTAATTGATTTCCATGTTGGTTAATTAATTAATTAACAAATGAATGGTTTGGTAAATTTGTATTTCACTTGAGAATAACCTTGTTTCACTAAGTACTAGTGAAACAATTCATTGTCCGTAACAATTAATCCCGGTTCACTAAGGGGTTAAACAATTTCACCAGGTAAAAATGTTCAAATTCATTCAAAATTTAATGAAACCCAAAGTACACTAAGACACATTTTGTAATAGTGATGCAACTTCAATTGTTCCAAGTTTTAAAAGATTTTAAGCATCACAAGACTTAAATCAAGCACAAGTAAATTTATGAAAGTGGTGGGAAACAATTTGCCATGTTGTGAAAAAGAGCACAATACACATTATTGTGAATATAGTAGCCAAGTTGGATTGGTAAATCTGACACATGGATGTGAAGGTTGCCTTTCTAAATGGTAATTCAAAATAAAATCTAGATTGTCCTCATATTCTTGAAAGGCTTGTCACACCAAGACATGATCAAAGCTTTAAAATGTTATTTATGGTAAAAAACAAGCGTTATGAACCTAGTACTAAAAGATTCATGAATTTTTTATGGAATGACAAGGAACTATGTGGATTATGATTTCTATTACCTTGGACAGGGTGATCTTTTAGTGTTCCTCATGGTGTATGTTGATGATGTGGTTCTCATGAATAATGACATTGTTAGAATTCACAAATTCAAATAGACACTAAGCTCTCGTTTCCAAGTTCTTCATTGTTAGGACCTTTGGCCTTTATGTGGATGTGGAATTCATCAAAGTCAAGATGGAATGCTATTGACCCAACAAAATCATGCCTTCAAACGTCTTAAGGAGTTGGAGTTAAGTGGTTGTAACCTTAGAAGTGTACCATTACTTGATGGAACTTGCTTGGAAACTAAAATGCATCAACCCCTTGTTGATGTGACCCAATTTTAATAAATGGTAGAGAAGTAAAATTACCTCACTCAAACACATCTTGATAGTGATTTTGAGGGTTAGCTTCTTGAATTGATTTATAGCAATTTTGTAAGTCCCTTGCCTCAATTTAAAAACAAACATTTTTTAGTATGTCAAAGCAACTTTTGATCATAGGGTCTACTATAGGATGGGGGAAGTTCGACATTGATTGTTGGTTTGATGTGGATTGATTTGAACCAAAGGTGATCGACCTCTAGCTACTTGTACATGATAGGTGGTGATCCAATAATTTGATCAAGCAAAAATTAGCCTATAGTGCTTGTGTCTTCCTCAGAATTAAAGCATAAAGTTTTAACATAAGCAATGAAGGAAGGAATGTGGTTGAGGGGTGTATTGGACAAGTTGGGTATGAGGATCCCACTTGACCCATCACCATGAAATGTGACAATCAAAGTGTGAGTAAAATGTCAAAGAATTTTGTGTTTCATGCACAGACAAAACACATAGAAGCACAATTTCAGTTGATGAGGGAGAAACTTGAAGATGGAACATTTGAAATTGGACATGTGCAATCTAGGTTACAACTTGTAGACATGCTAACAAAGCCGTAATTGGGCAAAATCGTCCACAAAAGACTAAGGGATAATATAGGAATCATTTCAGCTTGTAGTTTATTACAGGCAATAGATTATTAACCTTAGTGAATGGAGTCATGTATAGTAGATTTTTTGCAATGTGCTAATAGACAATAGTGAGATAAGCTTAAATGGTATGAATAGATTAGACATTATGTACAAATTCCAAATGGTAGTCAAGAGTGAGGACGCAGTCATTAGATATTTCGAACTTAGACCATCTCAAGCAGGTAGTATGAAGAAGTCATGAATAATGATCAACATGTATGGCAAGAATTGTAACAGACTGTTGTGGAGGGAAATCTCTCCTATAGTCTTGAAATATATGCAATAAGGCACCTTGTGTGTACCAGCATGTGCACAGTGCTCTCGTGTGTTTCTTTCTTTTTCTTTGTCAATTTGTGTAGAGACAAGCAGCAATATCTGCATGGTATAAATCTTCATCACATTTTGAAAGGAGAATCTCCAAAGACATATGTATGTTTGTCCCATGTTGCAAATTAGAAGTTATGTTATCTTAGTTAATCTTTGTAAGAGGTCTAGCAACAACTGCTGCATGAATGCTGAATCTTCATCACATTCCTATTCCACTGGATGAATAGAATTTGCATCTGAGCACAAGGGTGCTAAGCATCTGTTTGTCATAATTGAAAGTATATGCACTGAAGAAAGTCATAAACAGCCAACCTACAAAGTTTGTAGAATGCTTGCCTGTTTTTTTCATCCTTGGAGATGAGACCACACATGTACTCAGAATGCAAACTTCTTGCTTGAAACAAAGCCTGACCAGTAGAAAGATTGGCTGTGGTGTCTTCAGATAGTCCACAATATGTCAAAGATATCAAAAAAAGTAATTGTACAGTTGAGTTATTTTGCAAGTCAGGTGTGGCTACACCAAAGGACTCTTATACAAATATGCTAGATTGATGTAGATGCATTCATCCCAGAGGTCATTTGGAAAGCAATGCAGTAGCAATGTAGATGCTAAAATTGGAGGCGCAATCCCCAGACATGGCATTGCTAATGGTACTGTCGCTAATTGGTCAAGTATGATGCCAAATCTGCCTTATCTGGGGACCTGCGTATGTAAATGAGCTACTGTCTGATATGGAGCATCTAGTTCCTATCACAACAGGATGCCTATGGAAGGAAGGAGTGTGTATACTTGGTGACAAGTTTACTCTCTTTGCCTCAGAAGGCATCCCCTCTGCATTGACCAGCCCACCTGCATACACCCCAAATGAACCACAATTAACTCTGCTTTGTAGCATTTGCCTTATCCTGTTGGCAGCTTTGATTTTTGTCTCAGCTCTGCATTAGTTGCATGGTTGATACAAGAGCATATCAACCAGTAACACAAAGTACCTAGGAGAGTTGAGACTTCAAAAGGATCATTTTCCTTTGTCACAGCCAGCACTTAGATATTGGAATGGAGGCATAAATGTACCATTTTTCATACTGGCTTGTTCCAAGATTGCTTGCTGTGCACAGCATCTGTGGCATACTGCATACAGTAAAATGAAGACAATCAACATCCAGTATGGGCCCAGTGCATCACTGGATCAGAATGAAGTTTGAGCAGGTACACAGAAAGATAAAAGTGTGATGTGCTTCCTCTGAATAGAATGTCATAGTACTTCCAAACTGGAGGGTGTGAATGGGTGGTTATGCTTTGTTAATGATCTAAGGCCATGGGACAACACCAAAGCTAGCATAAATGGAAGCCCCTGGTATCTGATGCATTGAGTAGACTCTATTTTGGTTGGGGTTTTAATCTTGGGTCATGGTCTGCATACACATGAACAGAATTGCTTCATCAATGTGTTAACACCTTTATCTGAAAAGTGTCTGCAAATCTAGGTTCAAATGTAAAGAGTCATAGAATGCCCATGAGCCAAAAATTGAAAGAACACAAAAACCGCCACTTTCCCACCAGGTATGATCAGCCACTGAGGGTAAAGAAAAAATCATGTCTATCAGACAACGCAGATCTCTCTGATCCACCCACATAGGCATAAGGGAGAAGTGCTACACATGGGCATTCATCAAGAAATCATCAGGAGGCATTTATTGAGAGACACCAGTTGCTTTGTTGAAATGATCTGCATGATTCTATATGCTTACCCTGAGGATGTCTGTCCTGATTTACTGTTGTGAGATAAAGAAGTCATCCTTTCAGTAGTGTCAGTATCTTGTAGCCCACAGCTGTTAGCCTCTGCAGCTGACAATTGTGGTGTCAGATTTGGGTGGATGGTACCTCTGCCATCTGGGGACATATTAGTTTGGAGTACTTGAAAAAATCCAGCAATCCTCTTTTGTCTCCTAGACAATCATCAACTAAGAGGTAAATGCATCTCTCATGAGGTCCCTTTCTTCTCAATCTTTCTGCTCCCAGATCAGACCACCTTATCTTGAACACTCTCTCCACCAGAAAATCCTCTATTCACTTAAAATAGTTCAGACCTGTTCGGAGATTCTGCAATAGTACCCCTTTAGTCCAGTGACTTTCCAAGCTGTAATCTTCCAACATCTGCCTTTTGTTCTTTCTTTTGTCTATTCACGAATTAGAAACCCCTGGACACAAGTCTTTGCGACAAAACCTCCAATAGAAGTTCGTCCTCCCCTCTGTGGCTCTCATCTCATTTCCAGGGCATGAGACTGCTCTCTCAGCAGCTACCATGTCGGAGGAGACAGACTGCAGCCAGCAAGAGACTCTTCCATTGCCTAAAATGCACATGCAGCGCATGATCAGGTAATGTGCACTTGCAGTTCTCCAATAAAGAATCACCTTTCAACATGTTATTTTCTATCACCAGACTTCATAACAGCACTTGAGAACTCTTTGTGGATCCTGCAAGAGGAACACACTGGAGACATTTTGGTGGTGGGATGAAGCTTGCAGGGGGGCTTTGCACAGGTCTCTGGTTGTCATTGAAATTTTGACAGAACTGAAGATCTTAAAGTCTGAAAAACAAAGACCTGCAACAGGGATTTGAATTGGCAAAATGAAGAGCTTCAATGAGAGTTACAACCTTTCAAGTTCTCAATCTCCAAATGCAAAGCCTTGTTCTCCAACTTGAGCTCACTGCATTCTTCTGCTAGCTTTTCCACATCCTCCTCTACAGAACCAGCAGAGACAACATTAGATTTTTATTTTTATTGGTAATGAACTGATTCATGGCCATGATGAAAGAACAATAGCCTTTAGCACCTCCAATGGGCATGGACCACATACCTGCCAATCCAATCTGAGTCAAAGCTCGCAAAAGCTCATTCTTCATGTCATCCAGTTCATAACTCATGCTCTGCAGTCACAATGCTGACATTTGTTTGTCCAGGATGAAGTGTAGAGGAACCCATTGGATTCAGAATAAACTTAGACCTTGATCATGCAAGGCTGAGTGTTTCTCTACTTCCTACAAAACTTGTCATTGAGAAAGCTTACCTCAAGAAAGGCATGAGTTTTTTCTTGCATTTTCTTACATAGTTCTTGTTGCTCTGAAAGCTGCATACAAGCAAACTTTAAATTGGGTATGAGACACCCATAATGTTAAACTGCTGCACCATGTGAAATATCCAAAGAGTATGACAACTGTTTCTACAACTGTCTCAAGAGGATTTTAGTCTCATTTCCATGCCACTTGAATACTTCCAGGTTTTAGTAGTTTCAGTCTGAAGTTTTGAGCTCATAAATCAGTTTCACCACATGGCAGTCATCCATTAATGTCTATCATCAGCATGTCTGGAACAAAAGTTCCAGAGACATGGTGATGCATTCAAGCCAATTTCAGCTCAACAATATGAATGCATGGCACAAGAAATTTCCGTGAGATGATTTATGCATTGCAACCTTTTAGGTGCCTGTTGTGATCACAGCCAATAGTCTAGAGACATAGTAAGTTTGACATCAAACCTTGGCTTGCAGTGCCTTCTCTTTTTCCTTTGATGCTTTCAATGCAACTGACATCTCCTGTAAGCCAGAATAGTTGACACAGCTCAAACTTATATTGTCTTTTTTTCATAACGTGTAATCACTTCAAGAGGAAACAGAGCCAGAAAAGTTCAAATCTCCTCTGCAAAAACTTTGTAAGTAAGCACACACACTATCTGGCAGACCTGATAAGAACATCTCTGAGCCAAGATGAAATATTTTGCCTCTTAGTGCACTGTCATGTGATCTAATCACAAACAACACTGCCTCGAAAATCAGGATGAAGCCAATTGCACACAAGCAGGATCCCAAGTATATCCTCTCATATGTTTCTCACCTCCTCTTGCATGAAAGAGTTTGCCATACTATGAGCGAAATCTGATTGTTGAGCTGATAATTACAAGTCTTCCTACAAAATCCTACTTCAAAAATCCTAGAATTCCTTAGGCAACACCAAGACTATCTACATCACTCCAACATACGATTCTGCATACAATTCTTCTGAGCAAAGTATAAGGAACAATCTTTAGAATGGCTTAGAATACTGCAACAACAACACAACAAAGAGTACTTCAGACTAACAACAAACTGTCGCCTCTCTTGTTCATATTCTGCAATATCTGTTGCTGTGTTGTTTTTGTAGGAAACGTGAAACCGGAAATGCGATTTTTGGTGTTTCGAAGTCGGATTAGCATATCTTGAGTACTCATGTCGTGATGCGCAAATTGCTTACAGCGTTTTGAAATTTGAACAACGGGAAAGCACAAGGTGTTATAGTTTAACGAGTCTTTAACGACTTTGTTGAGATCAGCATCGGTGACATTGGAGATCTTGTATGGTCCGGTTTCTCCGTTGAACTCTGCTCTTGCTATTGCAGAACATAGGCCGTGAATTAAGGTAGGGGAATTTGACGAAGCTGGAACAAGATCTCGTGTTGCCCCTAGAAACTAGTCTTACAACATTTGATCATTCACTTGTTGCAACTAATCGCGGCTCTCCTCTGTTTTCTGATATCTTGCAGCAGTTTGCAGTGAAGCTTTCTGATCAACAGCGGTACCTTGTGATGGCCTATGTAGTTTTGAA
Organism: Sphagnum tenellum; assembly: GCA_963921925.1. Taxonomy (NCBI): domain Eukaryota; kingdom Viridiplantae; phylum Streptophyta; class Sphagnopsida; order Sphagnales; family Sphagnaceae; genus Sphagnum; species Sphagnum tenellum. Next base: position 17,270,588 of record OY998149.1, read on the forward strand.
CCATGATCATCATGCATGCAGGTTCCTTTGCTAAGAATTCCTAGCCATTTGTTGGCCGGAAGCTTTTGGGGCTTCAGGATCCGGCAGTGTGACTCACTTCCGAGGCAAGCAAGCGTCCAAGGAATGCGGACAGATTGGCGGCCACAATATTATCAATGGCCAATCTGTCTGCATTCCTACGTTTACAAGAAAGCAGCTGTACATATGTCGCAGGGCTTACAGTTCCTCGGAAAGCAGAAGTGCTCCTACAACCAGGTAGAGCTTACAAGACGTCGGCGCGGGAAGGATGTCTGAGCTGAAAGTGGTTGAGACCATAGCGACCCGTGTGGAGACAGACTCTAGAGAGGTAGACGAGAAATTAGAGCGAGAAAGCTGCCTCAAGCTCAACGTCGTTCGGAGTGCACATCTACATATATTGTAACACAGAAGCTAGATCCAGAAAGCCTGATACTGAATCGCACACAAGTTATAATTTGCAGCCATAGCCTTCTTCTTTTGCATCGTCACGGTACTTATTGATCTCGTTTTCAGACGCCGGATGCTGGACCAAGAAACTAAATCGATGTAGTAAACTTTACCTCAGAATCATATCATCTCTTTCTGGAGTCGATATGTGACGAGTCAGGGATCTGGAGTTTTGCAGGTAATTGAGGGGTGGAGCAAGTGGCTCAAGGACATCACCTGTTTCCAAAGTATGCTCAGAGACGTTGAAATTACTCGGAGTTTTGGAAATGCCTGTTTTGAGCAGTCGCATACCTCATCAAAGTGAGAACTTCGATTGCGTTCTTTTGCATACCTGAGGAAACGAGTCTTTTGTAGGCTGAGTTTTGCACTTGCGTCCCCAGCCTTATTCAATCTCCCTCCTCCCTTCCTTCCCTGTTGTAGAAGAACCTTAAGAAACACCAAAACTGGAGCATAAACTTCTAGCTTTAGGACTGCACTCTGGATTTTGGGATTTTTTTATTAAGTGTTAGAGGAGTGTACCTAGCTTATGGAGAGGGCAAGGGTCTAGGTTCAAGGGAAGGCTGGCCCTATAACCTAGGGAAGGCTGGAACCCTAGGGCCTAGAGAAGGGTCTTGCCTTAGTGGAATTGGGCCTTGGTTTCATACAAGATTTGGTCATATAATACCCATTTAAGAGACAACACACAAAATATGTATATTCCTAATTTACATATTGCAAATCATAATTAAATCAATAATGGATCATGTGAATTTAAATGTATATATGAACATGGATGAATGTAGACAAATGCGGGTGGATGACATCCATTCATGATTGCCGAACATCAATCATTCATTTGTTCCCAAATGCTGTTCATCCATGTTGGATACATGTCACTCATGTAAGGATGGATCTTCATGATCATGTCATTTCATTTCATTTTCAAACAATATCCATCCGATTTCAATAATTTCATGATGCATATGACAAAACCATAATAGATTTATGTAGATCTTGAGAAACCAAATATTTCCAAAAACTTTTAAATGATTGATTTCATGGGGAAACTATTTGTCATAATCAATTCACACATTTTAGTTGAAATTTAATGGTTAGAGAAGGGGCAATCAAATGTCCCCATCACCAATGAGCATTCACAACTTTGAATTGAATTGAAGGGTAGACTTCTACTGAAAGAAAATTATGAATCGAGCATGAAGTTTTGAATAATGTGACATGAAATTATAATTGACATTAATAATGTGTAATTTCACCATGGCACAAATTCAAGTTGTGTGAATGACACATTTTGCATCGACCACAAAATTATAGAAATTATCATTGGATAGAATTCAAAGTGGTCCCTTACATTCATCTCCTACATTGCATTGAATTGAATTGAATTGTGTGCATATTTACAATGGATGGAGAATTTGCAATAAAAAGTCAAGAACCAAAATATTCCATTGGTGAACAACACCTAAATATTTGGTTTAGAAAAACTAGATATTAATTTTTTTGGTGTATTGTGGACATGCATTAAGTTTTGTGGCAACTCACAAAAGAGAAACACCAAACAATTATCACATATAATCAAAAGGAAAACAAAGTTTAACACACAAAAACAAGTGCTTGACGATATCAACCTAAAACTTTTAGAGGCTTATTAGATGTTCCAAACTATGTTCTCCTCACAAATTTGGACGTTTCACTATCTATGTAACAATGCACTTCATCACCATGTATGTACAATGGTGACCCATATGTTGAACTAGAAATCAATTGGCCAATGTATAAGTCGACTACTTGGGTGGCATAAATTGACAATTGTCACTAGTAGAAAATGGTTAAAATGTAACCAATTGATTTGCAATTATATATGACTAATTATTGGTTGCAACTAACATTGATTGTTTTTGCGACTAAAAACCACATCACACATTTTTAGTCACGTTTATGATTATGTTGTGACTACGAAGTTTTTTATTCTTCCAATGGAATGACTTTTCCAAGACATCCCGCCTCATTACCAGAGTTAATTGCATTCTAGGCAGATAGTTTACTCGGGGCACAAAACAATTGTACTCACCTAGGTGGCATTGTAACGGCAATGTACCACCTTTTCTATTAGTGCAACTATTTTCATCCTAATGGGCCCTTATATGACCCATTAATAGCAAAAGTGATAAAAAAAAATGATAACTAATATTTATGTATACATTATGTATTCCACATTCGCTAAGATATATAAATGTGTTGTTTTCATAGATTAATTAAACGTGATCTGAAAAGTTATTAATGTATATTAGCCTCATATTAAGGTATATGTAAAGGTAGCAATACATCAATCATCCATAGGTGTGGATAGGTATATTTTTAGATTATTAAAATTATATGGGAACTTAGACATCATATTTTAAATATTAATTAAAATTATCATTTTTTTACTAATTTTACTGTAATTAGAATAATTAATGAATTTACTATAATTAAAGTGTATAAATTATAATACATTATTATATTTACAACTTACAATTATTTATTTATAGCATATCATTATTATTACATAAATTTCTATATTCATTGTTAATATTTTACAGTGATAAAAAAAGTACAATAATTATCCTAGAATTATCGTAGTTAAAATAATTATAGTATTTTTTGAGAATTCAAGGAAGTGTTGTAAAAACACTATATTTATAGTAATTACACTATAATTAGAGTAATGAATTTAATTATTGTATGCGTAACTTAAAATTACTTATTTATAGTTAATTAATTATTACCATTAAAAAATATTCACACTATTTATGTTATGTATAATTGAAGTTAGTTATTACTAATTATTATTTATTATTTATAGAATAATTATTAATGAATTAGTATTGTAATTATGTATTATTGAGAACTTGTATGTAATTAGTTCGTTAATTGAATATTTATAAGTTATTAATAATTTAAATGGATGATATTAGTTAATATTTTATAGATATAATTTAATTGTTACTTATCAATTACATAATTAATGAGCTAATTAGTTAATCATTTACTTAATTATTTAATTCAATTAGAAATTCAGAAATGATAACAAAAGATATGGGGAAAACTTTGTAGTTGTAACCTAGTTTGTAAGTAAGTTGCAAGTTCAAAACCTATCCATATTGTTCGTTTTTTGCTCCCATTTTGAAAACTATATAAAGGTGTGTAATCTAACATTATCAAAAAAATAAATTGTGCCATTTGGGATGAGTAAATGAAAAAGCTTAACTCAAAATAAAATAAAAAATGTTTATACATCATTCTAACCTACCTACTTCCTTAACCTACTTACTTGCCTATCTACCTAGGTAAATAGATAAGTAGATACCTAGTTCAACCTACCCACCTAGGTGGGTAATTGAAACTAGATACCAACCTCCTCAATTTGACCTACTAACCTAGTTGTATCTACCTAAGTGCATAGATATTTAACCTAGGTAGGTAAGTAACTTAAATAGTTAGGCAGGTACTTAGACTACTAACCTACCTACCTACCTAAATATTTATTTAAATTTATTTGGTGTAAATTTAAATTAGTATGCCACATGGCAAATTTGTATTGTGTTCACATGTCACAATCTAATACCATCAAAGCATATGAATCTAACATCTTAAATTGGGTCTCCTTTATTTTTCAATTACAAAAGAAATAAAATAGAATGCATTTAAATGTCACCATGTGTCAATATTAAAGAACTCCACTTGGCAAAACATTGGTTGCCACCAAAATAATTGCAAATTAGTCGCAAAATGGCCATACATCTAAAATATTTATATGTTGAATGAAACCATACAAATATTTTCCATGTGTATCCATGGATTGATGATGTCACCAATATTTGCAACTAATTTGCACTTGTGACTAGTTTTAGATGACTAAATTTTTTTTAACGTCATAAAGTGTTGCTTGCGACTAAAAATAATTGCATAGCATAGTTGCAATTTAAGGTTTTTCTTCTAGAGTGCGGACTCTAAATGGGACTATGAAAAAAATTATCCCTTGCAAAAAAAATGGCAAATATTTCCAGTAGGACTCACAATGCTAAAACACCCAAAGCATGTCAAATTGTCAATATAAGCCCACATAAACAAAGAATGTGTTCATTTGCATTCCAAGTATTGTAGTTTAAAACATCATTTCCCAATACAACAAGCATGGATCAAGAAGGAACTTAAAGAGTGGAAAAAATTACATTGATATGTTTGAACATTTTGGGATCATTGGGATTGAAAATGAATAAAGTTCCATCATCATGCAAAAAAAAATGGTGTAGAAATGAAACAATTAGTTGAGGACAAAAGGGTTGGCCATGTTCCAATGAAGTACCTCATGGCTCAAAATAAACAATCTTGGAATAAGGAGACCCTCTAGGAGGTTAACAATTACAAGGTCCATTGCACCTCCATCACGTTGCATACTTCAAAAATAATATTTACAATTGGTGCTTATTTGGATAAATGACCACATGATGTCAAATATGTGTGGTCATTTTTTATGTTTGTTACAAAAGTGAGGAAAAAATGTCACAAAAATTTTATTTTCACATGTTTGATGAAAGCTTTCAAATCCAACAAGGATCATGGCCACACTCCAATCTTTTTCTTTTTGTCAACCATACATGTGAAAGAATCATTAATTACATTTGACATCTAGCTCTCAAAGGCAAAATGAAGGATGTTGTCATGGTGGGTGTGACCTTTAATCCCAAAGCACTTGTAGGCCTATATGATCCAGTAGCTGGAGTTATACCAACAACACTAGTTTTTTATTTTCTTGGGATGGAAGTCACCAAATTGCCCAACCACAACATTAGGCTCATCAAAATTTCCAACAATATCATCTTTTGAGGTTATTACCTTGTGTTTGGCTTGGCATCACTCAAATGCAAAAATGCATTTCTTGTTGGAAATTGAGTTTCCTTTTGCGAGGTCTTCATCAACGACCACAAACATGGAAAGCTTTAGTTCAAATTGATCCCAAAGCCCTTTGTCACTAAGAAGCGATTTATTTTTTCAACAATTTAGATACCATCTACATCATTCCAAAGGTTGGGACCACAATTAGTTGCCATGAACTTATTCTACATCATTGATAAGGACATTGGGTCAATTCTTTGTGTACAATCTTGGCATGCCCATTATCACTCCAATGGACAACAAGATGAAATTAAGGTACCTAACATAATCATTTTGTAAAAGGTAATTAGATAAACTTCCAATTGTATATGCATCTTGAAATCAATTAACAATTATAAAAAAAATCTAGATATAGCCATGTTATTACCAATGATAATTTATGTAAAGAGACAATTACTTGTACATAACATGTTTCAAGACTTGCAATGATCCGAATTGTTTTTCCCATTCACAACCTTTTTTGGATTCCAACTAGGTTGATTAAACCATTAAATTCCTTGAAAACCATATTTCCCAAACCTTAGCTCTCTAATGTTCAAGGAGGGGTGTTATGTAAACATGCATAAAGGGTTGGATGTTGAACCCCAAGTCATTTTGGAGAGAAACAAAATGTTCTTTTGCTACAATTTTCAACTTTACATCCCAAACATACATTAATGTAAATATCTATGTATTGTATTGAAATATGACATTTTATGTTTTACAATAGGAAATCATAATTAAATTAATCACATCTATCCCCAAAATGTGGGGCCTTATGTAGCCACTTTGTGAAAAACAATTTTGAGACATTTTTATTAGGTAATCTCAAGTTTTCCTAACTAAACACAATTGGGGTTCTACCATTGTAGCCATTGAACCTTTTGAGCAAGTTTGATTATAAAAGTTGTAAGGAATTGCAAGTTCTTAAAGATCATTTCAACATTTTCACCCTTTTAATCACTATGATTTAAATTTATAATTAAAAAAATAAAATGAAACACAAGATGGTGCTCCCTCCCTTGGTCATATGGATGGCATGGATTTGAGATTTGATGGTCAACTTTAGAGCAAGAATGATAATATCAACATGAACAACCTCCCTCTTGATGTTAAATGTCATAAGGTGTTTTATGTTGGAAATTTGTTTTGTGCCAATGAAATTTGTGCATACAATATCAAACACATGGTTCAAAACAAAAGATATTGGAAGGGACACATAGCCAAACCATTGTTGTTCATTTTATTGTACCAAATGAAATGTACACATGCATCTTTTGTAATAGATCGGCTTTTTTTGAGTTTAGACGTGGTGCATGTATATTTACTATTATTGGTCACGTGTCATCACTAGGGTACATTCATTTCGTTATTCATGTTGGTCTCCATAACCATCTTAGTGGCAAAGGAGAAAATTGAAAAGCTTTGGATAAGATGGACCAATCTATAAAGACATAGTTAGAGGAAATTCTCAATACCTCTTCAAAGGCAATTTCTTGCAAACTTGTTCAATGAGAGTTTCTACATTTGTTTGTGAAGAAAGACCTTGTCACAAAAGGTGACATCCTACAAGGGGATGTACTTTTGGAGGTTCTAAAAAATGTGTCCCTTTTGGCTAATGAAAACAAGGTTAGACATTGTGTCTATGCTTAGAGGACCTCTAGAATAGAATGTTCAATGTTGCATATCAAACAAAATTTTGTGTACAATTACATACAAGGAAGTCATTTTCCAAGGCAATTGTTTGACCAACCTTGCTTCTTGTTCAAAATGTTCACACATGGTTGAAAAAGTGGAGTGGATTTAGTGAAAAAAATGATAAAAGATGATTTGAATACATCTTTTGTGATGTTTGATCACATTAAAAGAATGCATAATTGGACAACATGTGTACAATTTTTTTTTTGGTCACTTATTGACCAATGTTTTGTGTGAGATGAAAATAAAAGATTTCAAGTCCCAGTGCTTGTTCTAGTCATGTTTGAATGAACAAGTGATGTGACCAGGATTACCTAAGCTTGATTTCCATGGGTTTATGGTTGATGTTATAAATATGAATTATAATGTTATTTGTAACATTTATGGTGGTGACCGAAATGTTCCCTTGGAAGGCAAGGAATGTACATGCATCTACCATTGTGAGGAAGTTCATGCATTCACACAAATAATTTCATATTTCTTGCATTTCAAGAAGACCACATTGATCGTTGTAGGCAATGGGTACAATCCCCAACTAGGAGGGAAGTTATGAACCATGTGAGGATTGAAGTTTTGTGCAATAATTCAAAGGTAAAAAATCCTACAAGCATTCCTAAACTTCAACAATGGCTATGTTGGTGGCTTAAAAATTAGTCAACACAATTTGCTCATTACCTTCTGTATGAACTTAACCTTGAGGAGGAGACTTTAGTGCTAATGACTAATCTTGCAAAGAATGTTCATTCTTTCATGTGAGTTTTTGTTGGAAATGGTTGTAAGGTGGAATTGTTTCTTGTACATTGTCACTATGGATGACATTCCACAACTACAACTAATGTGGTTATTCAATTTGAGATTCCAATGGTGGAAAGCTATATTTTGCTAGACGAATAGCATTTGTAGAGGACAACAAGAATAACTGTTGTTGTTGCTTATGCGAATGGTGCACAAAATATTGAAGGTTGTTGCTAGCTTGGTTTAAAGCTAAACAATTGGTGATGTAAACACAATCCAATCTCGGTGATGGATTGTAAACTTTGAAGCAAAGCAAATCCACATTTGAGGAAAAGAAATAATATCACGTTGCCAAAGGACGGTGATGAATTACAAATAAATGTAATGGACTTGTTGAAAGGCTGGGCAACAAATGAAACAAAACAAGTAGTCCATGTGTGAATGGACTGAAAATAAGGAAAGGCAGGCAAATGAAGACCTCCATCCAAAACTTTCATTTCACCCAATGTTAGATACTAGTTTTCATATCCAACTTGCATTTAGTTTTATCCGATGATTACCGTATTAACTACAGACTTATAGAGCCATCTTAGTTCCATTTTGGAACGCTCCCAACACCCTAAATTTCCCTCCCATGTGGGAAGTGGTTATGTACAGTGTTTGTTAAGGAATTCTTTTGCAGCCAAGGGGCCATCAACCATAGGAAGACATTAAAAGATGGCAATCATCCCCAGGAAGATTCAGCCAAATCTAGCTATAAACCAGCTATGAAGTAAATATCTTCAATCATCCTTCTTTATTTCTGCCTACACATTCAAAACTAACAATGGAAATCTGGACGGTTTTTAGTTTTTTTCTCACTTTTGGTGATTGAAAACCTCCAAATGCACTTCATTTTTGAAGTTTGGATTTTGGATTTTGGATTTCGATTTTTGGCACTAAAACAAAAGGCTGGTTATGCACTAGATAATGGCCAATGGCCAGACCTGGCCAAGTGTTGGGTGACTGTGAACCAGGACTCATCAATGCTCATAATTTGACATAATTGTCACTGAGATGAACTTCTGCCCTGATTGTAGACAATTTGCTAGATCTCTGCATGTGCTATGCACAGTTATATTTGCATTTGAAAAAGCACCTGAGTCTAACAAGCTTTGGGTGACGGGCGAAATTCTCACCCCAGTGACAATTTTGTAGTCTACCATTTATGATTAGGTGAAGAAATAAGGTGTGCATATGGAGAGAAACTAGTCAACTCTCCTGACACAATATCCAAACTTCAAATAGGTCTTTCTCATCAAGTATATCAATCAACTCTTTAGATGATGGGATGTGAAAAGGCCAACTAGTGATTCTATTGTTTGTTGGTTCTGTCCAAAGGGAAGAGACTTCACAATGATCATCAGAGTAAGATTTTGGGGTTGAAATATTGGGTTGAACTTGGAAGCAACATGTAGGTGACCTAGATGTTGTCTTTAAAGGTTTAAGCTGCCAGCTGAATTCATTTATGAAATCATTTTGCTTTTCACATGATGTAGGTAACCCCTGGCTACATAGTTTCATCATTTCTCATCATTGTGTTTGAGCTTGCCATAAATAGCAGAGTCATGGTGCCACTTTCTTCCTGTAAGTGATCTTTTCACTCAGCCAGGAATCGGGATTCCTCCAGGTTTAATCATTGAAAACAATTTGACTTGTGCAGTGGTGAAGGGAAAACAAAAACACAGTCTAGTCAGTAATGGATCATGAATAGATATGTGATCCACATAAAACTTGATTACCCTGGCCTAGTACCTTTTCAGGTGCCCAACTTGATTACCATAGTGCCTTTGGTTTAGTCAAAGTGGCCATTATCCAGAAAATAATTTAGCCAAATTTGGTTACATACTACGTTTGAAAGTAGAAAGAAAAATTGTGGTAAAATTGTGAATAGCTGGTGAAATTGTGCAAAACAACTTTTTTTTTTTACTGGTGAAATCTCTCCACAAAAGAGGAAAAAAATTCAGAAATGAAGTGAGTTGAAGGGGTTCAATTGCCAGAAGTGAGGAAAACACAAAGTGAAAGTCCTCAGATTTCAGTATATTTGGTTTTCAGTGTGTAGCCATAAAACACAGAAGGTTGATTAAATATTTGTACTTCATATCTGGTTTATAGCCAGATTTGGCTAAATATTCCTAGGGCTCATTGCTTTTTTTCCTGTACGATTGTGTGGATGATCACAAATTAGGCTACATTAGAAATCTCCTTGAAAAACACTGGTGCAAAATATTACATATGCTGGTTTCTCAGAACTGAAATTGTACAATTCTAGAGTTCTTTCTTTCATTTCATTTTTCAGTGCATCATTTGAATGTACGAAAGAGCTGTTTCTCAACACCATTGAACTGGATAGCCGTTTAGTCTTTTGCTGGACTACCCTGCAACTGGTGACTGGGCAAAACTGTCCACTCCCAAACTAGTCCAGCAAAAAGCCTCAACGGCTATGAATAACAGCATCATAAGCCCGATTTGAACATGTTTCAGTTTGAAAACCTGGAAAATATGGCCCCCAAAAAAGCTGCTGTCTTGCTCCCAGGACTCTCAAATTTAATACTTCCTAATTTATCAATTTAGCCTTTTCAAATTTAAAAAAAAAAAAGGAAAAACACTCGGCAAAGGAACAAAAAGTGAAGAAAAAAGAAAGAACGGAAGTCCAAACAAAAGACCACACCTGAAAGTGCAGAACACACAATGAGGAGCCCTAAGAGGAGAAAACACCAAAACCTTTTCAAAGGTTCAGAACAGGTAACACAAATTGACATGCAGACGTTCCAAATGTGCACGACAGAAATCCCAGCAGGTCTCCCCAGCACGTGTGCTAAGGTAAGGATTGAGAATGGTGCTGTTATGGGAGTGAAGCTCGTGGCATCGTGTGGGGTTGCACTGTGGGACCCAAACTCTCATAACAGCCCTATTCAAGGTCCTTACCTGGCATTAAGAACCAGTAGCACTTTGCTTTTAAAACGGACACCTATGATTTTATTTGAGAGGAGAGGCACTTTACGTGTGCACCGTGCACCCTCCACATACGCTAGAAAATTTCTACTGTTTCTTAAACCAAAAAAAACAACACTTGTACAAAACACTTGAAGAATGAAGATCCCCTGTGCCCATTCATTGGGCCAGAGTGACCGAACAGCAACCAGTGTATGGTTCATTGGAAGCTTGTTATGACTCAGTTGTGAATGAACCCCAACTGAGTTGATGTGAGGTTTCACCTTATATAGCCTATCTTGTAGCAGCTAGGTCCTATAGGGTAAGTAGGATGAAAAGTGGCCACTAGGTAAGTAAGTAGATGCATGGAGACGATTACTACAGAGCTAATGGTTAGTTAGTTTTCACTAAGTACATAGTCAAAACAGAAACTGAATCTCACCATGATGGTAAGCTAGAGAAAAGCACTATTACAAAATGTGGGTGCAGTTTATTAGTTCTCATTCACTAAATCAGTGAATTCACTACTTTTTCATTAGTCCCTGTTCACTACAACCAGTGAATTCACTCAAAATCTAATCAAATCACTTGATATATAGAAACACCTTTCGTTGTAAGAAAATGAAAATCCAATGAACAAGTTTTTCGTAGCCACTTACCATCCATCCTTCATGGTGCACTATATGTAGGTAACTACCCATGTAAGTAGGTAGGGAAGTGGTTGATATGTAGGTAGGTAATTAGGCAAGGTCACTTGTTGACTACTAGGCAAGGTAGATGCATGTGGATTGTAAGTACATAACTAGATCCCCCCGGTTAGCTATCGGACAGGAGTATAACAGAAAAGTGTTTCATGCCCACAAATCATCCATCCTCCTGTATGATGATGCTCTGGTGCGTGCTGGAAGGGCCTATGGCATAAATTCCAGACTTATAAATTTCCAGTTGGCTATGCTGAAATAGTCAGCTTTACACAGTTTTCATGCTGGTGTTAGCTAGAAACATTGCCAAGTAAAATAGGCTACATTTGCATGGCTGCCAAGTGACCACACGTAGCCTAGGCCAAAGGACTAAAATTTGGTCCCCTCTTTTACTTATCTTTTTACCTTACTCAACGGTCAACTGGGTTAAACTGGGGATGGGGGGAGGGGCCAGCCTAGCCCAGCCCAGCCCAGGCAAAAGCTTTATTTTTGGGGGGTGAGTTTTCACATTTTTTCGACCTGGAAAATGTGAATTCGACACATACAAAGGATTTTTGTGAAAAAAAGTGGCAGTAACCCAACAGACTTTGGGGTTAAGAAAAAGTAATTTTCATTATTTTTACAACAAGTTCCAGAAGATAGCCAAAATATAAAAAAATAATTTATTTTCACATTTGGTCTATAGCCAAATTTGGCAAATCTTCTTGTGGATGGTTGACAGTTTGACTACATCACAAAAGTGGGAAACTGGTTCTGGTTCCTCTTTTTTTTTGGGTGGGTACCCGGCAGTGAAATTCAGTATTGTTGAATGAAGCTGGGTACCACCAGTTTCACAAGAGTTGCAGGATTTTAGTTTGATGAGACTGAATAAATGAAAGAATATGCGCAGCAGAGGCGACACAGGTAATGCAAATCCAAAACTGAGGGTCAAAACTCCTGCGTGGATCAAATTGAGGCAAGAACACCAGTTTGGTCCCCTCTTTTCTCAGTGTTGAACAATTTACCTTCATCGTGTCTTTTGATTTCGTCCCCAGTTTAGGCTAAACTGGGGCCCAGTACACGCAGCTTGGAGTACTTTGCAGATAACTCTATCAGTATAACTTAACTCTCCATGTATCATTGTTGTGTAGAGAAAGTAGACTTTAATTTAATTTTTGAATTCAGATTACTCCTTACCCAATTGTGTTTGTTTGCACGAGTAGGCTAATCGGTTGACGTATTCTGCAAGCTTGTAAAGGTCAACAATACTTCCATGCTTTTAACATGAAAGACTTGAAAAATAAAAGGCTTTTGTTTCCTATGAGTTGGAATCATGTGTAACACTAACTCCTATCCCCATGATTGATGCACTTGACACAATGAGCCTTTGAAAGAAAGCCTTTGACTGAGAGAAGAAGCCTCTAGAAATTGAAATCCTTTGATAAAGATCATAGAAAGATGGTGACATGAAACTTGATTGAAAGAGAAAGTATGCCCTTCCACATATGTATGCCTTTGACATGATTTAAAGAGCCTCCATTTTAAGTGCATTAGCTATGGATGTTTTTTAAGGATCATTTTACACTGCACCTTCAAGCACAAAAACGAAAATGTGCGATGCTTTTGTTAGATAGGCTAGTGTGATGTTGATGTGATATGTCATGTCAACACCACTTAATGTTTTGGTATGATGAAACTCTTATTTTTCATTGTTTTGGTGGGTCACATCCAAATTTAGCACTTGTCAATGTCAATACTAGCAAAAGCACAACAACAAATTTGTGAATTGCTCTAAATTTGGACACATGTTTACAAACTTTTCATGAATAGTACCTAGTACCTACCATGAATTTTGAGACTTAACTTAGAGGTTGATGGATTCAAAGCACAACTTCAAATTTGTGAGTAAATCTAAAGTATTGACTTAAGCAACTTTTCACAAGTCAAAACATTTTTAAAACAACCAATTTCTATTGTTCCTCGTTGCAGGATGTGCCTATTGACATGGGCACTTGTTTATCTATGCTTTTGATATTTTCCATAAAACAAAGAGTCCAATACTCAATAATTTGATTTTTGAATTAGCTAGGCAAAGGCTAGGCTTTAGATTCATAGATTTAGTCTAAAGGAATGGGAAAGCTAACAATACAAAGGCCAAGATCAAATGCATTCTTGGCTAGGGTGAATTAGCACCCACGTTGGTACCTTCAATTTTTGGAGTGAAGCCTAATACTGGCCATATTAAGCACAAAAATGTTAGATTTGAACTCAAAGACCCCAATTTAGTCTAAGCATGGGATATTTGTAATATGTAAAAACTATTTAAATGAAATTTGAGATTTTTTCCATGGTAACAACATGGGTGATGGTTCACCCAAGGGAAATAATTAAAATGGTAAACTAAAAAAATTGGTTGTCTTTTCTTATTGAGGTGACATGCGCCAATAATTATAGTGCATTTCCCTTCTAGGTTCATTTGTTGTTGACACAAAAGCTCCTTCCCTTAAATGTGGTGGCTTGTGTTCCTCTTTTCATGCAATTTGTAAAAAGAGGATAAGATCAATGTCAAGAAATTGCTTCAAACAAATTGCATAATCATTCTTTTTTAACATCCTTTTTGACATGACTTCTAATTCATAATGCACATTTGAGGTCATGTGTGGACTTGGGGGTGAGTGCATGGATTTTTATTTACCCAGTCATCCCATTTTTCCGTTTGGCCCCTAATGTTCTCTGCTCCATGTTGCACACCAGGTTGAACCTCCCTTATCCCTTAACTCTTGGGTTGATTTGTTACATTTGTGGTTAACCTCTATATCCATTTGGGACCCACCTTCATTATTCCCATGGTGGGGAATGAATTGCATCCCATGATGTTGTTTGGGATGTTTTTGCCTCCATTACAAAAGACATGAAGTTTCATGTTTTGCATGAACAAATGCATGTCCTTTTGCCACCTTCCCTTCAATTTTTTCATTGGTGGGTTGACATTGTGTTATTAGTTAATAGCATTTGCACTTTGACCAACATGGTCATTGCTAATCCCACTTAAATAGACTTGGTTTTACATGTTGTTTCATTTCATAAGGTGGTCACAATGATGGTAACTCAAGCAAGGGAAGGATTGTACCATGATTGGCGCTCAATAAATGCATTCCTTCCCCTTGCCATAAAGGTTTTTGGTTACTTACACCAACAAGCAAATGATTTTTTTCATCAATATGCTAACAAGGTGTGGTCAACAAAGTGCATCAATAGCCTTCCTTTAATAGTTTTGCATGCCTTCTATAGGCAAAAGATGTTGGTAACTTTGTAGAAAATGTAATCTGTTTTTATTTTAGGTGAATGTTTTTCTAGGCTTATTGCTTTTTCAAGTTTCCCTTCCCTTTCCTATTCTAATATGTTACTTGCAACTAGCAAGGGCTTTGGAACATAATTTGTTCATTTGCCCCTTTGTGGCCCACTTTCGGTTTTATTTTTTTGGTTCGGACTTGGGTCCTCTTTCTTTGTTTTTCCTTTCTCCATTTGTTGGGTGTTTTGTTTAATGGAACTTGCTAAGACTTCATCATTATGGTATGTATTTATCCTATTATATATATCCACTTGAATATTTAAGTAAAAAGACTTACCCACCCAACACTAGTGCAATCCATGAATCCTTGAAATTGTCACATTTGAAAATGTCCCCCACATAATGAATGAAGGCCAAGATCTACTCCATTGGACAACTGGAAAAAGTTAGGAAAACACTTTACGAAGAAAGAAAAAAAATTACCTATATTGCATATATATGTTATAAGGTATTTATTGCATAAGGTATCATCCTCACGTTGTCTTCCAATAATTCACTCATTAGGTGGCATGCCCACTTTGTTTCTAAATAATTCAATTGTGCAAGATGGCATGTAGCATAATTAAAATAGAATTGGCAAGGTAAATAAGCTAGTCACCAAACTTAATTTGGTCACTAATCAAAGCAAAAGTTCATGCCTAGGTTGGTCAATGTGTCATGATTGCATTGGCTAGTGTGCATTTTGCAACTTATGATTGAATGTATGCTGGTAAAAAAATCTGACCAATTTTTTTATCACCCCCACATGGGCAACATATTATATAGTTAGCGATGGGTTAAATTTAGAGCATTTTGGTACTATTCCCACCACACTTAAATTAACATGTTTAGTGATGGGAATAATTCATTGCATTTATACAAGAAAATTATTTGTTCATATGTTTAAAAAAACAAAATTGTTTTTTTGAAACACTTAACAAAAATAAACATTTGATAATGGGGGTTTAATAATGCATTTTTAAAAAAATTAACTCAAAGGATACAACCCAAGTAATTGGTCTATAGTGTAAAATAACTTAGTACAAAAAACAAATTGCACCACTTAACAAAAATAAGTGTTGGTAATGGGGTTTTAAAGTACACTTCTACAAAAATTAACCCCATGAATACAACCCAAATAATTGGTTTAAGGTGTAAAACAACCCAACTAAGAAAAAATTGCAATTTTTTTCAGAACAAATAAATGTTTTCTAACATGGTGATTTAATGCAAGATTGCAAGATTTAGGGTTTTGGGGTACAAGCATTCTTTTGAGTGCAACACAAGTAATACAAAGTAGCATCTTTACAATCCCACATTGGATTCTTGCCAAAACCAAAATTTCCAATCACAAGTTAATCATAATAGAGGCATACATTTGAGTAACCTCTCAAGCTTCACAATTCCCTTGACATCAGTTCAAAAATGTCATCAATATTAAGGCTATGGAAAATGGCCTTCAAAGTTTCCTATAGACTATGTGTTTACATTAAAAGTGTTAAAATGAAGTAAAAATAAAAGGGAAGCAAGTTTACAATTAAAAATGAAGGAAGGATAATCAAATTAAAAACAAACTTACAAGTTTACATAGTAGAAGCAACTTTATAAGATCATCCCACATACACATTAACTGTGAAAATGGGAACTTCTTATGTAGATAAATTCTACCAAGAAAATTTCAACAAATATTCATATTATCATTGGATCCAACAATTTATAGTGACAAGAGTAGTTTTTGTAAATTTCAACAAATTTAAAATCATGACAAACATCAATTGACACCAAAAACCTACACATCAACTGGGAAAATCTCCATTTATATAAGGATGAATTCTATGTAATAATTTGTTAACAAAACTTTCAAAATTCATGCACTTTCACATTATCCAAACCTAACACAATTTTTGAAATTTTGGGATGCATACAAGAGGCTAAAACTTATTCCTTTTGTATGTCCCAATTACACCACCTTGGAACTTGTTGGAGGCTAGGGCTAGGAGGTAAGGGACTACCATGATGTTGCTTGTATTTCGTAGGTGATGAAGTAGCCTACACAACCAACCAATGATGGATAAAAATAACATCCCACCTACAATTGTACTGAAAACAAACAAATCAATAAAAATAAATAAGATCTATAGCTTAACCCAATGAGGAAAACATACACTAAATACTTGGAAAACCAATGGATGTAATGGAAAGAAGTCAAACCTTTTTGACGAAAGCAAACAAGTTTTGGCACATGCCATTTACATTTCTTTTAGATCACTTGAATGGAAAGACAATATTGAAAAAATTAGGCTCACAAGGTGTGGTAACCAATGAGGAAGACAAAGCACTCATGGCTTGGATTTTGGGTATGCAAGAATGTGGTCTTTCAATTACCTTGCAACAATTCAAATTAAAAGTAATAAAATTGATTCAAACTAGGTCTACCCCCTTAAAAGATGGAATTCTTGGTGGTATTAATTTAGGTGTCAACATTTGACTTACAAAATACTAGACATCTACATGGCACAAGGTTTCACAATCTAATCATGTGATTCGTTTAACCATAATTTATAAACATTGTTCATTCAACACAAGTATAATCTAAATCACATTTAATTGTTTGAGGAAATGGGGATTTAGGCAAGGCAATAATCATGGGCAAAAGTTTTGAATTGAGAAAAAGTTCACAATAGGTCTACAACACCATCCTCACATATATGGAATGGATAACAATAAAATATGCCCTAAATACAGGAATGGGGTACATTGCTACAACAAGGGTGTAACATCCTTTCTTAAAGTAATCAAGTGTGTAGAAGGGAAGGGATGGGACTCCATAGAAGAAGATGAATAGACTAACATGTGTCAAGATCTCAAGCACATAAACACAAGATTAGAAGAAATAGAAGAAGGGGGTTGTGCACATTTTTTTGAACACATGAACATGAGATCAAAACAAATAGATGAAGAGGGTGTTGACTTTTTGAAGCACACAAAG
Source organism: Sphagnum tenellum (assembly GCA_963921925.1). Classification (NCBI taxonomy): domain Eukaryota; kingdom Viridiplantae; phylum Streptophyta; class Sphagnopsida; order Sphagnales; family Sphagnaceae; genus Sphagnum; species Sphagnum tenellum. The sequence continues at coordinate 17,288,373 of OY998149.1, forward strand.
ATGAAATCAAGATCAAAACAAGAGGAGAATGTTGATTAAATAAACACACAAACACAAGAGGAGAGTATTGGGTTTTTATAACACACGAACATAAGATCAAAACAAACACAAAAGGAGGGCATTGGGTTTTTTAAACACATGAACATAAGATTACAATGAACAAAAAGCGAAGGCTTTTCAAGCACATGAGTGCAAGATCATGATGAACAAAAGAAGAAGGCTTTTAAAGCATATGAACACAAGATCAAAACAAGTAGAAGAGGAAGGTGTTGGGTTTCTAAAACACACAAACATGAAATCAAATTGAAAGAAGAGAAAAATGTTGTGTTTCTAAAGCATATGAACATGAGATCAAAACAAACCAAAAAAAATGGCTTCTCAAGCACGTGAACACAAAATCAAGATGAACAAAAGAAGGGGGTTACAAGTTTTTGAACCACATGAACATGCAAAGGGGACAATTAGACCACAAAGATATGGTAGGGGGTGTTCAAATTCAATCCAAGAAAATAACAAACTTCTCAATTTGAACTAGGTGTGAAATGATTAAAAAAGTTTCACAACCACCTAACATTGTCTTATAACCATCACTTGCATATCAAACCATAAACATATAATGAAATTTTTTGTTCAATGCAAAACATGAAATATATATATATACAACAAAAAAAAAATTTGAAACAATATTTCATGGAAGGCAACAACCATCTAGTGCACACACCAAAGGTGGAAGAGGACAAATCAAAACTACAAATAACAATAGGAAACTTACATAACACATATGAAACACTTAAACAAAGAAGGGAGAGGAAAAAGGAAATTGTTGTTGGACTATAAAGTGAGGGGAAACAAACCTAAAACTTTCACAAGAAAATGCTAATTGAATTTTTAGGTTTAAAAAAACATGGACTTCCCCATGTTCATAAAATTTTAAACTTTGTTTTGCAAAGATCTAAACCAATGATGCATGACAAACATTTTAACATAAAAATTCATTTAGCTTTCAATTTCAAGTAGTTTGAAAGTAGGTCAAATCTTGTTCATTTTTCAAATGTTGAAATTAAAATCATGTTTCAATAGGTGCAAAGTGTTTGCTCATAAGTTTGGCATGTGTTTGTTATGCATTTGTTTCTAACAAGTGTAACCCCCACTTTCCTTTTAGGATGCATATTTTCCTCATATCTCCACCAAATGTTGCAATCCAAGTGGCTATGGGTGTGCCTAGAGATGGGGCTCACTTTCTCTTTGGACCCCATGATCAAATAATCAATGACCAAATACACTAAACTTGTCTAAATCCTCAAGCATTTGGTGATTGGTTTATCTACCCTAGGTTAAAAATAGGTTTCAAGTAGGTTGGAGATATAATTTTAAAGGTAGTCCATCCAAGCTGGATGTGCCATTGTAGCACTTGCAAACGTGTTAAGTATAAGGATTTTGCAACCTAGGGGACCCATAGACAAGTAAAGATGAAGGGATTATGTATAGGGTAAAGCCACCTCATAGGCCCTTATTTTTGTAAAGCTCACCTCCAAGGGTTTTACATGGTGTAAAAATTGCATATGATTTATAAATAAATAAAATCATGATACTCAAGGGGGTACCCATCAAATACCTTGTATCATGAGAAAAAAAAACTAATGGGTTTTATGAAAAGCATAATGCCCACCTCCACAGGCAATACACTTTTCATAAGGCATGTCGAATTTTTACCTTGTGTAAGGTATCCTTTGGATACACTAGGAAAAATTGCATAGTTTTTTTTATTTAAAATTACATGGCACAACACCCACCAGTGCACCAAAGTGAACCAGCACCTCCCAATCACTGAAGATGAACGGTATGTGGTACATGAAACACTCTTTCATTGCATTCCTTTCTTATAGCTAACCTGGGTGGTTAGCTATGTTCTAACCATACACGGCATCTCCCTACCTAGTAGCCACCAAGTGAAGGTGGATGCATGTGGATGGTTTGTAGTTTGAAAAAGTGTTTCATGTACACACACCATCCATCCTGCAGAGACCCAAGTTAGCAATCTGACTTTTACATTAGACCCATTCCCACTATTGACTCTTGGTAAAAATGATCGGGTTCTACTATACTCAACAAACAGACAATAGTATGTTAAACAACAGAGGTAGGCAAAGGAAGTGCATGAAGCAAACAGTCTCTGATGATGTAGAACGTTTAAAACCAACCTGAGAGAAAGAGGCAATTATTTGTTCATGCTATTCTGAATGAGAACAGCTCAAGATTTCAAAAATGAATTTCCATCACACACACATAGGCCAGAACCATACCATATGTTTGAATAAAAAAGGTAAGTTTCCATCAATAGTGTAATAATGCAGAGAGTGGAATTTGGGGGAAAATCTGCCAAATTTTAGTCCAAGAAAGAAAGCACTACAATACAGAAAACTGTAGAAAGAAAGGAGATAAGTTCGATGCTAATGGCTCACTCTACAATATCACTGATACCCTATTAGTACCTTGGCCAATTTGACACGGATTATATTATTTTCAGAAATGTTGAAATTTTCAAAAAATTATTTCTTCCAAATCAAAAAAATATTGTGAAATAAATAGCGAATAGTTAAGAACATTTTATTTGCTGAAATGAAATTTTTTAACAAATTAATTATTCGAGGGACATGTGTTGAAATGGCGAAGGTACTATGGTAGCAAACCTTGAAACTTGAGAAGACAAATCTGGAGGAGAGCTGCGCCACCCAAAACAGGTATTTGAGCCTTCCTTCACCAGTAAATCGCACATCCCAATTAGTTGGGTTACGTTATTGTTTGCATTCCTCGCCAGGAAACATGAACCTGAGACGATCCAAGGTGGGGAGATTACTGATAGCAAACCACCTGGACCAATTAATTACTCTGACGAATCGTAGTAGGTGTTAAACACTGTACTGCCTTTTGCCAGTCAGTCACAGCGTACTGTGCACAAATTCTGGGCCAAAGCCATTTTATTGCCTCAAACCTTGAGGAGTTCATGAGGCAAGAAGTATATAGGTGTGCTGTTTTTATGTAGAAGGGTTATTAGCTGAGGCAAAAAAATTGTGCCAACCATGTCTAAAAATAGAATTGCATGGAGCCAATGAGACCTCTAAACATACACCTAAGAGGGCTCATCCTGGGGGGGGGGGAGGATGGAATTCTTTATATATTTTTTGTTCCTATCCTATTCCCATGGAAATCTGGGTTTTCTAGTTTCAGAAAAAATAAACATATTCCAAGTTCCACAAGGTAGCCAAAAATATAGAAGTATGCTTAAAGTTTTTACTTTCATATTTCACATCACAAAACTGCACCCCCACCCCGCTCCACCCCCCTCCAAAAAAAATTAGTAAAATCTGATTAGGCACTCGTGCTGCATCACAAAATTTGGGGGTAAAGAAAAAACGCTCCAGTGAGCCAGACAGGTAGATAGATAGGTGCCTAGATGGGTACTGTACCATAGCTACCAATCAATGCTGGGCGAGAATTTTGCTACCTATTCGCATTTTGAAATCCGAGCTTGGTTTATTTGGTCGAAACAGAGCCAAAAGTAAGTTTGTCTACATGACGTATGAATCCTAGACAAGTGTAAAACTTGGTTGCCTTTATTTAACTTACCAGCAATAAGTTGTCAGCAGTGTTTTTTCTGGCGAATTTTTTCATGGAAAAAATGACCCAAAATCGCCATATTTCCAAGGGAAAAATAATCCAAATCGCCAGATTTTCATATTAATTTCCAGTAGGTAGGTAGCCAAGAATATAGAAATATTTCTGTTTTTTTTTTAATGTACTTTCACATCTAGTATGTAGCCAAATGTGGCTAAATCATCTTATGGATGGATGATGGTCACCTCAGTTATATCACAAAATTGAAAAAACCGAAAAAAAAAAAAAAAAACCCCTGGAACTTCTCAGTAGTCGTAGCCGAGAGGGTTTCGTTCTGAGTCCTGACAGAAGAGCGGTCAGGCGCGCAGTTGCCTCGTACGCTGCAACCCTCTGTTTTTGGCAAGGAGGCTTTTTCTTCTCCCACCGTAGGTAGCTTCCTGGTGCGGTCCCCCCCCTCCCCCTCCTCCTCCTCTTGCTCTCCTTTCTCGCATTTGTAACTGCGAAAAATCAGAGTGTTGTGTGAAGACTCTCCTTTCGTGCTCGCTGTACTCTAGTCATGTCCTTATAGTAATTTAAAAAAAAGAGTCGCGGGACTGAGTTTTGGAGATCTTTTTGTTTTGGTCCCTTCTTCTTCTTCTTGTTCGTCGCCTCCTCTCCCGTTTTTTTTTTTCCCCCGGATTTTTAGTTTCTGGATCGGACTCAGTTGCGATGGGAATGGAGTGAGAAACTTTCTTTTTGTGTCTCTAGAAGAAGTCTAGAAGTTGTTTGCGCATTGGTGGATTCGTTCGCAACCTGTGGATTTCGCGCCAATATATATGATACGGAAGGCTGGCGGGATGAGGCTGGGAGCTTGGAGCGGGGCAGCCGAATCTCCGTATGCGACGGGAGATTATAGGAAACAGGAGAGAGATGGAGATGCTGCTGTAGGAGGGCTTGACTTGACACGCTGTGGGAGGTTCCACAGCACCGGACCGAAGAACAACGGTAAGTTGTCAATGTATTCCTCCTTTACATCTTCTTGTGAACAGGCGAGGGAAAAGCGAGAGACGGATATGATTCAAGGAAGTCAGCATGTCTCGCTTTGTTTGGATGTCAGACGGAGTGCCGACCAGTAGTGCTAGAACGAAATGGACACAGCTAGAGCTCTAAACGTCAACCTATATTGGATCTAGGTCTCTGCTCTGATGATATGGTTTCTAGTTTTTTTTTGGCTGGAAAGGTGACACTCTTGCATTACTATCAATCAAGCAACAATGTAGGAAAGATGTATGAGTTTATGCTTTTGAAAATATTTGTTGTATTGGATCAGTTAGATCAGGAGACAGGGAAATGTGCTTCTGAATTTACATGGCAATTGATTTTAAGGATGGGATATGAATGTTGTCGCAGTGAATGATAACAGCAGAACTAGGATTGAAGATTTTGTAGCAGGTATCAATGCTTTTTTCGATCTTGTTTTGTGCCCTGGCAGCTTGTTTGGTCATGGGTTACAGAAAGAAATTTGCACTTACAACTGTTCTGGTACAAGCTGGTTGTCATCCCCTCTATGCATATTGCCATTGTCTTAGCGTTTTCAGTGTGTGTATGCATGCCCATGCATACCACTAGTTGCCAAGAATTTGCAAGATTTGGATATAGTGATGTGCTGAAAATTCGATGTTTGTGATGCTCTTGTGGTGTGCACTCCTGACAGCCTTCAAAGGCCCCTTGGACAGGCTGCTAACATCTCACATGTTTGACTCTTTATGTCAATGTGAGGATGACCGCTGGTCAATAAATATATAGTCTGTAATAGAGGATTTGAGTAGTGCCGCAAAGTTTCTCTCTTGTGAAACCAGGCTGTGTCCCTTCCGTTCTGGTGTCTTAGTGGATGTGAGATCGTTGCAAATTGGCAAGTTTGTAGAAGTCACTAGACCTAATTTGGACACAAAACATCTGGGATTTGTAAGGGGAATGAAAATTCTTATCTTGAAGAGAACAACAAAAGTTCGGAATTCACTTATAATCAGTTCATTACAGACTAATATTAGGTTGAGGTCAGTCTCTTCATATATACATGGGGTGGGCATGTTGAAGGAGGACAGGAAATCATTGCAAGCTGGTCTTCAGATGTGCAGAGAGAGTGGTTCTGGGCAGGTGTCAAAAAAGTGCATTAGATTGTTCTGAGGTGATGAATGCCAAGCAGAAAGCAAGCTGTAGAAGAGGGGGATGAGGACAGTTTTGTTAAAGGAAGAAGATAAAAAGGTTAGAAGGTGGATCAGTGTGATTCAGAGAAGGTGATGGAGATGAACCTGAAATAGAGACCAGCAGGTTGTATGTGGCAGGTGCGTATGAGGAGTTGTGTGGTGCAACCTGGCTTGGCAACTGTAGTATTTCTTGTCTGCTTCATTCTAATCACAGGTATTGAATCACTCTTCCCAAGCTCTATGCTGTACTGAAAAAGGTCCATTTTAGCCTCCAGTCTTGTTCCACAGTGCCATGTTTCATATCTGAGTCCAGTGCACATAGATTGACAATAGAAGCTCACTTACTCACTGCATACTGTGAGGCAGGGAGTGGAATGGCACAAGGAAGAAGACAGATGGTGGAAAGTGATCAGTATGGTGTTGCAAGTCCAGTAGGGTTTAGCCAGATCAAAGCACAGGGTAATGCCAATATGATGTTTACAGCCAATCTTGCATTGAGGTCTGTTCCAACTATCATGCAGCCTCTTTCTCCAGTTTTTTCCAAAGGCAGAGGTTTTGTTGGTGCCATGTATACTTAGTTGAACATCAAGCAAGTGCCCTAGATTATTCCATGCTTGACCCACATGAAAGATTTGACAATCAATGCACAGATCTGCATTCCAGCAATTTGTTTGAACACTGCTGATTCCACATTTGATGCAGTTGGGCCTAAAATAACCTTGTTATTATAGAATTTATGTATGAAGATGCTAGTTGGGTTGCCAGTAAAGCTTACTGATCCAACTTGATGATGGATGTCCACAGTGATGAGCGCAGCAAGCCTGATGTGCTGAGTGATACCAGAAGTCAAAAAAATTTGCATAGACAAGTTGAGAATGCAGCAGTTGCAGGGTGCCAAGAGGACATGATAAAGAGCGAGCAGATGGAACAGCATAACAGGAAGTTGATTGATGCAGCCCCTGTCGTGTCAAATAAAGACTCATACCCCAGCTTTATCTGGTGCATTGCGAAACCTGGGGCAAATGTGTATGCATTGCAAACAGCATTGAACTGGACATGTAGCAAAAGGGGTGGTAATATAAACTGCAGCCCCATACTTGCTGGTGGAGTCTGCTATTTACCTAATACTATCCAAACCCATTCTTCCTGGGCCTTCAATGCATACTTCTACAACAACCCAACAGAATATGACAGCTGTGACTTTACTGGCACTGCTATCCTTGCCTACACAGACCTAAGTATGCCTATATTCCTGTTCTATCTCCTATCCCACCATTTTTTCATGTGCATCTCTCTCTGCCTCATGATCCAAAAGTTTATTTATGTCCGTACAGGATGCAATTCTATCCCTTGCCCTTGACCAGTTGTGGGTAGAAAATAGGCATGGATGCAAAACACTTCATCATCTGTTAAAAATGCAAACTGTTCCTGAATAGCATGGCTAGCAGCAGTTTGTTTGTTTTGTCGTCCTATTGTGGGCTCACAACATTGACAGTGAGGTAACCTTCCAAGTTGTGCAAGAAAATCATTCTTGATGCATACAAACTGAGCATTAGTAGAATCAGATTTCCTGTGGTTCCTAACAACCTGGACAGCTTACAGATTGTTTTACTTTTGTTCTGCAGGTACTCAATCATGCTTGTTCCAGGGGACTTCAAGGTACTTTACACACAGCTGCTCTTCTTGTATGCAAGTTAATGATAGTTTAAGTTGGTCTGATTCATGTAAATTGAGGTTGATAAGGGCCTGGGTTTGCATAAATGTAATCAAAGTATTCATTGCTCAAAGATAAGAAAGGCAAGAAGTGAGAGGAAGTTAGTACATGCTAGGTCTGATGCCTGTCCACATTGGGCAACAGCCATACTTATATATGTCAAATCATCTTCTTGGTCCATGACTTAAGTGTGTCCCTGGTGTACCCAGGTTTGGGCTATCCACCAGTGAGGTAACCCCTTTTTTTGTATTGGTGTACCCCTTGGAGTGAGATGACTAATTGGAATAGTCAGGTTTTAGATTTGCAGCCCTGACATATAGTGCCTGTTCTGGATGTAATTCCTACAGTGCTATAGTTCAAGGAGCGGCACACATGGAAGCTGCACCAGCATTTCAATTGGTCACTACTGCTCTTCTCCTTACATATTTGATAGCACAACATGCTTTATAAGGTGGCCTAAGATTCATGATTGCAACAATCAGAGCTATTGATAAGCTTCCTCATTTTTCTGAAGTCAGGGCCTGCAGCAGTGAATGGCTAGGAGGTGTGCCTTGACCTTTTGGACTGCATCATAGGTTTTATCTGGATCAACAAATGGAGTTCTATTTTTGTGTTCATATTGCTCTTGCAATGTGAGGGCAGGAGATCTGGTCTGTCAATTGGGAAAGATGGATTGTGCATGCAATAAGGGGTCAACATGGAGATGGTGGACCAGACATTGGCTAGTCAGCGTGCTTTGTTCTCAACCAGATTGGTATGGCAAGGTGAATTGGATGTTGTGGTGTCATTTGGAAGCTGATGAAGCTTCACTCTGTGTAAGATGCAACAGTATCTCCCACAGATGAGATGTATATTGAGGCATGACAAATACTGCAATCAAAATATGACCTGGTGGTCAATTTATGTGTTTGTGCCTGGAAAGCAAATGCTTTGATTGCCTTGATTGCCTTCATCTGCTGTCTTTGTCGGATACTCTTCATCAGTTTTTTCTCTCCTCACCTAAATGCGCATCTGGTGGTTGTAGCAACAGGTCCACCAGAAGGGAAGGCGCACTAATATTAGTTGCTCTAGGAATTGTGTTTCTGTAGGATCTAATTTGTTTCTTAACAGACAGACTCTACATTGAACTCTGCAAATGGACCAAACTGAAGAAGGTTGCAAAATGTATGGAAGTTGGCAACACCAACAACATAATGGAGATGTGGAATTCTGGAGGAAGGCCAAGTTGAACAATGTTGATGGAATTGATATTTCATATGATAGTGTGACGCATTCAAGAGGACAGAATGCACAAGAAGCTGAAACTCAAACAGGGTGTCCAAAATTCTGAGGCCAATTTTCTACACAATTCTTTCTTGTTCTCTTGCCATCATCAGTATGCACTCTGCACCAGCACTTACACATTGTCATGGAGAAGAAGCAACAGAACTGTATTTGCAAGATCAAGGCACATCATGGAACATCGTTGAAGCTGAGAGGAAGTTTGTCCCCCAGAACATAATAGGTGATAGACCTTACAAATGGTTACTGAGGTACACCTTACAAATGAATTGCCACATTTTCATGTGTTTTCTTTCTTTGCTTGTTACATTCAATATACCCTTATGATTACCAATCTATCATAAACCCAAATTTGATATATTTAATTTAAACTTTGGAAGATTAAAAGGAGGAAAAAATAAAAGGATGTGAATATTTTCATAACCAGTCAGCTGTTTTTGCAGCACCAAAGGTAAAATATTAATACCCAAAGATGATTGTAACAGACCAAAGATTTCTAGAAGACTCAATATTCTTCTATAGAAGAACAAGACTTCGAGCATCTCCACCCACACACCCTACCTTAAGCTTCTGCTAGTGTAAACTGTTTCTTTTACTCTCATTGTCAAAGTCATGTGCTTTACAAAGTCCAAACTTACTTTCACAATATTTATGGAGTGTACACTTTAGGTCATGCAAAGTACTGTGTACAGGCCATTTTATTGCTGGTGGAGATGCTCTTATCACAGAAGTTGAATAGTATTAATCATCTCCAGAAGACACAGAATATTCTAAAGAAAACACAATAGACCTAAGAATGAAATGAGACCCGTGACAATTACTCTTGGTTAGCAGACCATTCATCTTAACTTCTTTGAGAGGACTGGCGACAAGACCTGGATAGTCATTTCAGAGACAACATGGTTGGCAACTATCACTGAATCTCTTTGAATATCATGTGCACACATACATGAAAGCAATAACTTCTGTTGTGCAATATAAAACTCATCCTCAGTGCACACCACCCTACAAGGCTCAGCTGCTGTGCGGTCCAGTGGAATCTAATATTGGGTGGGAACTTCTGATTTGATGTTCATATGAGAGGAGATGACTGCAAACCCATTACATGTTCACAGGCTCTAAGCAGGAATTGTAATATACCTAGTCTGCAACAGAGGTGAACACCACGCTAGCTAGCTAATTTCCTGCCAATGCTGGTGCTTTACTACTCTAGAAGTACTAGAAGAGATGCCAAGGAACCCCTCTACTTGTTTATCTCCCATGCTGTGATAGCAAGTGTGTGGCGACCTCCACAGGCTACTGCTTTTGTGCACCAACGTCCTGACCTATCATCTGTATCTTCCATGGTGTCATCATTAGAGGCATGTCCATTGCCCATACTCATAGCACTGAAATATTGTTCCTTTGATTGTGGCAAGTGTACTGGCACTTCCAGTGGTTGCCCAGTTGTAAATGATTCACCAAAGCCTAACCGTCCATGGTCACCCCTCCCAAACTGCAAGCAACCATCCTCCATCAAATCAAAAGGCAATAATGTCATTATTCATGATGACAGTCTGCTTGCGTTGTGATTGGTGCAACATGACAGGATCCAAAATCTGGCCTTCTCTCCTCCATGTATCCATGTGCAAACTAGGCCAGGCACATATACGAACTAAAAATGCATTGACAGCAGAACATATGGGAGAAGTCTGGAGTTCAACTCACAGAAAACATTCGTCCATCATTTGTCAGAGCTACTGAATGTGTTCCACCACAGGAAACCTGCAAGCACATCAACTCAAAGCTTTTCTGAGTACTTGAGTCAACATGTTGTGAGATGACCTAATGGTAACATTAACAGGATTTCCAGATGAAAAGTTTGATGCCATAATGCATGTGTAATTGTATGTGTAGGCAGGTGGGATGCACTACCCAATAAACTACATAATAAGTGATAGGAAATGTGACACTTTCCTCAGTCTTAGGTCAGCAGTGGCCACACCTGAATTATAGTTTCACAAGCAAGAGTGTGAACTTTTTGAGGGAACATCTTGCTGCTTTTATCATCACCAAATCCCAGCCGTCCATGCTCACCTCTACCCCAGCCATACACCTGCTCACATCCATTTTACACCACTTGAATCTACATGCCCAAGAATGAGTGCTCCTCTGAATTCACTCCTAATCAAACAAGAATGTAGATATGGTCTTCTAACAAAAGAGCAATGAGCTCAGTTGAGACACTTGTGGCATCTACCTCACCATCCGCAGTCAATGCCATCGAGTGCCATCCTCCTGCTGCTAGATCCACCTGTGTTGCCATCCATCATCTACCTTTTAGGGTTCCACTGACTGGTTGCTCATACAACAGTGTATGAAAAGAGATTAAGACAGGATGGGGCTGCAAAAAGGATGGAGAACTAATGAGAGCAATTTCCAAGTAGTAGGCTGCAATCACATATGAAGATGAGAATCAGGGATAGAATACCAGAATGAGATCACATAGTCCCTTTACAGAAACAGGTGAAGAGTGTGGCTGTGTATCACCAGTGCCTAGCTGCCCATACTCATTGTTACCCCAAGCCCACACTATCCCTGGCTCGACCAGTGCCAGATTGTGAAAGGCACCCACAGCTACCATCCTCACATTTTCCAGTCCTTGCATGCGAACAGGGACTGAGATCTGTTTTCTGACACCAACAGAAGAATCAACGGGCCAAAGACTTATGAGCCAATCTTGTTCTCTGTTCCATTTAAGCAGGAGCCTGGTAACATAGTATTGCCTTCATGGCCACTAGACACAGTTTTCTCATGAAGTACTTTTGGAAATGGTAAGTCAGTCTAATGTTCTCTGTACAGCAAAGCAAATTATTGATGGTCATCTTTGAGTGGGATGGAGTAGGGCTACTAACTCACATGTCACCCGGAGGCCAGGGTTGGCCCCATGTCCAGACATGGCCCTCTTCTGTCAGAACTACAGAATGTGTGCCTCCAGCTGCAACCTGCATGTATTCCATCAAACAGAATCCTTGTTCTTGTATCTGATATACCTCCCTGTTCTTAAACAGCAAGGATTGTATCCATGTCCATGTACAGTGAAGGAAAAATAAGACTACTGTAAGCATTTTATCTACAAATCCTTCAAGACCACCCTTACCCCAAGTAACAGAGCAATTTGCTAATGTTCCAAGAACCCATCTCTCATCCACTTGCCATCTATGGATTTAAAGCTTCTGAGGTGGATGCAAACTGTGAGAAAGTGTAAAGCAGATGAATTGGGTCATGATAAGACTAATGTGGCATACCCATTGCAGAAAGAGGGCAGAAATACCTGCCGCACACGCAGACGAGGGCAACAGCGCTGTGGGATAGAGATATCTCGATGCAATACTTTGTCACCCCCTTTGCGATCCAACTCCTTAGCACATTGTCCATACTCATTTCCACCTGCATATTCAAACCAATCAGCACTTGCATTACAAGTTGTCGACACCTCTTTGTGGTCCCCACCTCTCTAGTAGTGCTCCTGCTGTCTGTCACCACAATATATGTTCTAATACCTTCCAGGAAGAGAATTGGTCCAGTAATGACACTTACCCCATGCATAAGCACGTCCATCCTCATCCACAGCTAGGCAATGCCATCCACCAATCGCTGCCTGCCCATATCCATAAGCCAACAATGGCAGTTCAAACACTAAACAATCATAACCAAGACAGATGCAGGAGACAGCCCATCAAACTTTTCAGACATCCTGCAAGGGAATCCAAGGACACCTGATGTCTTCTATACAGTTCACAAGCTCACCTGTACTATTTTTACTTTCGCAAGTGCCTTGACCTGCCAAAACCATCAGAGAAGTTCTGTGAGCTAGTAGAGCTGGTGCGTGGTATTAACTGAGCAGTTTTGTCACTTCACAAATGCAATGGTTGATGAAATTTGGTGAACTACAAGTAGTCCTAGGCTGCCTACATGCATTTTACCACTTATTATACCTGCTCAAAAAAAACCCACACATCCCTCACAGGTCTCTTGTATTGCCAGATACAGATTTTCAGTACTTTTACTATATCCTAGAATTGTCAAACTTGCCAGAGCAACAGTCTCCTCTCAGAAAAGAGGCACTTTCATCATGTGTTATTTTGAATCTTCACACTTAATGACCAAGAATGAGGAGAGCCAAACATAATGGAAAACTTTGGAGCAAATCACAAATTGATACCTGGCTAGGTACAGATTCTGTCCTCTTGGCAGGAGGATGACCCAATGTTGCTCGCTGATTCCATCCCCAAGTGTAAAGCTGCCATTGAAAACCCACTGGCAGGTTGGTAAACACCTTGCAGTAATGAACTTTCAATGTGTGTGACATTCATGAACTTCCTGGGTTCAGGAAGAAGTATGCTAGGGTTGGGTATGGAAGATTTACAAAGATGTCAGGAATATGTACAAGATGTCAGAAAGATGTACAAGATGTCAATCAGCTAATGATCCATACTAGAGCTCACAATCTCATGGCAGAGATCCAAAAAAGATTAGCTGCACTCCCCTCTTCACCAGCATGAACAGATGAGCAATCAAGCAGTGGACAGGTACCTGACCATCTTCAGTAATGGCCAAGGAATTGCGGCTGCCAGCAACTATGCTTGAGACAGGTATGTGTGACAATGCCTCTATGCAACAGACATGATCCTTATTGTCAAACCCACCCAGTCCTAATTGTCCATCCTCACCTGCTCCCCTGCAAAAAAACAAGCCGCCCACGCATCCCTCGCCATCCCATATTATCACCCACATCATCATCACATGTTCTATGATGTTGGGTCTCCCCCAAACATGTTGCAAAAACATATGGACAATGAATGAAGGAGAGACACACAGAGAGAGATTTTTCTCACCAGCCTACTACGACAGGCGGTTCCTTCATCTGCGCCACCATCGCTCTTGCACCACCCTGCGTTGCTCTTTTTCTCCACACCTCTCCTCCCTCTTCATCGCAAATGGGAACTCCCCAATGTTGCTTTGCTTGCACCTCTTCTCCGATCTCTAAGCTCATCAAACACACCCATCATTATTTCTCTGCCTGTCTTGTCTGTCTGTCTACCGCATGCAGCGAGCTCCAAGCCCAGTAAACCCACAGCACCCAGCAGAAAAACTTGTCAATTCTTTGTATGTACAAAGCACACAAAGAAATGCACTTATGTCCAGCCCTCAACCCATCCCGTTCTCTCTCACTCTCTCTCGCAGTTTTGTGTAGTAAAGAATGGATACTGCTGCTGCTGATGCTTCTTTTGCTACTACAAATGCGCACGCCTCGTGCACTTTATGCACCAAGTTACTTACCCAAGAGAAGCCAAGCCGGCAAAGCAAGCGTTTTTTCTCTTTTGGCCTATTCCTCCTATGCAAGACAGAAACAACCGACCACCACCTTCTTACAGAAACAGCAAGGCAAAAAAAGAGGACCCACAAGACACACACACACACACACACAGACAAAAGTAGAGCTGCAAAAACTACTATGAGGGTGCAAAAAAGGATGCATAGCTACCAATCAAAAACAAAAAGAAACAACAGTGCAAACAAACAAACAATCAACATGGAATACATACATACATATCATTGTTATAGTTTGTGACATGAATCCATCATCCCCCACTTTGCTGTGCTGTGCTATGCTGAGCGAGCGAATATGAGATGACATATCACGAGTTGTGGCACGAGTCGAGTGAGTGCAGAAAGGAGCGCTGACTGAGTAGAGGCGATAACGATAAGAATCCTTCTTTTTGGGTTGTTGTTGTTTGTGGGCTTTTTTGGTTTGTGTGTTTTCTGTGTTTTACACATCAGCTGACGGTGCCAGTAGACTCGTATTGGATTCCAGACTCCAGACTCAAGCGACTCCATGTGTTGTTGTTGTCATCTTTGTCCGTTTGTGTCGATCTTTGTCCGTTTCTCAAGCTCGCTCGCTCGCTCGCACTTCCAACTTCCATTGTTTTTCTTTCGCCCAAATTTTGACCTGAAAAATATGATTTCGACCTATATAAAACGGATAATTCATAGAAACAACATCGCCAGATTTCGGAGGAAAAAGGTTTCCAAATCGCCAGAATTTTGTGATTAGTTCCAGTATGTAGCCAAGATTATAGAAGGAATCTGTGTTTTTTTTTGTTTTTTTTTTGGCTACTTTCATATCTAGTATGGAGCCACATCTGGCTAAATCTTATGGATGATCGCCATTTCAGCTACATTACAAAATTGGGGAAAAAAAATTGGAAAAACCTGCTGCCAACAAGTTCGTTCCTCGTTCGTTTCGTTTCATTTTTCGTTCGTTTCGTTATCTTCCTCGTTGGTTTCCCAATCTCTCTCTCTCTCATTCGCTATTTACTCCGTCCGCCGCCGCCGCCGCCGCTCCTCCTCATCCACTGCACTCTACCTATCTTCGAAGTAATTCAAAATTCACATTCATTCGGCGAATGAAGAAGAGTAAACTGCTGATGATGAAGAAAGAGACAAGAATAGTTCCCATTCATTCAGCGAATGAAGAAGAAGAGCGAACTCCTGATGAAGAAGAGACAAGAATAGCCCACATTCATTCGGTGAATGGAAGAAGAGACAAGAACAGTTCACATTCATTCGGTGAATGAAAGAAGAGACAAGAATGGTTCACATTTCATTCCGGTGAATTACAGAAGAGTAAACATTTCCTGATGAACAAGACACAAGACAAGTTCACATTCATTCGAGGAATGAAGAAGAGTGAAATCCTGATGAAGAAGAGACAAGAATAGTTCACATTCATTCGACGAATGAAGAAGAAGAAGAGACAAGATGATGATGGAGCGAATGAATGATGACTCATGGGGTTTTTTTTAGTCACTGCCCAAATGACACGATAAAGACAAAAGGGCTTTTTTTTTGGGCCCCCAATTTCGTCCTCCTCCTTTTTTTGATCCGTCCTTTTCTCAAAACCTGTCAGCTTTTTTTGCTTTGTGTACTTATCCATTCCCTTGGGTGTGTGAATCAGCACCTCCACTGATACCATGGTAAAAAAAATTTTAAAAAAAACAGGTTCGATTTTATTGTTTTGGGGCTTGCAAGTTGCAACCAATGTTTGTTTTTTGTTTTGGTTTTTGGCCAGGATTTGCAAAATTGCAAACCCTAAACCCTTGCAAATTCCTTTTTCTTAATTCCAAATTTATTAGCAAAAAAATTTGAGAAAATTTCTTCACTTTTCAACACAGTTTTTTTTCTTTTCTTTTTTTTTCTTTTGGGGCAGGTTTTTCTTTTTTTTTGAAACAAATGAGTTGCCAATTAATGCAAAATATTTCTTGGTATGCTTTGATAATATAGATGCACTGGCGAATTTCTCTAAGTCTTTTACAAGTAGGGTAATGCACCCACATGGAAGATATCTAGGTACCAACAAAAATATTTTTTCTCTGAGAGGGTATTGGTATCATGGGAGGAAAAAAAATGAAATGCTCATTAGAGTGCCCCTTTCACTTTTCAAAATACCTCACCCTTTTTTTCCAAAGGACGGTCTCCAAGTCAAATTTTAACATTTCCCCGGTTAAATATAGCCATGAAGAGGCCTCACTCAACAAAGGTGAAGATAGGAATGTAAGTGCTCTTGGCTGCATAGTTTGCCTTAGGTGAACCACATATATGGAGGATGACAATGAGTTATACAACCAAAATGCTCACATCAAATTTTTTTTCATGATACCCACTGGGTATCTATCATTGGTGTGGGACAAAAATTAACTAAACTTAATTTGAGCTCAGTCTTTACACTCAGTAAAGCCCTCGGGGCCATGGGCTTTACCAAAATCAGGCTCACATTCAGCTTTGTCTTGTGCAAACCCTTATTCTGGTAAAGCCCACAACATTGGGCTTTACCCTACATCTAACCTGCCAGGCTTTAAGTAGGAGAAAGAACTATCTTTGGCACCTTCCACAATTTGGTGTGTGTGTCTCAACACGGTCCGCTTCTCCATTACATTGTGGAATGGGGTTTTCTAACCATTGTGCAAATTAAGGCAAAATGTTGAAAGGTTTGGAAGTTAGGCCTTTCTTACTATATACATTAGGGATCCATTCCATTCAAGGTTTCATTTTTCAATTTTTGTGATATTGAAAATTTGGCAAACTTTTCCACAGCTTTTGCAAAATTAGTCAAGTTTAGAGTAGGAAAACAAAGATCTCCAAAATTTGCCCAAATTGCTTTGTTGAAAAAGCAGCAAATTGTGTTTATAAAAATTCACTGATTCCAGTCAGTGGTTTTATCTTTTTCTCTCATGTACATATAGCATCATAAGTGAGAATCCCAAAGAAGATTTTAACTATGCCCAAATAGTAAAAAACTGATCCCCACACTAAAAATTCCATTGAAATGTGATTGAAAATTTTCATCCAGAAAAGTACATTTTTGTCCAAAAGTCGGCAAATTGTTTTCCTAAAAGAAACAAATAATTTGGAGACAAGATATTCCCTTTCTTTGCCCTTTTTTGAGGTCATCAAGATGCAAAAACTTTGCCACAAAGAAAAACACTATGTTTCACCTAAATACCTGAATTTTTCTTGTGTTTGGCTGGTACAGTATAGGTTCAAGCAAGTACCAAACCCTGTGTTCAGGGGGGCTTCAGTTGAGTGGGATCCAACATTTTTAGCTCATACCAACTTTCAGCACTTTTTTTTCATCAATGAAATTTTGCACAAAAAGAAATATAAAAAATTCAGAAATTCAAAAGTGAAGTGATTTTCTGGAGGGTTTCAATCGCCAGAAGTGAGAAAAATTTAGTGAAAATCATCAGATTTTTTTTATATTTGGTTAGTAATGAGTAGTCATAAATAGAGAGGTCGATTAAACATTTGTATTACACATCTTGTATATAGCCAGATTTGGCTAAATATTTCTATAAATGATGGCCATTTTTTTCTACATCTTCCTGTGGATGACCGCCCCACTTACAAAAATTCCTTAAGAGTAAATACACTGCTGACATTGCAAGGTGACAATATTTTGTGCAGTAGCTACTCACAAGACCTGTTCTCTGGTGTACCTCTTACAATGGTACTAACTTAGTTAGCTGCAAAGCAGGCTAGCTTGGCTCATTTGTGAATGAAGAGTAACTAGGTTGTCTCCTTTGAGCAGGGCCTAAGGTAGACTCTAGACACCAACCCTGACTAAAGGACTAGTACCACAGACAACTTCTGCCATCCTCTGACAAGCTAAAAGAGGCTCATAATCACATTTAGCTTTGGTTCATTTGTTCTCTCTCTCTCTCTATCTCTCTCTCTCTCTCACTCAAGCATTTTGCTTCTGTCAAAACTGTCTCACATTTACAACGTGATCCAAGGATGAACCAGCATCCACTAGCCCATCATTCAAGATGGATGCTATGTGGACAGGAAATACTTTTTCGTGATATTCCTGTCCCATAGCCAACCATGGTTGTTAGTTAGTTACTAACCATCCACATGCAGATACCTAGCTATTAGCCACCAAGTGCCTTAACCACTTCTACCTATATACATAGTAACCACTTACAATTACCTACTTATGTACTAGTCTTGGACCAGAATATAGGTTTTAACCTGGGTATGTAGTAATGGTAAGGTATCAGTATCTTAGAACATACTAGTCAAGAATTGAATTGTCCCTTGTACCTAGGCAATATTCATATTGTGCTATGTATGTGTTTAGGGTTTGAAATTTTTGTACCAACCTAGTTTGGGTATGATGTTTTCCAATATTATGTACAAGATCCATAACCACACTTGCAAAAAAGGCAATGGACCTAACTAGCAATATTGTGGACACATCAAGGTTGCATGTGGTTCACAAGGTAATTGAGAAAAATTATGACTCTTTCAATGAGAGAATTTTTTTGGTTGCACATGATTACAATGATCTCGTTGGGGTTGCAAACATATATTGTCTTTGAATGTGGTATGTGCACCATTGCCTTAATGTTGTTTGCGTGTTTTCAACCTTGCCAACCCGAATATTATATTCAATGTTCAAAGTTGTGCAAATGTTAAGGTGCATTGTTTGGCACAACATTTGTGTTCCCCAAATCAAACCTTCAAAAAGCTCATACAACACCACCCAATTTTCAAAAGGATTGGTGCAATATAACAACAACCATAATATTATGTTAATGAAAAAAACACATTTTAAACAAACATCCAAAAAATTTAGTGAAATACAAAGCATAATCTATTAAAGGTAAGGTGGAGGGAAGTAGGGGGAGATGTACGAAAAGACAAGCAATGAAACCATCATGAATTACAAAATATTTTGATGGCAAGGGGCTTGGAAAAAAAAACCCCATTATAACTTTGATTTGTCAAAGATTTGGTCCTCTTCATAACAAAAGGGTGTGAGGTTCTCTTTATTGTTGACTCTCTTTGGCTACATCAACTTGTGATGTGTAAGGATTTGAGGATATGTTTTCCCATGCAAAAACAATTGGTGAAAGAACACATCCCAAGTTTGCTTTCAAAAATCATTGAAATGTAGGTTTGCGTGTTTTAGCCACATAGTTAAATGGATAAGGCTATATAACATATGTAAATGATGAAGGTTCAAATCTTAACACTCTTGTTGCAAAATTGTCCTTACATGGTTACTTGTGCCCTCTTACAACTTGTGAATAAACCTTTTTACAATATGGTTTTTTGGCCACACAATGTCAAAGGTTTGTTAGTATGCAACCAATGATGCTAAGGTTTGGTGTTAGCATGAAAAAAATGTCATTGAAGGATTCACAAATTGCTATACAAAAAACCAACATTTATACAAACAAGTTTAGTAAAGATAAACAAGAGTGGGAAAAGACCTACATTATGGCTAGGTTGTCATTTGAAAGCTAAAAACCCTTATGAAGTTTAGTTAGCTAACAAAGTTATCATCTTTTTAAAAACCTTTAATGTATTGATGTCATCAACATTGGTTATATTTGTCAAATTTTCCACCTACAAATTAAAATGCCATCTAGATTAACTTGAGCAATTCTTTGTGTTGTTACAAAAACTTTCACACAATTTGTTATCAAAAAGTGTGTATTGAACGAATGTAAAGGATATTAACTCCTATATAATGCATTGCATGCTACCATTATGATTAACATTTGGCTACAAGGAAAACACAATTGATGAACAACAATCCAATCAAATTTACAATGCTAAAATTTGGATTTGGAATTTGGAATTTTGTATATTTGCCTAGCAATAAAGGTTTTAAGGGTTTAAAACTTTTTGGAGGCTACCAAAGAGTTGACTTGGTTGGAAAGAGTTTGCATGGAAATTTTCAAATGTTTGCTTTTTGAGTTAAACAATTTTTGACATGCTTAGATCCTAGATAAAGATTGAAAAGATTTTCTTGATTACAAGATTACTCACAAGCCTATAATATTGTCATCTAAGAATAATCAACATAGAGGCATTAGTAGTAATTTATAATAATTGCCCTAACAACATTTAAGAAGGTTGTTCCAAAACTTTTAATTCATTTTCATTAGATAATACTAAAGAATTGTTTTTTACAAAAGTTGAATTATTGGAAAAACATGGAGATGAATTAGGAAAAGCTAGTGTTATGTATGAGGACTTTTCTTGAGGTATATGTATAGGTCTTTTGTGAATTTCAACAAGTAGGAGGTATCACTATTTGGGCCTACCTAAACAAGTTCAATAAAAACTTTTGTACATTTTATATTTACAATTGTTAGTCATTTTTTGGAATTTTTTTCAAGAGTTTGTCATCTTTATTTTTTGGCATAGTTTTGAATTGTAGCATAATTACAATTGAGCTTGCACCAAAAATAATTTTGAACTAGTTTTTTTTCCAATTTGGAATTTTAAACACTTGGAGCTTATTACAATATATACATATATTTTGTTGTCATTGGTTTTTGTTTCAATTTGTGAATGTCTAGCATAAGTGTTATGAATGTGGAGCTTGTAGCAATTGAATGTAGTCCATTTGTTGTTTTTGAATTAAAGGCACAATCAAGATTCATACTAGTATTTATCTACCCTTACAAAGAGGGGGGAAAAAATCTTGCACCACATTTATATCCAACCCAATATTCAACTACACATACTAAATTTATATCCTCCCAATGGGTTTTTGTGCACATATTCATACCAAACTGGTATAAAAATGGGAAGGGTTTTTAATACCAAAACCAATATGGTATTAAAAAATGGATATACAAATCCAACACCACTACATACCCATATATATTTGCCCATTTACCTCTATAGTTACCTAAGGTAGTGTGGGGGTGAAAACAAGATAATATGTCTTGTGGACTAGATTAAGCCTCCCCCATCTTTTGGTTCTTCGTTTGACACATTGCATTTGTGGCCAACCGTTAGACTCCACGGGGATCCATCTCTTCCATTACACCCATGCTAAGGAAAGGACTTCATCCCATGATGCCATTCCAAATGTGTTTGTGTCGATTGTGAGAAATGCAAGGTTTCATGTCTTGTAGGAGCAAACCCATGTTCTCTACGGCCTTCTTTTTAATCTTTTCATTGACAAGTCGACATTGTTATGTTGGTTGATGGCATTTGCACATTGGTGATGTCATCATTATTGACCCCATTCAAGCAAACTTGGTATCACAAGTGGTTTTTTCTCATGGGGTGATTGCGATAGTGGCGACTCAAGTGAAAGAAGGACCTTATCATGATTGTTATCTAGCAAATGTGTTTCTTCTTCTTGCCATAGAAGTTTTTGGATGTCTTTACTTCCAATTTGATAGTTTTTTTCATCAATGTGCTAACATGGTATGGACAACAAAGAGCACCAAAGGCCTTCATTTATTGGTGTTGCGTTCCTTTTATAGACAAAAAGTCGTGGCTTTATAGAAAATGCACGTTGCCTCCATTTTGAAGTGGGTTGTTACTATAAGGAGGGTTCTTCTTGGCTTGGGGTTTTATTGAGTTTACCTCCCCTTTTTTTAATTAATATGTTTAATGCGACTAATGGAGGTTTTGATATTTAGTAGTTCCTTTTCCTGCTTGTGGCTCACCTCTTTTGGGATGTTTGTTTGCTTGGACTTTGGTCCTTGACACTTTTTTCTTTTTTCTCCCTTTTTGGGGTGCTTTCATTTTATAAAAGTTGGTAGGGTTTCATCAAATGGTGTACAAAGTAGGTTATGAAGGTGGAAATTGGTAATTGAATTGTGTTTCATCCACAACTGAGTCATCACAATTTTCCAATGGATGTTACATTAGAAGGTGATGCCTATCAAACAGTCATTATTACATTGGTACATTCACTTTTTAAGTGAGTCTTTTTAATAGCTACACTCAACTAACAAATGTCAAATTTAAACACAAAGAACTTGATTTAATTTGAGAAAGGAATGTTTAAAAATTGGAAGTAATCCAAAAGAATTTAGTGTTTTTGTGGCCTCCCCTTCACCTTGGTTTATTTTCCTTTTCTTTTGTGCAATGAATATCTTTACATTTGTTCCCACAGAAAAAAAAGGAATTTGGGGTTTTTGTAATGGTTTTCATGTTGGTGCTAATTCACCCAAGGACTTAAGTCACTTGTTTAGTTGGATAGGCCACATTTCATCCTAGGTCACATCATTTCAATAGGGCATTCCCTTGATCCTTATTATTTATAATTGTGAAAAAGGCATTTGGTGATTACAAGTGGATGAAGATTTATTTTTGATGTTTCTAAACAATAAAACGTGCATTTAAAAGCTAACACCTTATAATTCTTTAAAGGACACTCAAACAAAATTTTGAGCTAACTTTTTAAAAGATCCATATAGTTTTTCAATAGTTCCATTTTGCCAAGTTTTGAACCAAGTTATGAAAAGATTGCCCAAGAAGATCTGTCTTATGTCACTTTTCAATTGGAAATTTGATTGTATAAGATATAATCACCTTTTTCTACCTTCTTCTTTTCTAACAAACGTTTTTATTAAAAAATTAAAATGCTGCATAGTGTAAGACCCAAGGTGACCTATTTGAAGGCTCATATTGTTGCCTATCCCACCTTCACCCATTTGCATCCAATGCTTCAAAGTTCATATGAAGAGATGGGAATGACCTTTCAATTGGCATGTTTGGAATAACATGACTCCTCCTTAACATTCCATTCTCCTATCTCTTTTTATCCATCTTCATGGGCTTCCTTCTCTACCCTTTTAACAAATTTTATTGCAACTTGCATGCCACCTTATGCACCTTCCAACATTTTCTTTTGTCTTCATAGTCTTTTCATTTTTTAAACAAATTTTTCATTTAGATGATACTCAACATTGGTGAATGCAAACAATTTGTTTTGTCAACTTACAAATAATTCCAGTGTTGGGTGGTCTTTAAAATGAAGAACAAATACCCACCAATTATCATACTAGGTATGTTACCCATCGACCTATTAGTTTTCAAAATATTCAAAGAACCTATTTTGATATGTAACCATGATTCTCAAAAAATTATGAAAAAAAAAAAACTAGTCAAAAAATTGTTGGTACTTTATACTAATTCTTAAAGGTTTTTTTAACTAACTAAAATAATCAATTGAATTTTTTCAAAGAGCCAAAATTGGTCATTATTTGATTTTGGAATATTTAAAGAATGAGAACTAGTGATGCTTCAAAATTCAAAGAACCACACATTAGTAAATTTCATGATATTTGCTTAGACTTGTGTTTTCACAAGATTATCAAGTAGCAACATATTAACTAGACTTTCTTTCTTGGGTGAAAAATCCATAGTAGTGACATACGAAATACAAATATTTTTCGAAGGTGCTCAAAAAGAAGTATTTTCAAGTATTTAAAAAAAACATTATAATGATACAAAGGCTTGAAAATTGGCCTTCGTATCAAGTATTTTCAAGTATTTTTTAAAAAGCCCAAAAAAAGGCATAATACGCGTATGTTTGAATCGAATTGAGCGTATGTCACTACTATGGAAAAATCACCAAATGGTGACACTAATTTCTTTAATTGGCAAAAATTCCTTTTTTTCATAAAAGAGATGTCAAATTTCACCCAAAAATAATGTTTTTGGGGAGCATGTCACCACAATCAATGTATATGGGTTATTTTTTTAATGGTCTTCTACAAAAATATCATAAATGAAAGAAAAAAATGTTTGGGCATGTTCACCATTATGGTTGTATGCACAATTGAAAAGAAAAAACTAATGTCAAGTTCCAACCCAAATTGAAATTTACATTCCTAGTTATCACTTGACAATTTAATGTTTTTGCCATCATATCAAACCATATCATGTGTGGAAGATTTTTGGTTATTGTGCCACTAAATTTCTGTAAGAGATTAATCAATTTACCATGGTAAAATATGGGCATGAGTGGCAATAAAATTACCCTACAATATGCCTAACTGGCTTTTGTAAACAAAATTAAAATTTGCACATTCAACTTGATACATTTGAATTTAGACAATTGGTACAACAAAACTACATGTAATAACTACATTTCACCTTCATCTCTCATTATAAATTATTGATTTTCAAACAACTACACAACATTATTCATTATGCAAATACTCAATGAAACAAAAACTTACACAAGAATCTTTTGGTTCAAATATCCAAGTAGAACTGCAAATACATACATGGTTTTCATGAAACTATCACATGTTCACATTCTGAATTATGGATATTATATGGTTGCAAAATTATTATTTGCCATTTATGCCATAAAATCATCTTTCTATTAAGAGCATATTTCACAAATGGGTTTTGTCAAATCTTGTAATCAAAACCCTTGAAACCTATATTTTTCAAATGCATTATCTACATGCATATTTACCATTGCATGTTTGATTTTTATACGGGGATCAATTGTGTTAAAATATTCATTAATAGTGAAAGGAATGATTATGGGTTTCCTTTAGATTTGGGGCAAATTTCAAATGCCCATTCAGTTTTCGACCTGGTTTTCACAATGAAAACCGATTGGCACCTTTACATGTGAGATTTGGTCATGACACCTAGTTCACATATATATATATATATATATATATAATCGGACAAGTTTTTTCACATAACTTACATTAGGTTCTCAAAGTCCTCATGCCAAATTAAGGTTTCTTAAACATCAACCACAAGTTAAGGGAATGGAGGTGTTGTTTATGATTAGGGTTAGGGAACCACTTGTAAAATTATTTTATTTGCAAGTGTGTTACTTCTTGTTGTTTGTGTTGTTGTTTTTTTTGGGTGGTGTTGCTATTCTTGTGTTGATATTTTGTTGTAAATGTTTTTTGTTTTTTGTTTTTTGTTGTAAATATTTGTTGAATTTATAGGTTAGAAAATGTTGTTTGTGTGCCATACTAGACATGATAGGAAGAAAATACCTTTTGTTGCTAGTAGTGAGATTTTTAGTAGCAATTATGTTAACGACTTGAAGAAGATTACAAAAGGCTAGTTCTAATACAAATTACCAAAGAGTGTTTGTTTTTGTCACGAGCCTTGTTGGTGGATAGTACATTAGATTCATTTTCAATTTGTCTATGCGTCTAGTTACAAAACAACAACAACTAATTATGGGTGATGAACAAAGATAAAGAAGATAGCCATTAGTTATGTCATGTAAACTATATCTTCCCTATAATTAGGGGAAAGGACAATTTATTATGTTGCCACAACTTTCTCTTGTGAAATTATCCTTTGTTGATCCTACATTTTTTCCATTTTGATTCCAATCAACTTTTGAGTTTGGTGTCATTAGATTGGAACTAATTATATTCCAAATGTTTTGGACATTCTAATCCAAGATTGCTACTATCTATTTGTGGCCTCCCTTCCAAGTGTCAATCAATATTGCAAGGTTTGGATTTAAGTTTGTAATATCCTTTCTCCCAAACCTTAAATGCATCATCCACTTCTAACTAGAGTGACACCATACATGTAACATGTTGGATCTATTGTGTATTTGTAAGTGCCCAAAACCAAAAGCTCCCACCATCTGGATTTAGGTCAAAAGAGTTTGGGTCCCATTTTGAATGGATGGTAGGTTCACTTTGAAAATCCTAGCAAATTTTCCTCTATTTCTATGTAAAGTTTGGCGAAATTTCAGAAATTTGATGGAATTTTGTGCTCAGCATCAAATATGATTTTAAATAATTAAATTATTAACTAATTAATTATATTATAATTACTAAACATTTAATAATGAGGTTTTGAAAATTAAATGTGAAACCCAATTGTTATTGTATATACAAAAGCTACCATATTTAACGACCAAGTGATTTTGAAAAAAAAGAAAAACTTATACCTCAATTTTCACCAACCCAAAAAAAAATTAAAATATATATATATATAAAAATTGATCAAGTTTTCATAACATCATGTAACAATGGAAACCTGTCAATTTTCACAAAAAGGTGAGAACTGTCCAACCTAGTTTCTTCTTGGTCAATGCATGTGCTAATGGCTCCCCCAAATACCCCAAATATATTGCTCCATTCATCCTCATAGAACTTACACCATTAAAGGTGTTTTTTCTAACATTTCTTGTTTTTTGGTCTCATTGTCCTTTTTGTAAACTATCATCTTGGTTCTAAGGTGGATACTTAAATAGTTGAACCTATTATTGCTTGATACCAAGGAATGCATCACATTATTTATTCGATAAAAATATGTACAAAAATATTACATCATTCCAAAAAGTAAGATGCCAATTTAGGTGACTTATGGTTATATCATTACCACCACAACCCTTGTGTGAGCAATAGCCAAAGGTGAGTTTCCTTATCTAAACTAGGTGAATATCTTTTCTCTATGTCATCAAAAGAATATTGTATTTAACATTAATGCCTTTTGAAGATTTGAAAATTGTGTCAAACTATATGAATGGCCACAATTTCATTGGAAGTGTCCATTGTAAATCTAAATTTAAACATTATGTACAAATATCACACAACCTACGATGTGATCTTTCCTAGCCAAAAACCACTAATTTCTTTGATTCCAAGTGCAACTACTTTAATTGCAACAAACTTGACCCTAAAACCATAAAACTTGCTTCAAAAGACAAAGCAAGTGGACATACCTATTCTATCCTTTTGATGACTCAATTTCTGAAAAAATTTAAAAATTAAAGGTTGCCATTCAACATAGGGTTCTAAATCATAGATGACGAAAACTTGTTGTCATTTTAGTTTCTGAGAAATAAAAGAGAAAAATGAAAGCTTACAACTATTCCTAGAAATGACCAACCTTTCACAAGTTCTACGACAAGAACCCTTCTCTAGCTTGGTTTCTTTTTACAAATTTTCTAATTCTCAACCCAAAAAAAGTGAAAACCTTTCATTTAATGAAGTTTGTTTTTGAAAATTTGAAATTGTCAGATGTCAACATAATCAATTGTTAGATCACATTGGAACTTTGATCAAAGGTGTATATACCCAACCCTTACCCATTGGTTTTTTCTTTTAAAAAGAGAGAATCACCTAACATTCTCCAACATACAAGGAAGAAATTGAATTAAATATAAAACAAAAACCACTATGACTCAATTTTGAATTTCAATTATTTTGGGGGAGGCATAATTGAATATCAATTTACATGGAAATGATTTCTGAAAAACAGGTTCAATATAATTTAATCATTCATCCATAGAAGGGTGATAATTCTAAAAGATTAATATGTGACATAATATTATTGGCTTGAAGTTGATGAATGTTTTATTTAGTAGATGTAGATAAATGGGGTTGATAATTCATCTATTTCTTTTTTTTCAAGTACATGGCCTATGCTGTTGGCCCAAGTGTTACCACGTCCTCAACTGATTTTTCCTTCCAAAACCTGGTTTTTTGGAATTTATTGGAATTTTCAGCAGCAGAAATCACTTAAAAATCAATATTTCCCACATTCTGAATCCAAATCTTATCAAATAAATTCCATTAAATCCTGCTCATCAAGATCTTTCCAACAACACCAAAGGCACATTCCAATTCCTCCAAAATTTTCATCTATGATTTGATTCAATTTTCAGTGAAGAAATCATTCAATATTCAAAAACTTTTGCATCACAAGTCCAAACGTCATGGAACCAAGCCAATGCACCCCTCCTTGTTGAGTGCTTTCCAAAGACACAAAGAACACGATCTGAAGCATCCCAGTTCGGTGGATCTCATAAGTACAAACAAAACAAAACAAAACAAACCACCTTCCTTCATAGATAGATAAGGGGTTACGGGGTCAAACTTTGAGCTCAATCTCCTTCCCATATTTTCATATTATTAATTGGTTATCAAGCTTTGTATTGTGACTTTGGGTGTAATGAACTTATGATACAATAAACTTGTATGTTATTGTGATTGTGAAACATGCACAAGGGAAAACTTATGCAACTTTGTTGAGCAAGCCCCATTAAGGGAGATGTGTAGGTGTGTGATAAAGCTCCCTCTTTGTGTGAAGCCCATGTGAAGATTGAACTTTAGGTGCAGGGATGATCCTTGCCCAAAAAGACATGTATATTTTAATATTTTTTATGGCATGTGTATTTTAAGAATGGTGCATGTGTTGTGCATGAAACTTTAGTTGGAGAAACCTACCTACGTGCTAGTAAAAAATTAATTGAGAATTAGCCCTCGTACATCCCAAATTGCAACCATCCCAAGGTTAGAGAACCATAACATGAGCTTATTTAATTCCAAAGGGCATTGGATCAAAAAATGAGGCTATAAAAGTAGGCTTTAGAAGATTCCAAGATTGGACTTCTTCTCAAGAGTCTCAATAGCCAGCCAATTAAACACATGTGACTTGTGAAATAAAAGTGACTTCATACAGTGTCCGGTGCTGGTTTAACTTGTCTTTTTGCACACCTTTTTTGGCCTTGCACACTTCTGCAAGAAACCATGCAACCCAGTTTTCAATGTTCTTCAGTTCTTCAAAAAAAGAACAACATTCTGCTGTTCTTCATTGTCAATGTTCCATGGATCTTACATTCATAATCATGCTAGTAGATCCAATTGACCATGGATCTTACATCATAATTCAAGCACTGGGTAATGCCCCCATCCAGGGACTTTACCATACACAGAAAACTTTTTTCCTTTCCTAGTTAGCAAAGGTGGCAAACCATACATATTATAAATGAATATGTAGAAGAGGCACATGGGCACTCGTCCGCTGGCCCAGGGCTAGGCATACCCATAACAATAGGAGGCAAACAACACTTCAAGCTACGTGAAGGGTCCCATCACCATGAACAAAACTTAGATTCTATTATGCAAAAAACACATAATCTTGGTCCACAGGCCCCATCTCTCAGGCCCACTTAACAACTGGCCCTAGCCTAAGGAGTTTGATGGGCTTGGTTTGGGAAGTGGGACTGATGTGTTCCCCTCACTCCTCCCGAAGCAGTGGACAAATGCTCTAATTTGTGGACTCAGCCCAAGATCTGATGGAATGCACACATAGGTACACAGATCAGATGGAATGCACACAAATTTACACAGATCAGATGATATGATGCATGCACTCTTTTGTTGTCTTCTTCTTTGGGGCATGATGTCTTCCTGTTGCTAGTTCTTCTTCACTCCTGCTCACCAAAGTTCTTGGCAACTGCATTGGCTTCAAGGTGGAACAAGAAGCTGATACGGTAACCCAATCAAACTCCTTGTTTGTTTTGTTGCTGCAAGAATGGCCTCCTGATGATGATGATGATGAGATCAGATTCTTTACTTCTGTTTTCACAATGGGAATAAAAAGGTGTGATATGCACCAGTTGTTGGACGTGACTCCATGACTCCCTTGTTGTTCTCTTTGTTGATAGCAGCACAACAACCATCAAGTTTATTCTTCATTAAACTTAATTCAATTTTATTGCTGAATTTCTGAACAGGTTTGTGCAGGAGTGAATAAATTTTGTATGTAAGACTCTAATTACTCCTTTGTTCAGGCTCCTTAACTACTACTAAGGCTTCACAGGTTGGGCTAAGAAGCATCGGTAGTAACCTGAGCAGTTGTGAAGAAATATCTGTGAACTAGTTTAGTCTGAGTGTGGCTAAAGCGGACTGTGCATGCACTGGATCCTATCTCAAAGCCAAAGTTCTACAATCTAGTCTGAAAGTGGTGTTGGATTGATGACTTCCCAAGTGCAACTTCTCTTCAAGTCACATAGAGACAGCCCACTTCTGAAAGGATTTGCACACATGATGTTGCCAGAGGAGGGGAAGAGAGAAGTTCACACAGTCATGCAACTTGCTCAGCAGCAGTGAAAGAGTCAAACCCTTTTTGTCAGGGACTAAACTGCCAGTGAGAGTTGGACCATCTGCAGGTTTATGAGTTGCATCCAAACCACAAAGACACTAAGCTGAAACAAAACAGTAGTCTAGTATCGTGCAGACAAAATGTGTACTGAACAACCTGTGTCTTGGATCTGATTGTGATGTGCAAAGCACTTTCAAATAAAGGAGAGTTCTACACTCCATGTGAGCTGCATGTGTTAGCAACCTTGACTACTTCACTAAATTGGTGTGCAGTGCAACTTTCTTACATTGTTGCACATGCCAGTCTTAACTGCAGAGTGCTTGGCTTCTTAGGGTCCTCATGGGTTTACAAGATGTGTAAGGCTGGATGTGTAGAGCTGCAGCTGGGTGTATGCCTGAGCCATAACTACAAACTGGGGGAATAAGTGAATGAAATTAAAAAGATGACTGAGGAATAACTGTGGCTTAAGACCATCACAAGAAACATCCAAAGTTGCACGAAGATTAGTGAAGATTGATGATGATTAGTGTTTATCCAACTTCTGAATTAAATTTCAGGATGGATATGGTGCTTCATTGGGTTGAGATATTTTTCACACAGCATTTGTAGTTGATCAGTTACATACGACTTGATTGGTTTTCAGGTACCAATATCCTAACGGATGAGGAAAACCTAAAGCTTCGAAATAATTTCAACTTATCCAAGAATACAAATCCAGCTTTGAGACATTTAATATTCCAGATAAAATAACTAGCAAAAGGAGCTTCACAGTATCCTTCGGATCTTGAGATAAGTTAACACAGCTACAAACAACCCAATGCCCCCAAAAATAATGCCCACTGTTGTGAACCAAAACGCCAGCTGCACTCATATTTCACACACACAAGATGGTGAGAAATTCAGGGGAAAAATAGCATCCCCCATTCTTGCCCACGACTGTCCAGCAGCACTGTGCCTGTGATGAATGATACACATGACATGGAAGTTGATATTCACTCAGGAAACATTAATCATTGAAGAATTGACAAGTCACAATGAAATCACTGGGCTTGAATGAAACATACCATATGCTCCTCCAAGCATGACTTGAGGTTCATCCCAAAGATACCTGTCACAAAACCCAAATGTCAATCTCATCCGCCAGAGTGTTACATAATGCACATTGCAGTCCACAGAGTGAGGAGATCTGAGATATTACCTGCAATAAGAGCCCCAAGTGCTGCACAAAAGGTGGCAACCTGAAGAAGCAACTCTAACCGACCCATCTCCAATCGTCGTGAACTGCACAGCCCATCATTGTCTCTTTCCTTCAATAGCTTGTATTGCCATCCAGAACAGGAAGGTCTCTTAACATTCTAAAATGGAGGTCCTGGAAGACTAATCTTCCTAGTCTTTAGTTTGAGAAACTTGAAGCCTGTAATAGTGATCTCAAGTCTAGTTATAAAACCAAAACCAAAGATTGACTCTTGTGTGGCAACCTGAATATCAATCAGGAGATCAAAAACTGTGTGAGAACTTAGAGAAAATAGCACATTGATCAACTGGGAGATAAATATCACATTGTCAATTGTAACAGCTAGAGATACTTGGAAAGCTCTTGCATACCTCAAGTTAAGTGCAATTGAATCCTCCATCTCTCTGGCAGAATTCAACAATTTTTCAGCATGACCATGACATGAATCGCACCTAAAACACATAGTCAAAAAACCTTGGTTAGGGATATGGATGGACTCAAATCTCAGCAGATGCTGCTCAGATTTAGTGAACTGCCATATGCTTGCTGCATTTGTGAAGCTTCTGTCACAGAGTGCCTCTTCAGACCAGCTACTAGCAAGATAAATTTATAATATGTGTCTATAGTCTTCAGAGATAAAAAGATCCCAAGCCACTGGGTACCCAACCACTATGTTCAACAGACAGCAGTAGACTAAAAGGAGTCTAGAAACACCCCAAGCAGCCCTTGACACGGGTTGCTAAGCGAGTTGAACGATTTGTGAGTTCATGCATACACTTAACACCCAGAGCTTGATCACTGCAGCATCACCCCAATGCCAAAGGTCCACTTGCCAGTGAAAAAGTTATCTTGATAGCCTTTCCAAGAACTCTAGGACCCAATGTAGAGAGACCTATTCCAACACTACTTCCAGTTGTGTGGTACTTCAAGAGACATTTGAACTTCCCTTGTGGTTGGGAAAATTGAAGTGCTAGAAGAGTCAACAGGGTAAGCGGTTAAGTACCTCTGCAAGTAACACTCAAGCAGCATCTCCATTTCCTGTTCCTCATCTGCTCAGAAGAAGAAGAAGCCTATGAGAAGTGACATATGAGAAAAAAAATCTGAAAGAAATGTTCAGCCAACTTGGGAACATGGGTTTATCAGATTAGAACAGATTTGGTGGCAGAAGAAGAGACTATAGAGCAAGTATGGAGAATATGTCCTTCTGTATCATTTCAGCACAAGGATCAACTTTTACCATTCTCCATGTTGCATGAATCCTCAGATTGAACTGTTTCTTTCTCTTGGGTATATATTATTCTGTCATGTACCTTCAGCAATTTTCTTCTCTGAAGGTAGCGAACATTCAATGGAACCATCTCCCCTTCGTATATTGCAAACCCGCCCCATAATGGTCATTTGTCGAATATCCTGGGGGTTTTCTAGCAATTCCAGAAGAATTTGACGTACAGCTCCAGCTTTTGCACTTAGTTCCACCTACAAATCAATCATCTTACATTAGACCTGATTCAAGAGTGCAATCTTTAAGACTCTCCATTTAGGAGCATAAATCATTTGACAATTCCATGCATCGGACTAATTTTCTGCACTCCTCATGGCTAGGGATGAAAAGTTTCTTTTTTCAGTGACAACAAGGATTGGTTATATCTATGTGTACCAAAGATTGCTTGCAAAGGCGGAGCTCCTCCAACACATCTACTGTATAGCGGTTTGGCAACACTTTCAGTAATGACAGCACCTGGCAAAGCAACGAATGCACACAGCAACATTGCTCATGTTATACACTTGCATACAGGGAAGACTATATACCCTACTACAACTAACAAACCTCCAACTGATCACTCCACAACTGGGTTGCACATGCCGAAATTCAATTGCTTGTTTCTAATGCAATTATCACAATCCAGAAACCTACAGAGACAAAGAGTTCTCATTCAATCCAAATATAAGCAATGGGAAAGAAAATAACACAAGAAAATGACTCTGCTAGTCTACTGTGCAGTGGAGGTTTTGGAGGGACCAGTCCCACAACAATGAGGCAAATCCAGTTCCCTACATACATTGAGACATATATTGCGGGATTTGAGAGAGAGAGAGAGAGAGAGAGAGAGAGAGAGAGAAGAATCATGTTAGCACAGTCAAGCTTACTCGTGGTTCAACATCCATAAGCTGTTGCTCCAGCCTTTGTGTCCTTGATATCAGTGCAGCCTCCACAACCTAATTTCTCTCTCAACAAAAATTCATCAAACCCATAAGAGGTGCTCAAATAAGAAATTGAACTGGAGCTAGAAATGAGCAGAAACTCTCCATTGAAATTGCAACATGATGGTGAATTATCACTGAAGCTAGATCTAAAGGTTTAAGTGAGAGGAAATTGCGTAGCATGAGTTCAAATCCAATGGCTCTCATTGCAAATATCTCTATAAGTGAATGTGTGAAAGGCTTCAAGCAAAGACTACCTCCAATTCGAAAGGCATTATAGGGCCAGGGCCATTGGTAGCAGCACGAAGGCGTGGAAGTAGTGCATTCATGAAACCTTGCGCTCCAAGACTGGATGGAATCACACCAAACCATACATGTTGACTGTTATATGCAGACAATCATCTATATGTAGGACAATGTGGACACCAAGCGTCGTCCATGGATGCAAAACAAGAGTCCTTGTAGAAGGGTCAGTGGGATCATAAGGTCTCTCTCTCCTTGGCAATTAAGAATCAGAACTCCATATCTGTAGTACACTGAAAATGGTCCATTTGAATAAAATAGCAACATCCAAAAGAAATGATAACAGCTTCAATAAAAACTTTACCTGTTATAGTCAAACACGAGGACACTAAGAGGTGTTGCTATTGCTCGCAGGGATCCAAAATTGAGAAGAATTGCTTGGTCCCGAACCTGTCACCTCCCCCAATCATGGATAACCTATTATTCACTTGATTCATGACATCATCTGGATCAAGCTCAGGTTAGCCATTCATATTTGACGAATCACCACATCAATGACATTGCAAGCAAAAAGACCACAAAAGCACTTTGAAGGTAACCCATGTCAGTTCTTGCCAAACAGACATGACAAGATTGACTGCAGCCAGAACCTTCCGAGTGGATCTCTTACACAGTCTTAGAAAGTCCACCTTCAACATGAACAGCAGTGACTAGCAATCAAACAAAAGGATTATGACAATTAGCAAAAATACAGACAGACGACTGAAAATCTGAAAGAGAATAGTATATGGATGAGACCAGAGAGAAAAGCTTTACTAACCAATAACGCTGGTGCTGAATTCGTGACCCATAATGCTGGATCAACACTCCGAATATCACGTAAACGCAGGCCAGCTGCAGACATGATTAGAGGCAGGCAAGACACACAGTGAGCAATGAAAAATGCAAATGAGAGAATTGATTCCATTAGGCAGTTCTTCACCTCTGATGATGATGAAAAGGCCAATGACATGTTTTACTGACACTCAAACATCATGCATTTGTTGGCTCTCTAGCTAGCTCTGTTATAATTGACAAACAAATGTCAGCTGGTCCAACAACAAACTCTTGAGAAAGAGTATGTACCACTGCTCCTCAATAACTGTCGCCTGCTCACCTCGATCTTTGCAACATCTCCATCTGGATAAACCTCAAGCACCTATGCCAACACAGGGCAATAACATGAATTGTCATTGATGCAACAAAGATAGCAGTTCACATGAAGGCAGATTATTTACACATGAAATGTGGTATGTAATTTACACAATTGTCTACAGTCCCCCCTGATGTTGACTGAGCTTCAAACTCTCATTCTGCCTAACATGCCACGGGAGTTTCTATTCTTGTCCACTCAAAGTCCCTTTGGATTTTTTTCAGAAGTGCTTTCTTCTCAAGGAAGCTCAAGGTCCACAATAATCAACTTCAAGCACTGTTGCAAAATTGATGGTATCAAAAATGTAAAATGGCTGAGAGAACACTAATCCTGCAAAAGAGATGGCATGGAAGTGTGTAAAAAGGATTGATTCCACAAGGTTGCAATCGGCCTCCTTTGTCTTTGAGGATTTCTAGGGTTTAGGATATCCTCATCCGCTGCATACATAATTGTCTACCGTCTCCCATGATACCGACTGAGCTTCAAACCCTAATTCTCCCTGAACATGCCACGGGAGTTTCTATTCCTGTAAACTCAAGGATTGGCTCTCTGAGGTTTGTTTTTCCAAGGTGAAAAAGACAAATACCACCGAGCGCATGAGAGACTAAGAGAGAAGCGCGCAGATACGACAGCTTAAGGTTCTCGCACCTGGTAGACAGGTCCTTTCCCTCCGGTCGCAATAGAATCTGCAGCGGACCCAAAGGAGGAAGAAGAGGTGGAAGAAACATTGCCAGAGAGATCACTAAGTATAGTCCCCTCACTCTCTTCCTCACACCGCAGTACTGGCCCATTGCCATTCACACCGACTTCATCATCTTCTGGGTATGTGTCGGTCCCGCTCCCATTCCAGCTGGAATCTGCAGATTCTTCCTCCTCCTCCTCCTCATAGAACAGGGCAGACTTCTCCGACGAGTTGGAATCTGTACGTGAGAGAGACGACGGAGCTGCAGCTGGTGCTTCTTCAGAGAATTTGTCATGCGCTTGAGCAACAAAAAAGGAAGATTTCGACGAATTGGTAGAGGATCCAACCGAATTCCCCCAGCTACCACCAAAGCCCCAACAAAGCTCTTGATCATTATCATAAGACCAAGACAAAAAAGAGCTCATGGGTCCTGCTCCGGCGTCATGATCAAAGGGACCACCACCTGCTCTCCATGACTTCCGTCTGCCATCTTCTCTTCTGGAAACGTTGAACACACGACAACAACTCTTCTGTCTAGTACAAGAAGTGTTCTTCTTCTTCCCCCTCCGCCTGGAAGACACAAAGGTCAACACCTGAGCTTCCAATTGCGTAATTACCGCGAGATGAGATGCTTCCGGTGGTCGCAATCCAACTCCTGGCCTGCTGCTGCTGCTGCTGCTGCACATGTGCGCAAGCCCCATGATCGCTGCTGCTGCGACTCTCTGCGGATTCCGCTCTCGTTGCGAAGGCTCCGAAAACGTCACCACGAATGCACAGAACTCCCCTTACAAAGCACCACAACGCGTATGCGACTACCAGTGTAGTGCGGTTCTTAGAATGCTGGAAATATAGCCCCCGGTTCTCAAATGGTGGTTTCAAGCAAAACAATGTAATCGAGGAAAACAAAATGAAAAAAAAGAAAAAAAAAAGCCATGCATATTTACATATATGTAATATGTATAAAATCAAGATATTCAAATTTTGGATCTCTAAGATTATTTTTTGTGTGGGATATACAAGAGGGCTTTTTTGATCCAATAGAGATAATTTAGAACAATAGGATGGACAAATGACATATGTTCTTGGCCCCAAAAAGATGAACTGAAATGAAAAAAATAAATAATCATCCATATAAAAAGATGTTGATCTCAACCATGCATCCATTTGCAATGGCTTTTCACCATAGATATTAAGAAGTGGAAAATATATTTATTATTTTTTGGTTCTCACCAAATCATTTACATAATTGGATAATACATAAAACTATTTTGTAGACCTGCAAGAAATAAGACCTTTGCAACTTCTAGGGAGCCTATTCCCATGTGTAATGGAGCCTTTTAACTATATTGTCCCTTTTGCACCTTTTACAAGTGTCATGTACTCAGCTTTTGATGAAGAAAGTGAACATTTAGTTGGTGTTTCTTACTAATCTTGAACCACTCTTGCATAGATAACTAGTGGTTGACATTAAAGCTTTCCCATTTCTAGCCTAGTCAACATTAGTATATCTAATGAGGTTGTTTTCTATTCCCTTTTAGTATTTCTATTTTGAAATTCAATATTTGTTTGATGTAACATGAGATATGGTGAACATTTCAATATTAAATATCTAGGGTTCATTGATGTATCTACTGATGACCTATACAATATTAATAACATTTGGCCAAGTAACTATTGAACGAATGAGCTTCCCCACTAATTGCCTCTAGTTGGTATGATCAACATTGTTCCATGTCATTTGAAAGTCATTAAGGTTTAACTATTGAAATGTGATAAATAAAAACTTACAATTGGACATCTCAAATTGCTATTAATGAGTTGAGTGAGCATGGGTTTTCAGCATTCAAGGATTTCACTAGAATAGTCATCTTGAATGAGTAGGATGCCTATGTTTTCAAGGCACACAAGCTAAATTTCAAAATATTTTTTAAATCTATCAAGATTAGTGATTTCAAATAATTGCTTTAGTTTCCTTTTGATGGGAGTAATCTTTAGTGAATAATTTTCAATGATAAGAAAATCATCAACCTAAAATATTAACATTTTTTTTCATGTAATATAAAAGTTGTGATTTTTGTTGTATTTTTTCAACTTCTATTTTTGAAAATAGGTGTCAATCTTCTCATACCAAGCTCAAGGGGTTCACTTTAGATCGTAAAGAGCCTTATTCAATTGACACACTTTTCCTTCCTTTCCTTGCATTTGAAATCCTTGCAATTGAAACATGTACACCTTTTCATTTAGTTCTCCATTCAAGAATGTTGTTTTGACATCCATGTGTGTGCTTTCCCTAAATCTTCATAGGTTGCTATAACAATAATGGATCGAATTATACTCCATTTTATAACAATTGCAAAGGTCTTTTGGAAATTTATGCCTTGTTCAAAACCCCTCACCACTAAACATGCCTTTAGTATGTATTTTGCCCCTTTTATCCTTGATTTAATTTTTAACACTCACTTGGTTATGATTGACCTCTTACCTAATGGTAAATCCATAAGAGAACAAGTTTGATTGTTGAAAATGGTTTCCATTTCTTATTCCATAACATGCACCCAACCTTCTTGTTATGCACAACTTCTTCAAAGCTTTCAAGTTTCTTAGGAAGTTCAATAGCTCTTACTATAAAATCATCAAAGTGATTGGGTGGAACATTGATTATATTAGACCTACATTGTTTTGGTGGTGATTTAACAACTAGTGTAGTTGATCACTATATTTGCCACAACTTTTGATTATGTTTTTTGTGTGGACACTAGGAGGCCCACTTGCAACAAATCATGGTTGGGTGTCATCTTCAATAGGTGTTGAAGGCATCTCTTTCTCATTGTAACTAAAAACATATTTTTACACATTTTTTCAATTTTTTTTGGTGTAACTTCATCAACTCCTAAAGTTAAAATGATATTTCATTGGGTGAAGTTGTTTTTTAAGAAATTGGGTTTAAGGTAACTACTATTTCTTTTCCTAGTTGATGGGTTGTAGCACCAAAATCCCGTTCATCGTAACCCACAAAAATGCAACAGGTTTTTGAATCAATTATTTTTCCACAACAAACATGGACAAATACCTTGCATCCAAAAAAATTAGATTGTTTAGGTTGGGTTTCTTTCCCAAAAATATTTCTTTTGGTGTGTGTCTACCATTTGCCATTTTGGCTAAGTACTTTGTGAGATAATTTGTAATGTTATAACCACAAGTATAATTGGACTTGGTTGTCATTTAAAAGTCTTGTCACATTTTTTGAGACTTTTGATTATTTCATTTTGAAACTACATTTTGTTGTGTAGTTGTTGTGTAGTTGTTGTCATAGTAAATTGCCTTTGTATGCTATGGTTTTCACAAAATTGTGTGAATGACCATGGCATGACATTCACCACCACAATCATTCTTGAATGCTTTGATTGTTTGAATCCAGTCTTGTATTCCTCAATAACCTTCAACACCTTAAAGTTTTATTTTCAAAAAAAACACCCAACACATTTTACTGACAATAATAAAAGTGAAAAAATTACTTGGAATTAGGAAATGAAGAAATTGAAAGCAATCCACATGTTTAAATGTACTAGTTCTAATACCTTTATTGCCATATTTAAAGTAACTTTAAAAAAAAAAGTTCCTATGTTTGTCCACCCATGAATCATCCTTCACATAAATATTTGATTAGTTGTATTTTTGAAATTCCTTTCACAACTCCATGATTTGTCCATAAATGTAAGATATGGAAATTGAAATGATCCATTTTTTTGTGCCAAAAATGCACATATATAAAATATTCAAAAAAAATTATTTCAACCATTGTTTTATATGCTTGTAGTTTATACAAACCATAAATATTGTATCTCTTTTCCCTATAGCTATTATTTAATTTGAGTTTTGGATGATGAAGGTTTTTGTCACATATTGAAAAGAAAAACATTAAAAATAAAGTTTAATCAAGTTTCTTTTATAGATCTAAAAAGGATTATTTTTTGTGAAATGTAACATGTATAAAACAACGATTACATTATTTATTTCTCTTGTTGGAAATTCAAATAAGACACACTTGTCTTTTTTTCAACATAAATAGGTTATGCCTTTTACTTGACCTCATGTTTGAAATGCCTATTTCCTTCTAGATCTTGGCTAATGTAATGTTATTATTTGTTACATGATAAGAGGCACTTGAGTCAAAATACCACATTTTTTCTTTCATTTTAATATGTTTAGAACCATTAATGAGACATCAAACAACTAAGTCAACTTGTTAGGTTGTTTATCTTCAATTTCCACACATTTGTAAGTATTTTTGTGAAAAAAACAAGGTTTCAATGTTAGTCTTCTTGCAAAAGACTTCAATTCCCTTCATTATTTTCTTGAAAAAAATTCCTACCAAATTGTCAAATTTGTGGGAAGATCATCTTAACCTTCAATATTTTAAACAAAGTTTTCATAGGACTATGGCAAGACAATTAAAATCATCAACGTCATTTCAAACTTTGGGACCACTTCTCCTATGCTTTCCATTTAAACTAAAATGTCTTAACATTTTTCAAAAAATTTGTGATAGTGGATTCCTTCTCCATCTTAAAAATATGCAACTTGGTTTTGAAAAAAACTTACAAGCAATGTTTTTAGCTTCAAATATCTTTTGGATTTTATTCCAACAATCCTTTGAGTCATTAGTGGGGGTAGGCTTAAAAAGCAATTAGAAATTTCAAACCACCATGTGGCCACAAGGCACCTTCATAATACTTTTTTTTTCCTCGATGTTTTCCTTTCACATCCCTTGATTTATTATGACATTAATTGATTACATCAACAATAAAAAGAATTCAATAACTATCTTTTTTTTGGTGTTGCCATAAGTACAATAGGTGGTTAGTGACACGATCCCAAGTCACGGGGTGAAACCCACTTGAGGGTTTCACAAAGTCAAGTTGCAGAAAGTTGAGACTTGGAGGCATGCTCCCGGCTTCCAACTCTAAAAAGGGGTAGAGGGTCAAGTTGGGAGCCTAGGGATTAGACTAGGAAGAAGGTTTAGTAGATCAAGCTTGAATATGCATCAAAACAAACCACCCACGTGGTTAGTTCACATTCCGAGACACCCTTGGGTGTTGGGACAAGCCACGCGCACTTTGGACCACAAAACACACCACGGCCTGGACTCGGGGGAAGCCACCACCTTCCCCCATATAGTATTCTCTGCGACGCCCCACCGAGACTACATCCAAATGGCTCTTTTTCTCGGGACTCCCAAGTTGGAGTCTCGAAATTGTCCCGAAATTGTCCCGGTTGGAGTCTTGAGACTTTGGGAGCTCATAACTCCCAACTGCAAAGTTTGATTGCAATGAGGTTTAAATCAAACTTGTAGCCCTCATTGAAATCTTTTCAACGACGTATTGCACTCTCAATTCAGAGGTCGGAAAAAGGTTGATTCTTGACTTTTAGTGGTCGGGAGTCAAATTGTCAGTTTGACTCCCGGCCCTTCTTTTGCCCATAACTTGCGCTGCAGATGTCCAAATGACCAATACGAGGGCATTTTCGACATCTACGCTTTAAGAACTTTTCAATGACACCAAGAACATCCCAATGCAAGGTGTT
Organism: Sphagnum tenellum; assembly: GCA_963921925.1. Lineage (NCBI taxonomy): Eukaryota > Viridiplantae > Streptophyta > Sphagnopsida > Sphagnales > Sphagnaceae > Sphagnum > Sphagnum tenellum. Next base: position 17,329,509 of record OY998149.1, read on the forward strand.
GTGGCCCCTGCTGTTGAACTCTAAACATTTGGGAGTCCCGGAGGACTCCAATCCCCAACTTTGGAAGTGTTGGGCTTCACCCCCACACTTGGCCAAAGTGGGGTTGCGACACTTAGGGTGGGTTCATTTTTTTTTTGTTGCCATAATTACAATAAAGGAAGGTTTGGGTTTGATTTTTTCTTGTTGCCATAAGTATAGTAGGTGGTGGGATTTATTTGCGTTTTCTCTCATGGTGCAATGATGAAAAAGAAAAATAGTTCTTTGACAAAGGATGAGATTTTGACGTTCTTGTACTAACTTGCGTATTTGCTTGTTGTACAAATAACCTATCCAAAGGCTTATAAGAGGATTGCAACAAATTCATTTGAAATTGTAATTCATTATGCATTTAAGGGTTTAGGGTTTAGGGTCAACACATTTTTCAAAATAAGTTGTGTTTTTTTGTTTTATTACATATAGATAAAGCTTTCATATTGAGAAGACATTATTATTGCTTCAGACCTCATCTTAATTGGAGGTCTACACATAAAGTTATGGGGCCCCAAAGTCGCGAAAGTCTCAACTTTGGCACTATTGGGACAAAATGCCATTTGGATGTGGGCTTTGTGGAAAGGCATAGAGTATACTATAAGGGGGAAGGTGGTGGTTTCTCCCAAGTCGAGGTCATGGTGAGTATTGTGAGTTCGAGTTTGCCCGTGACTCATCCTAATACTAAAAATGTTCTAACTATGCACTAACTGCCTTGTGGTTGGTTTTATGCAGGTCCATGAGTAGTTGATGTTTGTTACTTTTCTTAGTTCCATCCTAGAGCTCCAACACGCCCCTCTACCACCAAAGTGTTGCGAGTTAAGGAACGTGCCCTGATTCCTTACTCTTTTATTATTTCAGTTTAGATTCACATTTGAGTCCATTAGGGAACTTGGGAACGTGTCATTGTCAATCTTTCAATGTGAAGGGTAATTTTTTAAAAAAATCTTTCAAAAGTGAATGGCACATGGGCCATTGATGTTTAATGCTTGCCAAGATTTAGTGCCATGTTGTTTAGGCTTTCCCCAAAACACACATTACTTTTAGAATCATTACACACCTTATGAAATTTTGATTTAAAAAATACATATGAAGTGAGATGCCCTTCACCCACTTTGCATTGTTTATTATATTTATTGAACATCAATTTAAAAAGGTTTTGAAACAAAATTTTGTTTTGTTCTTTCTTGACTATGACCATGCATTGCACATCCAATTTACTTGGTTGAAAAAAGAAAAAAAAACGACACAACAACTAAAAGGAGAAATATATGAATACCCTTCATAAAATTGGGCGTTAAACCTACCTCCATTCCAAGTCCCAAAAGGGACTAACTAGTTTATGTTCACATGAATGAAGGGAATACTTTCATCCCTTACATATATAATTGTCAAAGCCTTTCTATTCTACTTGTTTAATTAAATTCTTTAATTAGGGTTCAACTTTATAAATATGTTACATTACGAAGGTCCAACAAGATCCCATAGATTTTCTTTTCAACAAGATTTTATTAATATTAAACTTTCAAATTCCATAGTTTACATAACCATTGAATTTACTTTCATTTAATCTTGAAGTATCACGCATATTATTCATTTTGTTAATGATGCAATTTCACTGATTCTCTTATATTTTTTTGTACATTCATGCATTTGTTAAATTTACAACAATTTGTCAACTAGTGTTGGCATAAATTTCAATTCATACAAAAAAAAACTTTGAAGTATGGATATAAGTTCACATACAAGTCACTAGAACCACCATGCATTTTGTACCATTTTAATTTTCAAACATAGTATATAAGAGGCCATGTTATGTTTACATGATTACCATTGCACAAAAAATAGAATTAAAATAAAAATTGTTAGTTGATAAAAAAGATCTTAAAATTATAACAACAAATTAATGTTTTGAACATGCAAGGATAAGTTAGCTTATAATATCTAATGAACTTGAAAAAAAAACTAAATGTGGCAACAAAAACTAAGGTTGTTTACATCAACATTCCATCCTTAAAAAATGTTGTCCAATATGTTTTTAAATGGGCATTGTAAGGTCACAAGTTGAAGTGCACTTTGTCAAAAGGTGACCCAAAAAGTTTCGAATATGACATTTATTGACCAATATGGCCTTGCAATGTTCATCCCATTACATTAATGTTGTAAGTCAATTATAAATGAACCTCAACCATTGAATTAACAAAATGTTTCACCTTGGTAACTTACTATGTAAAAGATAGTCTCTATAGGTATGTAGGTAGGATAATATATGTGATTATTGAGTAAATTGTCAAAAGTCTTAATTGAACTACATGTTTAAGTCACAATTAGTTTAATGCTAAGTTGGGTTAACATAGTTAATTATGTTTTAGTTTAGAACTAATTCAAATGTGAATATGGTTTGGGTTATTTGGTGTTACATCACAAATTTATAGGCTTCATGGGTTTGTTTCAAATTCATGCGAAATCTATTATTTCATAGGTTCATATTGTTTAAATATGAATGTCATGCATTATTTAAACACATAAGTCGTGTGCATGATTTCCATGTGTAAACAACATGAATAGACATACAACATTCGCGTTTAATCAATACAAATAGGCATATGACATTTGTGTTTAAACATTTTGCATGACATTGATATTCAAACAATGCAAATAGATGAATGCCATTCATGTCTATTCCATACGAAACAATGAAAAATAAAATTTGCATGAATATTACCAAATCATGGCCCATGAAGTTTGTGATGTAGGGTTATATTCCTAGGGTGTGGCATCTCAAATCATTTTTGGTGATCTAAGATTTTATAACATAATGTGTTTTGCTTTGCAAAATTTCATATGTTTTTATGCAAGTTTGTTTAGTGCATGATTACATGTTATGTTTTGGGCTTGGATTCTTGCTTGTTGTAAGCAAATCTTATTTGGTTTAAGTGTGATGTGTTAGTTAGGGTGTTCTTATGTTATTTTGTGTGATGTGTGGATAATGATAGTTATAGATGTTGATATAGTTTCACACAGATAAACAAGAAAATATGGATAATATACATTATCATCCATTGATGTAATTTCTTCCAAGAGAAATTATTTGGTCAATTCTATACATGTATTTTGAATTTCATCCATGTGATTCATTTCGCCCTTACGACTAATTTGCATTTGTGTGGTTGAATCCATGAACATTATTTTATCCCTCATCCAACTTCAACCATGTGGCCAAATATAATTGGTAATACAGTCTTTAAATAAAGTACTATTCATTTATATTTGAATTCCACCTAAAATATTAATTTTCATTGGTGTGATCATAAATTCATCCATTTATTGAAAATTGTATTATTGAGGTCAATTTCATATATAAATAATGTCTCGTGTATTTGTCAATGTATTGTTGACATTTATTTGATGACTTGTTCCAACCATTTTGTCAAATTCCTTGTTTTCAACAACTTTACATTTGTCCTTTTCACTTGCCCTTTTTTCTTTTCGTTTTCTCTCCCCCCTTATAAATTAATTCTAGAGTAAAAAACAAATCGCCAATATGAAACCATATTGATGACAATGATGAATTTTTAGGATCAAACTAGCATGGATAAACCTTGACAAAATGGAATCATATGACCTTGTTGATGAGACAAAATTACATGAATTAAATTTATGATGGAGATGAGATTGATTGCATGGATCAAATAGGACTATATACAAATGAACTTGATCACATGCATGAAATCACATGAATAAACTTGAACCATCATCACATGGATGAAATTGTATTGCTAGTTATATTATTGACATGGATGAAATTGGGGCACATGGTTGAAACTTAATATACAAATAAAAATCACAACACAAATGGTGTACATAGCATGGAAGAAACATAACCTTGTGGGTGACATTGTCAGAAAACTTGTGTACTATTCAAGTGTGTTTTTAGTTTTTTTCCTAGATGGGACAAGCAATTGTTTGCTAGTTTTACACAACCCCAAAATAAGTTACTAGGGATAAAGGTTGTAACTTTAAAAAAATAATGGGGCCCAAGGGTAAAATAGGGGCAAATATGAAAAAATAATAATTTCAACTTGTGGGCATTACTTTGAGGATCTTTGACTAGGATTTTTTACTAGGGCATGAATAATTTGGTTAACTATTTTGGGTTAGGGATAATTGAATCTGGGCCATATGAACCTAGTTAAATTCTAGAAACGAAAATTATCAATAATTTAATGATTTGTTCATAGCAAGATGATAATATGTGACATAATATTAGTGACTTTTATGATTGAATGGGGATGTTTAGTAGAGATGGATGAATAAAAAGACAATAACTCATCCTATCTTCCTTTAAACTCAAAAGGTGTAGCTCACATAAAGATTAGGTTTTAAGCATGTGGATGACCCTATCTCAAAAATGTGTAAAGTTCTTATCTTGCATTTTCTTAAAGTCTTTTTATGATGGGTGGATATTGTGTGGATGTTTTGTTGTGCTTTAGTTGTACACATTACCTATGTGTTAGTTAAAAAATTAACCTTCATAAGCTCAAAGCCTTTCTAGGTTACAACTCCAATGCTTCTACTGCCATTACCATTTGTAAATCAATGTGGTGAACACTTCCAGTAGGGTAGCAAACAATAAAGGACACTGAATTGTTATTTATTTTCATTTTTTTTTTGGTCCATTGAGAGATTTGTTTTAATCATCTTATGGATGGTTACCACTTCATCTCCAGTACAAAATACGGAAAAATAGAAAATGAAGAAGCACTGAATCACACAAAAAAAAAAACCAGATGCAATTGTGGTATGCAATGTTGCATTTCTTTCAGTTCAATGGTTTTTCTTCTACCCAATAGGTCCAATCTCCACACACAAAATTTCAAAGTCAGATCATATTTTGCTCTTCAAAGGAGCACTGACCTTTTATGGAAGTGTGAAATAAGGGATGTATTTGAGTAAATCAAAACCAGTGAATGTGTTTTGTCGAATTTCCACAACTTTTTGACCTAAAAAATCTGATTGCGATTAAATGAAAAAAATGGCCCATATTAGGCTTTTCAAAATATACATATGCATACAAGTAGCCAGATTTTCTGTAATAGGTTACAGAAAGTAGTCAAAATTATAGAAGGCTGTTTAAATGTTTTTATTTTAATATCTAGTATGTAGCCAAATTTGGCTAAATCTTCTGGTGGATGATTGTCACTTCAGCTACATCACAAAACTGAGGAAACATACATGATCAGAACTGGGACTGGGAGCAAGTTTTCTGAAAATGCAAGCAGACGGACTTGCTAATGCAATAGCTACTGATGCCTTGTCAAAGTTTCTTTTTCTTTTTTTTTTCCATGTTTTTTTTTTTTTTTTCCCCCCAATTTTGTGATGTAGCTGAAGTTCCGTTTTCTTATAGCCATAAAATGATTTAATCAAATATGGCTCTAAGAAAACATGCAAGTAATTAAAAAATAATCATTTAAAATTATTTGCTACCTACTGGAACTTAATACAGAAATCTGGAAAAAAATTAAACAGAAAATTTCGAAATTTGGTCACTAGAAATCCCAAGAAACACCTCTTTTTTGCCATTAAAAGAAATTGCCGATTGGTGAAATTTCATTCTTGAAATAAATAAATAAATGAAGGAAAAACACTCGGCAAGGGAACAAGAGAAGAAGAAAAAAGAAAGGACTGCAGTCCAAACAAAAGACCACACCCAAAAATGCAGAAAATGCACAATGGGGAGCGACTGAAAGTAGTATAATGAGAGTCCAAGCTGCCAAGGTACTATGGTATTTAACAAAATCAAAGCAAAATGTGTCAAAGTGCATCTCATCACAATTTTCAACATGGCCAACTCCTCCTTTCAGGGCTAGGATTTCATGTACAGAAGGATGAAAGCCCTGGATTGAAAGCCATGAAAAACATACAGTTTGTAATGTCAAGCACAAACAGATGCTGAAAACTAATTCACTAAATTAAAAAATACAAAATTTAAGTGATTGAAAAAAAAGACAAAAATTTATCATCTGCCATGCAATCCAAGGCTGGGACACCTTTGTTCAACACTCTGCTGTGCTACCTATTCTCCCATATTGTTTGGCAAAATGGAGAGCGGGGTGTATATACAACAGAAGGGCAGCTTTCTCCTGCAGCTGGGTGGCGTAGTGGCCATCTGTAACCCAAGCGGGGGCCAGGAAGGTGAGGTCATGGGACTGTCTGTGGGGCCACCTAGGGCGTGTCGAAGGTGCGTCCTATCCAAGTCCGGAGTCTCCGTAGGCGACCGGTCGGAGGACTGGGTGTCTCGGGAGTTGCAGAGAAAGGCAGCGCGTGAGGCGGGTAACCGAGCAGCGATTACTTTCCGCTCCGGGCAGTGGAGGGACAGCGTGCCTGAACGTTTCGTGGTGAACAACTCTACTGGCTAGTTACCCATGTACCACCTTCCCTTTTTACTTTACCTGCCCGTGTCTATTTCTCTCTCCACTTTCTCTTACTCCCTTGTAAGTTTTAATAATGTTAGCAGTTGAAAAAAGTAATTTCAAAGAACCCTTTGAGAAACTGCTAATTTTTTATTATTGGTTAGTTGACCCAGGAACATATTTCTTCCAGGAAAACAATTGGCCAATGAGTATCTATCTATCCTTGCACAGGGATTGCCAGTCATCAATTCATATGTGTTTTGAGTGGATTAAGTTTATGTTCATCAAATTTTGCTAGGTTTCCACTACCTGTATGTTAGTACCTTGGCAGCTTTGACATATATTTGTTGTGTAGTTAATTAACTTCGAAATTTCCATTTCAAAAACAATTGTTATTTGGAATTTTCAACGTTTCTGAAAATAATATAAATAGTGTCCAAGTTGCTAAGGTAGTAGGGTAGTTTCCATGGATTAATCCATCCCTTTATGACCAATATACTATGGGAAGCATGCTTTTTTTTTCCCCCAAATTTCTGCTTTCATGTTAGTGGCAAACTTGACCAACATTTTTTTCTGTTGTGAAATTTTGCATTTAGATGACCTTAGATCCTCACCAGTGATACCCCTAAAGGGTTGTAGGGCTATGATTTCACTAGAAGTTGATCAATAGAGTGAGTGTTGCTTTTTGTTTAACATTCCACCAATGCCTAAGGTATATCACCACAAATATAGATGATGGAGATGTGGCATGTTGTCATCTAGGGTACCTTTTAAAGGTTCATTAATTAGGGTTATGCTGTTGGGCAAGTTTGTCACCTTACATTTCTTTTTCCTTACACATTGATACTTTTGTATCTTTGAATTATGAATAGAATGTCACCCGACATGGATTGAACATATGAACAACACAAAAATGTCTTGGGATTTGCAAACAACGAATTGAATTGCACAATGAGCATCAAGATCTTGCAATTGCAAAGTGGGAACTATGGGCTTACAATGCACAATAGGTTCAAAAGAAGCTTGATAACCAATTGAGGTTCTACATCTTTAAGGTACTTAAGGAGCTTGCTTAAAATAATAAGTGCATTGAGCTTTCAGCTTTGCTTTTCCTTCTTGTTTGAACCCATTTGCTTCCAATATCTTCCTTTGCACATTTTTGCAATTCAACAAAGCTTTGATTTTCATTCTTGTTTAAACCCTTTTGTTTCCAATATCTTCCATTGCACATTATTGCAATTTAGTAATTCAACAAAATTTTGATGTCATTCTTATTTAATCCTTTTTGTTTTCAATATTTTCCATTGCACATTATTGCAATTTAGTAACTCAACAAAGCTTTGATTTTTCTTCTTGTGTTGAGCAAATGCATCTCCAAGTTCGACCATTGAACATTTTTGTAATTTAGTAGTGCAATATAAGTTTGTTCTTCTTTCTTTGTTTCAACCAATGTGTTTCCAAGTTTTACCATTATGCATTTTTGCAATTTAAAAATGCAACAAAGGTTTGCTTTTCTTTTTTGTCTTCAACATGCATGTTTCCAAGTTTTTCTTTCACACATTTTATTGACAATGTTTATTTTAAGCTTGTTTTTCACAATGATGCCTTTGAAATTTTTCTCTTTTGTCTTCAACCTACATATTTCCAAGTTTTTCCATCACACATTTTGTTGATAATGTATGTTGTGAACTTGTTTTTTGTAATGATGCCTTTAAAATTGCTTCAAAACTTTAAATACAAATTTCTTTTAGTGGTTTTATCCCATTTTCTACAAATTCTACTTTTACACTTGTGAGTTCAAGTCCCCTTGTGTCCTTTGGTTCCAACAAAAGCAAGGTTCATGTTATTGTTGATGTTAATTTTAATGCAATTGTTGGTGGGGTTGTTACTTCAGTCAATGTTGCCATTTTGTGGATTTATCATGTGGACTTCACTAGGTGAGAAAGAAATGAAAGGCTAAATGAGAGTTGAATCAAAGCTTCCAAGATACATGGGGTACAATGTTTGCTTGGGCCAAGCCAATTGTTGGGTTGGATGGTAAGATGCATATGATTCAATACAAAACATCTTCCATGATTCCATGGAGGGAGAAAACGTAATGGCATGTGGATGTGTAAGGTAGTTTGGCATAGTAGGGAAGTTGGGAAATTTTACATTAATTCTGATAGCTGACATGTTTAAAATGAAAATATTTATGCAAGTTTTACCATTTTCCAACTTTTGAAGTTGGAAAAACCCATCACTAACTTTGAGAGCGTGAATGGGTTGTCACAATTTTTGAAGGTGGATAATAATAATCTTGACAAACATTAGTGGTGGGGCATGGCAAATGCATGAACAATGTGGTTTTCATAGCCACAAAAATGGTCATCCAAAAAACAAACTACATTTTTATAAGTTATGATGAGGTGCTTAATATAAATAACTAAAAGTGGATTTCAATGCATGTTTATGTTTAAAAGGATGTCAATTTGGTGAATTTAGAACAAATTACAAATTGTCACAACATACAACCTCGCCAACATTATCCAAATCTTTATGAAGGTTCTTGGGCATTTGTTTAACTATAACTTGGCTACTAAGGTTGTTTATTTTGATGCAAATGGTGTTACCACCTTTCAAGGCGTCAAAACTAGAGTTGCAACAAATCTAATTAAAAAAGAAAACAAATAAGGATAGAGCCTACCTTACTTTTCTTTGGTGATGGTAGGGTATGGCACATCCTACCTTGTTTTTCTATGTTTTTCTTTAGTGATGGGGCATGGCAGAAAGGGATAAAGTCTACCATGCCCTGCTTTTTTTTGGTTATTTTTAGCAATGGTAGGGCAAACAAGGATATAATTACCTTACCTTTTTTTTTTTTGGTTTTTTCTAGTAGGGTAAATATGGATAGAGCCCACCACTTTTGTTGTTGCTTCTTTCTTCTTTTGTTTTGGTTTATATACCCGGCAGACACAGTAGAATAAGAGCAATAATAATAGTAGCAGAACAACAACAGTTTAACTAAAAAACAACAACAATAAAGGAGTAATAACAACAATAATGAAACAACGACAATTATTAGAGGTGCACCACTATTGAATATTCTTCCAAGTACATTGATGGAACTTGAAGCATAATAGTAGAAATAATATTGAGAATAATAGTAGTAATAGAAGGTGGACAATCAAACATCATTCCATGATTTTAGGCATGGAATCTTTTAGATCAATGTTGTCATCATCCTCTTCATGTTGTTTGATCTTAAAATCAAAATTAATAGAAAATAGAGGTTTGATAGCATTCACTTCCATTGCTTCAAGTTCGAATTGTTCATTGAAACTCCTTAACAACCCTATCTTTTCCCAACCTTTGCAAATCATGTTGTCCATGTTTTTCACATGTTTCCATGTGTGAAAAAGCCATGCACAAAGCTTTGGTTTTAAAATTAACATTCGGAAATAACTTTAGGATTTTCACCTTGTTCAAGTTGGTCCTTGATTGTTGAGCAAGGGAATTGAACTCTTTATTGAAGGCATGCTTGAATGGACATTGGAGAATAACATCAATAGGTTGAAGGGTGCTAGTGCAATTTGCTAGAACAAATATGATGCACAACATGGGTAATGTTGTTTCATCCAAACCAAAAATTCTCCACTTTTGTAAACAAATCAACAATCAATCAACCAGACCATCTTATAGTCTTTTGGTAGGGTAAGTGTTTCCATTTGAACTACATGATAAGGTATGAAGATGTGTTCAATAAACTATTTGGTGGTTTCCAATGTAGATTAGTGGTTGGAACTAAAGGTCAAATGAAACCCAAAAAAAAAAAAGTTTTTCCTTCATTCATGGGAGGAAGTGAATGATTAGTTGTCCCTTGGAACACAATTTGTAAAGGTAGTAATGTTCCATTTGTGGAAGATGAGACAATAGTTTTGATTTTTTTTTTGTCATTTATTCCAAGCACTTGGATGTGTTTTACTCTTTTTGTCTCCCACGTTCTATCACTTCCAGTGGGCACAAGGTGAACTCTAGTTTGATATGTGTTAATGACCAAACAAGTAGGAATATTATATGCTTTGACAAGGTAAGCAACCATGTGTGCCATTGCTATCCCTTTTTGTTGTCATGTTTCTTGTAATTTTCTTATAGTTGTAGTGGCAGCCTTATATGACCAATTAAGGTGGGTTTTCATGAAGTTTCTAGTACAGGGCAAAGTCATTTTGAACCTTTGCTTTGAAGAGTCCTTCAAAACTTCAAGTGCTCAACATTTAAAGATCCCTCTAATGATTGGTTGGACAATTGGTGTAGAAAGGCCTTATCCAACAACTCGCATGCTTTTCAAAACATTAATGATTTCATCTTTCAATTTTGGTCTTGTTTCTAGAATTGAAAAATGTGTGGGTATGGAAGCAATCCCTCTTGCTATAGCTTTTTTCAAGTGTGATTTGAGCTCTTTTCTTGGTGTGAACCATTCATAAAAAAGATCCTCTACTTAATTTTTCATATGGACCATTAACTTCTCTTGGTTTTCTATGGAATGTTTTCAAGTAGTGAAGAGCAATAGTGAGATCACCATGTTTCTTCACAATTGCAAAAATTGATGGCCAAAGGTGTGGTGTAAACCAATTAGTGTAAGTACCTCGTGTCTCTTCTTGTTTGATTTCTTTCTTTGCAATTAAAGTTGCTTGAAGTTGTTTTCGTGGCCTTCGAATAGGTTGTTTCAAGGTTGCAGAAGCCACTTGCTCTTTTTCTTGGTTTTACATCTTGATCTCCTTTGAAAGCAACTCCAATTCTTGAGTTACAACAACTAATCTTTGTTCTTTATCCACTTTTTGAAACATGCAATCTATCATTCTTTGTTGGTTGCTACTATTTGCCATATTCAAAATTGATGTGCATAATTCTTAAAAAAAGAATGAAAGCTTACATATGACAAGAAAAAACACCAAATGTGACCTAAGATTAAATTTGTCAATGGTAATGTGTGAAAAGAAAAGTAAAAAGGAAGCAAAGGTGTCCTATTGTTTCTAATGTCTAAACAAGAAACTTGTGCACAAAATCATAACTAAACAACAAAATGTCAAATGAAAGTATGGACATTCTTGAATCAAAAGTGCATGAATGGATGATTTAAAAAAATGCAAGAATGGATGAGTTTCTAATTGCCTACTTGACATAATTAACAAGCTTGTGAAAATTTTAACTTATTTTTTTGAAAAAGTCGAAAATTTTATTAATTAAGAAAAAAATTGCCAAATGTTTTTGGGAAATAATTAATTATTTTGGCAAAAACACCCGAACCATAGTGGTAGTTAGGGTAGTGCCCCCTCTTGCAGGCATTTCATTTTTCAAAATGCCTGTCATCCTTTATAAAAACTTTCCTTGATAACAGCGTAACTTAAATCGCATAGATATGTTGTTAAAAATTTACCCACCTCTCTACACAGGGTGAAGCCCAAGGCCACAGGCTTTACTGGAATTGGGCCTATGCTTTGCTCCACCTTGCATGGGCCCTTATTCCAGCCAAGCTCACAGCCTCAAGCTTTACCTACTACAAAACTGGCAAGAGATTGTCAAGAATCAACTACCAACCACAGATAACTATTGTTTTTTTCCTAATTTTGTAATGTAGCCAAGGTGGCATTTGTCCATTAGCTTACTTAGCCAAATTTGGCTACTAAAAAAGTATGAGAGGAAAATAAATTCAAATCCTTGTATATTTGTGACTGCCTACTTTGAACCATGTACATATAGGTTTTTAAGAATTCTTTTCATAAATTTTCACAGCTTTTGCCCAGAAAATCATCGAAATTGCAACAGAAGACAAAATTTGAAACAGTGTGGAATTCCAAACAAAAAACAGGCCGCCAGTATAATGGTTTTTCCTTCAGTTTTGTGATGTTGCTCAAGTGGTGATCACCCATAAGAATATTTAGGCAAATTTGCCAACATTCAAAATATGAAAGTAGAAAAATGTTCTGCAACCTTTCACATTGCAGGTAGTCGTGGCAATTTTTTGGGATTTTTTCCCCATTTCCTGGCGAATTTTTTGCAGGAAACAGAGAATTCGTCACAGAATACTCTTTTTGAAAACATTTTTCAGAAAAAAAGAAATTTCGGCAGTAAAAAAATCACTATGCCAATAACTGTTTAATATTGCAACAAGTTTGGAATAGATTGAAATGTCAAACAAGATTCAATTACCCAAAAGTATGTCTGAGAAAAAGGCAAAATTCTAAACAACCACAATCAATTCTAAACCCTAAACCCTAAACAATGACAATAATATCAAATAAGACACAACTCTGCTTTAAACCATATTAGTACCATCACAATGAAATGGATGTCTGAGTGTCTATACAAATGTACATCAAGAATATAGTCGTACTGCTCTTCCCTTGCATAAAGAAAAAACGAAGGGAAGGCACAGAATATCATTCACATCACAATAGATACAGCAACTGAGGGCCACATCAACAATCGAAAAATCCATGAAAGGCACATCAACCATTAAAAACATTACAATAGTTGTGCATCAACTAAAGGCATATTTACATTGACATGCTATTCATTAGTATTTCAGTGTCTATTTGTGCAGTTGGGGTCAGATATGGCCATAGTTGCTATTATTCATCACTGCAGAGGTCGGTAGTGTTCAATCTTTTAAAAGCTTTGGAGGTTTGAAGTCCACAGACTCACTGATTTATGGAAAGGTTGGAGGGTGTATTAATGTTAATAATCATATGTTATCCGATGCAAAAATCTGCCTCTATCATCAGGGAGGCTTTCCCCAAAAGTGGCAGGTACACAAACAATTTCCAAAGCTTGATCTGAGATGATCAAAGTGCAAAAGGTGATTCCTTCAAAACTCAAACAAAAGCAGCCCACCACTGGTTAAGAAAGTATCCACAACACATGAACTTGGAAGTGTGTTTATCTCATGCATTACCTAGGTTAGCTTGGCCATAGCCATACAGCATATACTAGGGATGCATTATACACATTCCTTGATCCTCCCAGGGGACATCAACCCTACTCTTTGTTATCTACCTCTTTTTTGGAGGGGCTTGAGAAGTACCAATATGCCAAGCCCACCACGCCAACAATTCCAGCAATAACAGCATAATTTGTGTTGCCATTAGTTGATGCCTTGCTTGCTGTTGCCTCCTTGGCTGCATTGGCTGCCTCTGGAGTGGCAGTTGGTGATCCTGAGATAGCTGCTTTGGCTTCCTCCGCAGAAAATCCCTGGATATGGCATCAGACTTCAGTACCATGGCAAGGAAAACTATCTGCCTACAAGAGTGAGGGAAAAAGTCATGGGCCGCCTCATTCAGTATCTTATACAATCTACAACATGAGTCACAGATACTGATAGTGAATATTGAAAATATTATAGGAGGGGTGGCATTAAACTATCAACATTCTCTGGTGGCATTAGAAATACTCCTAACAGGGATGATTTGTTGAGCATTTCTTATCATGTTATGAACAGTATTTCCAGTTTCAGTTTAACCAGTTTGCATCAGACATCTGGAAAGTTTTTTGCTTAGACCCTGAGATGGAATTTTACAAGCAAGTAGTGCAAAGGACAAACAATGACATGTGCCAGCTGACAAACATGCCACAGAAGCCAGCACATACAGACTAGTCAAGCAGACTATAAAAAATTGTTTGTTACTAAAAGATATCTGCAACCTATCTTCAGATTTCTGCAAAGTATGGATGATTGCAAAGTCCATGTTCAAGAAACTTGGACGGTGACCAGATTGACCAGTGATGTCTAGAGCACTTATGCTTAATTAGGCATAAGAATGAGCACCTGTTGAAGAAGCTTCTCCATCTTTTCATGTTCCATTTTCTGCAAAACAGCAGTCAACACCAGCTCGTCACCTTTGATGCACTAGTGAATTCTCATAAAACAAGTTCTTAAATCTTAAAGTTTAAAGATGAGTGACACAGTAAGAGATAAAAGCTTGTCACTTACAACCTGATACTATTCAACTGGACAAGAAACATTTTCTAATTCCTTGAATTGTGATGCTGATCATCATCTGACATTCTAATTGACACACAGCAAGAAAAAAATCTGTTCTGCAATCTTTTGGAGAAGGAGAAAAGGAAAAAAGGAGAAGCATGGCCGAGAATACGATCTGGATTTCCTACTACTAATCTTCCAAGCAGATCAAAATTTCCAATAGAGAATCCATATTCTTGGTTGTTATCTGTAGCCTTTCTCCTTGTGCTCCAGACAAAACATTATTCCTGTGTGTAAGTTCTCCATGGAGATAGATAGAAAAAAATTCAGCATAAAAAAATATACGTCATAAATAACTACACTGGAGGATATTCCCATATTTCTTTGTTCAATTTGTACTTGTCTGCATATATGGTTAAGTTTGCCCTTTGTTATCCACATCCCACCAGACCCTGTAAGCATGCCTCATGTATGGATCCACAAAGTATATATACATCAGAAAAGAAGATGACCAGTTTGCTGTTGCAGGAAACTGTAATCCCAACACTAAACTGATGAGTTTGAGAATTGTTAGTTGACCTAATAATGTTAAACCCATATTATTCCTCCCATTGAAACTCTCGTGCATATGCCCACAGTATAATGCTGTTCTCAAAGGTACCTGCTGTCTGTTTCTCACAGCTTTCCATGTCTGTTTCCTTGCTTATACTCATCTCTGTCTTCTCCAGCCATATCATTAAGTTCGGCGATAAACCTAGAAAGGAGTGGTCGAAGTTATGGAGGAAATTTCTAGGGTTTCATTGTATGCTAATCTCTCCTACATTTGGAACTCGTGCTGCATATGAAGGAGACGATCTTTGACATCCCGATCTCCATTTCAGCATATCATGTTGAGCGAATATAAAACATCAGCTCTCTCGGTGCATCCAGTTAAGTCCAATGCTAAATCGCTGATGGTGTAAAACAGAACACCAGTAATATTAGAAAATCGTCAAACCCTCGGCTCGGGATTAATGAGAAATAATGGAACCGAACAGAACCGAAAATGAAAAAGGAAAAAAAACAAGCCAACCTTGATATAGATGTTCTCAGCTGCCCTCTCTTCCTCGCCGAGGACCTTTCCGCTGAATCCTCTCCGCATGCCAGACCATGTGAGAGTGTCCCAGCTGCGAGAAGGGTTCACCCGCAACGTCCGAACGATGGCAGCTCTCATCGCCATCTTGGTAAAATCCCGTCAGTTCTGAACTGAAAAATTTCACCACAGTTCACGGACCACACCACTCCTACTGATGCTTCCAACAATTACGGAGATAGCTGAATCGGAGACGAGATTGTCCAGCAACGAGCGCGAGCGTGCCTCTTTTTTGCGTCGCACCTGACGCGCCCCGCAGCGAAAGAAAGAGAAATGGTCGTCTACCGGATACCGGATGATTCCGGTTGTTTCCCACCGGGTGAGTGGCACTTTTTTTCGCCTTGTTTACTTTTTTGGCAATTTGCTGCCCGCAAGGTCATCCCACCTAGTGCTCGTTAAGAAATTATTTAATGTAGCCTAATTGGCGAGCATCCAAGGAATATGTAGAGAAAATGGCGATCAACTCTGGGATGATTTAGCCAAATCTGGCATTAAACCAAATATGAAGTACCGGTTATCTGGAGTCTATGGAATCATCCATAGAAAGAGAAACAGTCGTCTACCAGATACCGGATGATAATGTAAAAAATATAGACAATTATATGGAGTCTATACTTGTATCGAAGGATGAAAAGTATAGGATAAGGTTTTGCAATTAGGCCCTTCTGGATTTGAGGTCCCACCCAAGGCCAGTAGGGTAAGGGTAGGTGCCAAAAATTCAGAAGGGCCTAATCATGAAACTTTTGCCCGAATACAAAATAACCCCTATTTCCATTTCTTTCTACACCTTTGTCATTAGGTTGTAGATTCTCGATGTCTCTTGTTTTCTCAATTTCGTTTTGTGCCTTTGTCATCAGTTTGTCCTAAAGCTAGTAGATTGGACGAGGCTAGAGCTTGTGAGGCCTCTATCTTCGTTTTTTTGTTGAAGCTTGTGTGTGCAAATGTGATTGGCGTAATTGTGACGCTCCATGATGTGGCTACAAATGAGTTCTTAGTGTGAACATTAAGGTTTAGGGTTTCATAATTCATGTCTTTATCTACGTTGTAATTGTGACGGTTGAAAGTTGGTAATTAATGGTTGTTTATGCAAATTAGACATTAGAACTTGAAGAGAGTAGGTGTGAGAATGGTGTTGTTTGTTTTTTTGCTTGTGATGCAAGGTTGATCTTATCATTGAGGTGAGTGGTTGAGGATGAAGCGACATTGGTGGAACTTCGGCTTAGGAAGGACGAGGGAAGAATATAAAAGAGGGGCATTGTGGGGGAATGGAAGGAAGTGGTCAAGTCTTGAAGATTGAAAATTCATTTTGAAGAGCTGTTTTGTTGGATAGTTGTTATTTCCTTGTCTTCCATTGCGCTAGTGACTAGTTAGCGCAAAACAATATATATTACAAAGGTGATATGAGGGGTTGGTGCCATGATGAATTTTTGAGGTGGTTTGAGTTGTAGCATACTAGGCATATAGACAAATATGGAATCATGATTGTTGGAGACAAAAACATTAGTGGAAAAAATAATTTGGGATTCGATGGTTAGTATGGAAAAACCATGATTGGTATTTTCAAGTCAAGACAAGAATTCATGTAGTATAGTGCGTTCGTTAATATAAGAACTTGCTCTAGCACCCTAGGCTATACATACAAAACTTGTTTATACTTGTAGTGGTCTTACTTGGACCTAATACTATCCATCTACACTACAAGTGCCATAGCTTGAAACCAAAAGATGGAAGGGATCATTGAACACTATTGTTGTCATACTATGGTAGTGCAACAAGAAAATTGTTGCATTCCATGTTAGTGATGGGGATTTAACAACTCATAAGATTGGTTAAACATTGAAAAAATTGATTCATGACTAAACCTCAAAATCTTTAAATAATAGTTAGGTTAGAGTCTGAAATTGAACAATATAATAGCTAAGTAGAGTAGCAAGTTGAATGAATACTATGATCAAGTTGGTGGCTTTGTAAAAATCTTTGAGTTCAACAAAGCTAAAATGGATTATAGCATAAGAGCAGGAACAATAGGTTTTTGGTTTGTAAATTCATCATATCTTAATTTATGGTTTAACAAAATTGTAATTGTTAGTAGGATGCAGTAACCTTTTTCAAAGTTTAAGGCAATTTGTTTTTATGGTACATTTTTTTTGGGCTACATAGCAACTTCATAACTGGCTTTGGGTTTTGGTTTTTGTTTGTTTAAGTTAAACTTTTTTTTCTCTACTTTTTGTTTTTTTCCTATAAATTTTGTTACATGTTTGTTCTACAAGTGTTTTTTTGCAAAATTGATCTTTCTATTGTTGTTATTTTGTGTTATTTTATTTTTTTCCTATTTTTTTCTATGCCTTTGCCATAAAAATATGTCATGAAGTAGATTAATATTATAAGGTTGTAGAACTTAAGTCATTTTTTCTTGCTTTGTGCAATCTTTTGTTTTCTTGTTTTTGCAAGCGTTATGTTTAATCCAATTTTTTGTATCTTTCATCATTGACTTTTCTTTGTTGTGTTCTTTTTTGCTTATCATTTTCATTGCAATTTTTTTTGGTCTATAACACCTTTCTATTGGCTTTGCTTTTTTTTGTGTGCAAGTTTAAAAAATGGTTTATGTTGATGTTCAATTTTTTTGTCTATAAAAAGGAGATGTTGTTTAAGGTTTTACTTTAAAAATCATTAAAAAAAAAAACTATACCATGTGAACTTCTTTAAAAAAAAAATCATTTTCTTTTTGTTTCATGTTTTACCTTGTTTTTCAATGTTCCATAGCCATGATAAACCAACTTCCAGAAAACATTATTTTTAAATGTTTGTAATTGAGGAAGTTTTTTTTGAATGTTTTTGAAAACTATCAAAAAACAAGCTTAACCAACTATGTTATGGTGAAGCTTTTGGTTCAAGTTCTTTTACACCATTTACATATTTTGCTTTCCAATGTCTTTTACAACCTTTATGTTTCTAGCTTTTGCCTTTACACCTTCCTATATTGGTAGTAGTTTAGGTGGTGAAGTTTTGTGGTTTGATGATGGGTTAGGCATTCCAACTTCTTGAATTTCTTCCTCTCAAGTTCATGTTGGTGCATTTTCAAACTTTCCCAACCCTTTAGTTTGCTTGGAGGTTGAAGATTTTGACGTCCACGATGTAGTTAATGTTTATAGGGTTCTTAGTCCCAACTTTATTGCAATTAATTGTAGTGTTGCAATTCTTGTTATTGATGATGAATTTATTCCTCTTAATGATGTATTTCCAAAATCTTAATTTTTTGAGGTGGATAAGAGAGATGGAAAATGTTAATAGAAGTGGTCACAAGGCCAACAATCACATAGAGGTATGGGCCAAGAATGCATTTATGAATGGTCAAAATTTTGAGGTTATGATATCAAAAAATTATTTTAAATATGTGAAACAATGATGATATTATTAGGGAACTAGTTGACATGTTGTCATTGTTTATTTTATAGGTTGCAAAGAAAGATGATAATTTGTCCTTCCAACTAGGTAATTTTTACTAGTAAAAAAACCTCATTTTTTGACTTGTCTTAGGCGACTATTTTTGATAAAAAATAGTTGCAAAAAACACTTTTAGTTGCTTAAGACAAGTCAAAAAATGGGTTTTTCTTCTAGTATACAAATACATTACTCTAGCTTTATGATTGTTTTTGTTTCATTTTTTGTTTGTATTCTTTATTTTACTATTTTAAATTTCTAAATTTTTAAAAATGTTTTGGTTGTTGTAGGTTATGTGTTTAGGTTTATTTCCAGTCCTATTTTATTGTAATGTAATATTAGTGTGAAAGGCAAATTAAGGGGATTTTTGAATTTTGGTTTTGGAGGGAAAATTCACCTTTATTTCATGAGGTTTTGGAAGTACATTGTGCATTGGACATTGTAAAAGAAGAAAAAATAGAGAATAAAAACTAAGACATGGAATGTGAAGTTTAATTTAATTTCAATGATGTAATTGTTTTTGTTTTGAATTGTGAAGGATTGAAAAAATTGTAATGTTTTGATAGGAATTCTAAAAAAGAAATATAAAATCATTGTTAAAATCATGAATTGTATACGTTATGTATGTTTCTTTTAGTACAAATTTTATTATAGGAAATATTGTAATATAAAAGTTTTGTAAAATTAGTATTTACCACTTGGAAACCATCCTCAAGATGAATTTGGGAGAGAAATCAAGGTTTCTATGTTTTGTTTGAGTGATTTTTGTTATTTAAAAAAAAAAATCAATATGAAAGGAATCAATTTTTGTATTTTTACATTTTTGTTGATCAATTTGTTTTAGGACAAGAACCTAAGCAAAATGATTGGTGTAAAGGTTTGGGTCTAGAGAAAAAAATTGATCAAGAAGAATGGTAGAAAAAGGAAAAACATGAATTATTTTGTGACCATTAGTTTACAAATGTAGTTGGATCATGTTGCAATTTGGAAGAATGAAACGATGGAATTAGAAGATGAAGAACATCATATATTTCAAGAAATGATGTAATTTTTTACACATAATTGAATGCAACCTACTATGTCACATATACCAAGAACAAAAGAAAGACTTACAAGATATAGGATGCTTTCAATAATAAGTTTCAAAGCATATGAAACATTGATTTGGAGACCATAGAGGTGACCCAATAACTAAAATCATTTTCTTATGAAAGAGATGCGATCGAAAGTTGATCCAAATGTTTGGGGAAATAATGCCACGAAGGCTGTATTTAATGTGATTTTGAGACAATGGGTACATGAATGGCAAATTTTGATTGCATTAAGTGACAATATGTGATTGGGCTATATTTTAGTTGTAAAAGTGATGATTAGTTGCAAATCGCATACAAATGTTCAATGGATGGGACTATATATGTTGACCATATACATCATCCATATGGAATATGTTAATATCATGGTTAGTCATCATTTGTTATTAAATGTTGAATGTGATTTAACTTATGCAACCAGTGGACTTTTAGTTGCATGTGCTAATCATAACTTATTTTATAGTTACAAATTATAGTAACAAATTGACACTTTTATTCTAATGCCTTAGGACAATTTCTAGGTTTACTTATTTCAATTCTTTCTTCTCCTTTTCGTAGACTTAAAAAATAATGGACCATTACACTATGCTTTACATTATGGCTCATACCAATGTCAAGACAAATAATGTATCTTTGAGGTTTTTGAAACATTTGGATAGATACATGTTTACTCCTTTAAAGCAAAGTTGTGTTCTTGAATTCAAGTGTATAGTCACATGGATCAACATGGGAAAAAAAAGAAAAAACATGTGTTAGTACATGGTTGGTAGGATTATTTGAAGTTTGTTGGAAAACACCTTATCATGTTTTATTAATGGAATTTCTTAATATTTGGAGGGAGAAAAAAGGAGAAGACATTTTACTTGCATTGGATTTAAGGTGGTGGTTGTCAACCAATATATCATCATAAATGTTTTTAAAATTTCTTCCAGTGCATATAAAAATAGAAGTAGGTGGATAATGCAAAAGTAAAAAACATGTTAAAGATAATTGCAAATGTTGCAAAATGTTTACATAAACACAAAGCTGTGGAGTGTGGGTAAGATGAATGCACTAGATGATGTTCATTTTCTTACACTTATCTAGGCAATTTATTAATGGGATAAGGTTTGTTATTTCATTAATATGAATTCATGCAATTTTTATGATGAAGGCAAATAAGGGGGAGCCTATGGATTGGGCAAATATAATGTTAAAAAATTTGATCAAGGAGTTTGATAAATGGATGAAGGCTTTGGCCAAAATGCTTGAAAGGAATAATAAGATGGATGCCAAGGACATGTCTAATTTTTCACTTGTCATTGAGGTGTTAATGTAGATTTGATTTCTTGCGACATATCCCAAAGAACCACCATCATTGGACACATCCAAATCATAAAAACCATTTGTAGTCATACCACAAAGTGCCATAGAATTGAAGGATAGGTTACATAAGAACAAGCAACCTTTGAAGTTATCTAGTTCATCTTTAGGTAAATTTGTAGATGGAAAGGAGGCAAAAAATTGCACATGCGACAAAATTTCAATCAAATGAAGATGAGGATGAGGAAATTATTGTTTTAAAATTAAAAATGATAATTGACACACCCCAAGCTCCTTGATGGACTCAATTGCAAGTTCAAAGGTGGAAACAACGGAAGGAAAAAGAGTTGGGGTGCACTCCCTAGTTTGTAGCATTTCGAAAGTAGAGGGGCGTGCTGGAGTTCTAGGATGGGGATTAGGAAGATTGATAAGCAAGTCAATTAATCACATGGACTTGCATAAATCAAACAATAAGTTGGTTAATGTGTAGTTGAAACACTTTTGGTGCACGGATGAGTTATGGGCAAACACAAATGCACGAGAGTCACCACGGCTCGGATTTGGGGGAACCCACCACCTTCCCCCTTATAATATTATCTATGCTTGGCCATGGGGCTAGCACCCAAATGCCATTTTGTCCCAAGAGTTTCAAAATTCCCAAAATTAGGACTTTCATGATTTTGGGGGCTTATAACTTTGTGTGTAGACCTCTGATTGAAGTGAGGTTTAAAGCAAAGTTATAGCCTTTTTTGAGGTCTTTTCAATGGTATGTGGCACATCACCTGAACGTAAGGAAATCACAACGATTCCTGACTTTTAGTGGTTGGGAATCAAATTGGCAATTCGACCTCCGACTCTTCTTTTGGCCATAACTTGCGTTTTAAGTACCCAAATGGGTCATGCGAGCCCATTTTAGACATCTACATTCCAAAATATTTTCAATGATATATGGAAATTTTTGATTGAATGGGTTTTGACCCTTACAATTGTTTTTTGAAAATTTGAAAGTCCATCAGGACTCTAATTCCCAAAGTGGGAGCTCATTTGAAAGTGTGGAGGTTCATTCCCTCACACTCCCAGGAGCATGAAATGTGACTCTCAGGTTTCACTCTTGGCTCACACCTTTGCAAACCTTTATTTGGTCGTAAGCCTTTGCTTTGGTTGCGAACTCAAGGCTAGGTTTGCGACAATAACTATGTGAAGAATAGGATGATAACTCAAAATCACCATTAGTGTAATTTCAACCTACACAAAGAAAGGAGGTACAACTTACAAAGGAGTGGGAGTAATTTCCAATTTCAATTGTTAATGAACTTTCATTGTAACCATTAGATCTAATGACAACAAAAATAAAATCCAATACATGCACATATAATTCCATTGGACGATAGACTAGGACTTATTTGAGATTTTCTAAAAGTAGGTTCAATTTCAAGCTTATAGAAGCTTTTGTCCATCATAAAAAGACAATTATAGGGAAAAGATCACTCCATTGTTCAAAACACCAAGAACATTGAGATTATTGGGATAAAAATTGGAGCAACATAGGAAAGTTGTTGGTATGTTTCAGTAGATGGCCCAATAAAACCATTAAATGCATGATGTGCTATTGGAGATGTGAAGATTAAAAGTACAACAATACTAATTGGAAGTAAATTAGTTATAGTTGATAATTAAGTATTGAGCTATAGGTTAATAGAAATATTAGTTTAAGTAGTATTTAACAACATAGGAGGTGTGGAAGGAGCTAATAGTAAAAGAACAACAAATTTACAAAGCACATATGGATTTTTTCAATGAAAATCAATAGAAAAATAATTTGGAGTTACAAATTGAAGTTTTGGAGAAGCTTAGAATGGAAAAAAATATGTTGCAAAAAAGTTCATAGGTGCTATGATTTGAAGAAGATAATAGATCCTGAGGCAATTCAATGTTAAACATTGATTAGGGATAATACTAGGTTAGACCATATTGTGGTTGAATAGGGACAACAAATTTTGCAATTGAAATAGGACTTGCAACTAACTATTCATTAATGAAATGAAGCACAAATAAGCAAAACACGTGTGCAAGTCAATTATGACAAGGTGATGAAGGCATTGAAACATGATGTAGATAAAATGGAAATTGTTATGGAGAGGATGAAAACATTGGAACTATATTATTCTAAGCACAAATTGTAGTAATATGATGAGTTGAAGTTTTTTTCAGCATATATATATATATTTTTTAATATCTTTTGATGTACATATTTTTTGCACACATACTTTAAATCAAATTGCATGAAATAAAAAAATGTAGTTTGTTTGACATAAACATGTTTGAAAAGCATTGTGAAAATCTTTCATAACAATGACATGATTAAAGTTCAAACATGGTATCCGGAAAAGAAAATACAATGTGACAACAATCTTTACCCCTAGATCGTGCTTTCACATACTCATTTGTCCAAGTTTATTGAAAGAAAAACCTTTCATTTCTATTCATGTGGAGGGTAACACTTTCAACAAACATAAACTCTTGATCACATTTCTACAGAGTATGGATTTTGTGCCATTTATTTTATGACTTGACACCATGGTTTGCCTACTCTTCATATCCTGATCCACCAAAATCTCTTGATCATGCCTTCCCAAATTTGGCTTCCCTGTGATCATTCAAGGCTCGGGTTGGAAATTCAGAGTGATCAAAATGGAGCTCTTTTGTACTTCCTTGTTTATGGAAGTAATGCTTTGGTGATGTTGGAACTTACTCCACTAGTTGCAATGCCCACCTTGCAACGTGTAAGAACCGGTGTTTGGCAATTGTTTGATTTTGTTCTTGCCTTGAGTTATAGGTTTTTGAAAACTTTCAAAATCAAAGAACAACCTATTTGGTTTTTAAGAAAATCCAAAATAGAGTAACCACCTTTTCAAGTAAAAAATAAAACCATGGTTACAGCTCAAAATTGGTTGTTTGATTATTTAAAAATTGCTGATCAAGAGACCATATACCTAAAAGGACTCACCTATTCTTTCTTTGAAAAACAAGAACCACCGAACATAGGTAGAAGAGGAGCTAAAAGTAGCTCTATTGCATCTCCATCTTTAAAGATAATGTTATGTGAAGTTCTCCCTCCTTTTTTATACAACCTTAAATTCGAGCATTCTGGTCACAAATATGCATGAGAATTTGAGTTTCTAGATGACTGAATTTGAAACACACACCATCACCATGGAGATGATGAAATGACCTTTGTATCTAAAACACATCCACATGGTTAGTCCTGATGCAAAATTTCAAATACTCGTGCAAATCTAAGGTTAGTTTTTTTATCTCTTGTTTTATAGTATTCTTAATGGGTTCTTCTTTTTTGTTCAATGTTTATAACTTGAGTCTTTTCATAAATTTGTATCACCCTAAAAAATTATTCATTTCATGTTAGGTTTGTGAATACACAAGTATAAAACAACTTCTCTAGTTGGGCCCAAATTAGAGCAAGTACTACATAAAACAATTACTTGGATTACTTGAATTCAAATTCCCTCTTATAGGGTTCAAAAAAACTTTAAAAAAATGAATTTTAGGTTATGCTTTCATGTCTCACAAATAAATTTTGTCTTTTTGAAAAAAATTCATAATTTGGCAAGAGAAAGAAAAAAGTTGTAAAAGATACAGAGAATTTTTTTCAAAAAAAATAGGCCCATGTTGTCACATTATGAGAAAAATAATCTTAAGGTTATGACATTTAGATCTACTAAGATCATGGAAGTTGCCAATACAAAGCAAGATTTTGAGAAAGTTCCATTTTCTTGATTGACATCTAGCCAAATTTGACTTATTAATGTTGTAGCTGGTTGTTAGTCCACCTACAATAGTCTCTCGTTTAAGTACGCACCCGTTGAAGTACGCATCCCAGTTAAATATGCATTTTTTGGCAAAAAATTTAAGATTCAAGATTTATTAATTGAACTTGTCATTAATCGTCATTTGGCGTAAGTTTTGAAGTTTTTTGCGTTTGATTTTGAGGTCAATCGTTCAGATCTTGCTCTGAAATGATTCAAATGATTTCTTAAGGTCATCAAATGTTTATTCTGCTTCTGCTTGAACTTCAAGGCAGAGCAGCTAATCCTCAATGTTGAAAACTTGCTTATAAAAGAGAGTTGAAACTCTCAAATATAACTTTGTTTTTTAAACCATTAATGCTCATTGAGACACTTTCCGTTTGGTTTCTTCAACATTGTAGTGATACGCAAGCTATTTGGGAGCGACAAATCTAAAGTACGCACCTACTGGCTAAGTACGCACAAACCATGTAGGTTCAAATTGCATACTTAAGTGGGAGACTACTGTATTTCACAAATTTGAGAAAAATAAAAAACACTTTTGTGAGGGGTGAACAATCTTAGCTTGCACTCACCCTTATTGTAAATTGAGCCATTTCGATGCTAGTACATATTATTTTCACATGTATGACATAAGATGAAAATAGGCTTTTTGTTTGTTTTTTGGGTGTTTACTTTATCATCCCTTCACACTTCCTCATCTGTTTCATTTAGTCACAACTCAACTCACATAGGGAATCAGACATTTAGGCCCACCACTTTAGATGAGGGTCCAATTTGGACTGATTTGAAGCAAATTGAATCCTTGAGTAGGATTAAGTACCTTTGTCCCTAGCGTGATTCTTGGTTTGCCAAATCAAGAGCTTTCCTTTTAGCACTGGCTTTTGGTCCGAACCAATTGATTTTCCCTCGAAAACAGGTGCCATTTAGGTTTAACCTCAATTTGCCACTTTTTGGTCTTGGACCCTTGTCTAAAGCCCTTGGGACCAATTTAAAGCTTTTGACCAATAAGATTGCTTGAAAGAATTCATTGGTCCCTGGACCGTGGACCCTCATCTAAAGTCAGCCTAAATAGTTACTAAGGAGCAAGGGTTGTGAACTCCACCAACCAGTTGCTACAGAAATGTGAATACAAACAAATTTAGTGCAAACATAGTGAATTCACTAACTAACAACTGGTGAAATACAAAATTTACATGTGACATTTGTACCTTGATGAACCTGCAGCTAATTCATATGATCATGATCTAGAACTAGACTGACAATTAGGCTCCGTATAAATTTCAAACTACAGTTTCCTCAAAGTAGAATTTGAGACTGATTCATCATCTTCCACTAGCGTATAAACATTCTTATACGGTCCAGGGTATGTATGTACCTGAGTGCTGCATGAAGATGTATGCATACATTGTATAGTGTGGGTATTTTTTTGTAGAATTGTAGAGAGATCTGTTAAGCTTCTTGACGTCGTGGTGTATACCTACGGTTTGAATGCCTTCAATTGCAGCTCCAGGCGGAGGCCGTTAGGAGGCAGAGATTTTTCCAGCCCAGTTTGAGAGTGCCAGTTTGCTCTAACAGCGTGTAACCATCACGAAACATGCCCAGCAAAAGTGTGGCTTGCGTCGCGGCTTTGCCGCTCAAGGAAACGGGTTTGAAACCTGCTTGGCTCAGCTCATCTTTCCATTGCACGAATTTGACATGCCCTGTGCGTGCCGGGCCACCTACCGCTAAGATGTTCTTGATCTCGCATGAAAGTAGTTGCTGTTCGACGATGTGACGCTCCGGACTTTCGTCGGCGTAACTGGCGCCCAGAGAATCGAACAAGGCAGAGTAATAGTGAAGAGCTTCCACGAAACGGTTGATGAAACTACCCTCATGTCGTAGATCTTGCTCCACCATGGTGATCACTTTGGGCGACAATCTGCGTAGAAGGCTCAGTGTTTGCGGATCGTCTCCCGTGACATCATAGAGCGAATGCTGCATCCAGTGAACAGCAAGCGCATCTCCCATCCTCACTTTGAGAACCGAAGGATCCACATTACCAATCCGTTCCGCCACTGGCGTATACTCGAATGGAAGCCCGAGTGTCTGTGCAAAGTCGGAAAGCCTTTTCCCCGTCGCCTGTAACGATTCCATGGAAGTTCCTAATCCGGTAATGCGCACTTGCGGTGGTCCCCCAGGTCTAGAGGCAAGAATGTGGAAGAGAGCTGGCCATTGTAAGCCGTGCATGATGTCGATGTCTATTATATGCACATCGCGCATCCCTTCGAAGGCCTCCACAATTGCTTGGTTGGCTGTGAAGTGGGAGAATTTCACAAAAGGACATATCTCGTTGAAGACTTGGACTGCAGACACGATTTTCTGGTTGCTGATCATCTGCATTCCTGGTAACGGGGAACAGATGCCAAGACAAGAAGTGAAGACTCTGGATGCCATGCCTTCGGTGAAGTAAGCCACTACCCTCTGCACCGAACTTCCGTAAGGAGTTGCAAGCTCAGTCAGCTGTGGTAGTATTGAGTTCGCCTCATCCACATTATTTGCAGAGACGGCCTCTGCACACTGTAGTAGAAGGGCCAGAAGCTCCAGACCTGCCTCATCGTAAGCGTTTATCCTCTCCTGCACATTCATGCTGCTCGATGACGCAGCAGGAGCAGAAGGTCCAGCTGCTGCTTGATCATGATACTGAACTTGCAGCTGTGTTTGATCCTGGTAAGCTAAAGAAGCTTGGTTGCCATATTGCTGCACCATCGGTTCTGCTGCACTTGCTTGCAAAGTACGAGAATACGTCCTTGGTGAAGTTTTAGCTCGCGGCTCCTGGTGGTGGTGATGCTGCTGCGGCGGTTGCTGATGATATCGTTGCTGCTGCTCTACTGGGAGCTGCAGATTCATCTCTAACTGGGCTCTCATATTATGCTGATACTGATCTTCTACCGCTGCACTAGACTGCTGAGCCTGCGTAGATCGCTCTCGCATATGTACGACGTTCCGGGGATCGAGAGAAAGTTGCAAGGAAGCTATGGACGTCCCTTCTTCCAGCGCCTTTCCAGGATGGTCTCTGGTGTCGCGCATGGCCGGTGAAGAAAGAGGAGAAGGAAGAGGTGAAGCTTCAGTTTGTGGAGGAGCTGGGGTCATGAGGTGATGATCTCTTCGGGTTTTGTGACTCGGATCACTCAACGGCGGCGCTGTTACCTGCTGGTGACGACGATCTCTTCGCACTTGCAGCTTGTATTGGTCTTCCTGTTCTTTACGCGCATTGTAGTCTTGATCATTCGTGTTCTCACGCATACGCTTTGAACCAGCTGCAACAGGTGCAGAAAACTTGTGGAGCCGCCTCCCTTGATCAGCACCGAAGAGCGCATGGAATCGAGCTTCGATTACTTTCTCTAGTTGTATATTACAAGGCTCAAGAACCTCGAGCAGTTTCGCGAAGAGTTGTTGCAAGGTTAAACCAGGCATGGCTGCCATCAATTCTCTAATGGTCCCGTCCACCCATGCAGAAACGGTGTCGACCTCATGCATCAAATGCTCTTCGTTCACAATACTTTGACTCGGCTGCTGATCTTTATCTCCTTGGACAGCAGCATAGGCGCTAAACCGCGTTGCACGCGGAAGAACCTCCAGCTGCTGGTTAGGGGCCGCAGTCACATCCAGCATGAATCGCTGCTGATCGAAAGACCCAGCTTCGAGCTTCCCCCATGGTGAATTACAGCTGCTAGCTGCTGATGCAGACCTCAGCATACCAACCGTCTGTGCACTCGAGTTTCGGTAGAATTGGTTTTGGGCAGATTGCCCTCTCGAATTCGAGAATGTAGAACTCGTGCAATTGGCAGTATGAGATGGAACAGTAGATAAAGGAGAACCTGGAAGACTTAGAGAGGATGTTGACATTGCCGCGGATGATGATTCTCCAATGGCAGCATGGAATGGAGGAATAGGAGCAGAAACTGTACTCTGAGGAAAGATCGACCAGTCCCCACAGCTGGATGGGGTGAAGGAGCCAGGACTGAACGAAAAGGACGACGACCATATTCCTGCGGGGGTTTGAGTTGCTAGTTTAGCGGGAGCAACGTTGCTTGCTGCGTCAATGTTATATTCCCATGTTGCAGGAACCGTTGCAAGCAAGCCTGATATAGCAGCAGCAGGTCCACCAGGCTGATGATGATCGAGGCCGATGATCTTAAGGGCAGTACCAGTGTCTTGACTTCCTGCAACATGAGCCGAATCCTGTCTAATTAGTGCGCCTGCACTAGCAGCAGAGGTGCAATTGTGGCAGGAGACAGGACTCAACAAATTTTCAGCCATATTGATGCCGCGAGACTCTCCAGCAGCTGATCCTTGAGTTACACCAGAAGTGATCACATGATGCGTGCAAAGCCCCAGTCGGGAAATGCTGGTGGGTCCAGTGCCCAGTACAGGCCCTAATCTTTCTCTTGGTCGATTAGGGCATACTAACGCCATGCTCTCACACTCGCTCTCCCAGATTCAGTACTGCTCACAGTTTCCTGCTAATCTCATGGAGTGTATGTACCCGACCAGCTCCTGCTAATTGTTGCTACAAGTCTGTCTGCATGATTTCCATTCCGTGGATAAATCCTGCAAGCTCCTTCTCCATCACATCAAGTTTCCAGATCTCGATCTAAGATCAATCTGAAGATAGGTTTTCTAAGTTTCCTTGCAATACTTTTGGCCTGAACTACCACAGCTGGCTGCCCCTCCCTCCTGCGAACAAGCTAAATGCTTAGCCCTTCATCACACAGCATCACGTTGATTCTCCCCTTTTTCTTCACATCATGGTACTCTTTGCTAGCTGCATCCACATGTACAATGATTCACTATGATTTACAGTCTCACAGAACAATCTAGTACTATGCAGGTTTTCCAATCCAAACAACCAAAACTGGTAGATGGTTTGCAGCTGGTAATACCTGCTGATTGAACTTTGCTGATAATAAGGCATTAAAGTTTGTCACACTGTCCACCTGAAAAGAGGTGTCCATCACAAAACTAACAAGCATAAAGATCATAGACTCATGATGATCTTAATTTCGACTGTGATTCAAGCTTCAGCAGCAAAGATTGAAAGATCTATACAAAAACTTCCAGGAGACTTGCTAGAGCTAGTTCATGAAATCTTGTGACCTAGATCCTTTGTTTTTGATATAAACCCAGAAAAATTCAAAATAGATCATGTTCTGCACCTGTGAGAATTCATTAGTCTGGAGCCCAATGTTGCAGGTTTCTTCCGATTGCAGCTTGAGTCTGGCTTCCATATAAGCTGTACAGACATGTTCAAGTGCCTCTGAAGTGATTGTGAATAATGCAAATCTGACCACCAAACACCATCCTGTTTAGCCCTCCCAAATCAGGTAACTCCCTAAAACTCTTATGCATCTTGTGATATGTGTATTGGCCTCAATAGAACCACCTTCACCTCACTCTTGAATGTTTGGAACTTGCTCAAATCCAAAAAAAGTAGCCCACATTATGAAATACACTTTTGTTTTGGCCCTATAACATTATGTCACTCCTCTACGTGTGCAGAATGATTTTGATTAGTGCCTAACCAAATTTTCAAATATGAATTTTAAGGGTAATATATGGAAAGGGGACATAGAGTAAACTTTAAACTGACATTTTGAGTTTTTGAGGTCTTTGGGTATTCATTCAATACTAGGAATACGATCATTTTTGTTTCACTCTAAAGGACTCTCACCTATAATATCTGATGCACAGATCACCGAGGTTCTATACAATTCTATATGTAAACTGGAAAATTGGGGTCTCTCTACGGATTGCAATTGAGCTCATGGTCAGTTCACATATGGATCTACTGCAAGTAAGCAGGTCCTAATGTTCAGATGCGTTTTGATCCATCCAGGGATGTTGGATTTATAGAGATTTAAGTTTCCAGCATAAAATATTCAGCTCATGACATCAAGACTATATTTGTGTTGTGGAAAGCTCTCATGCCAAGACCCCGATGTGTAGCTTCTTTTAAAGTCCTTCATCCAGTACTACAACTTTGATCAGACCTCCTGTATGCACATTATGTAAAATCAAGTAAGAGATTACATACAAGCTACAGGTTGTTGACATTGGCTTCAGAGCTGTAGATGACACCCAGTCTGCAACTCTGAGTGCATACGATCCATGGCACCATTTGTATTCCAATTCAAGGACACTAACTTTGGGGTTGCTGAAAGCTCACAGATACCGACGTTGTCAGTGCCGTCATGATGCAGCTGCACAGTAACAAGATGCACAAGAATTACGTTCAGACGTGTCAATCCTAGCTCATTGGAACAACCAAATCCTACCCCAGGTTCAACCTTATCTGTTGGCACGTTCGTAACCCTTGTGAAAGCAAGCAAGTACTGCGGACTCAGAGGAGTGTGTGTGGTGCCTAGTTACCACAGCCAGCAATCTTCTCCTTGCCCTTATTCTAAAGCATCAAGGCTGCTCTCTAATCGATCAGATGAACACTTCCAGGATTTTTTTTCTTATAGGAATTTTCCTCTTGCTCTGCACATGATGGTACTAGTGAAAGATTCAAGATTCTGGAGTCAGAGAGTAGTTATGGAGCATGTAAAATCATCTTCCCATAACATACCCAAGCTCCTCAAGTTCTAGAAGAATATTGGATACTTTACACATTCCCCATGCCCCTCGTTGTATCTGTTCCGAGACAGACAAACCCAAAATAGAGTCGACAGAGGAAACAAACGGGGCTCGTCTAATCGAAAGACGAACACGGCAAACAGGATCTGGTCACAACGAAAGAAGAACCTTCTGTCTGCTAAATGCAGAACTGCACTTCATGGGATCCAATTGCAAGGGCGGCGTGTCCACTTGGTGCTTAAAGATGAAGGTTCTATAACCGACCACGAAGCTGGGTGCATATCCTGAGGAGATCCACAAGGGAAAGTCTATAACACATATTGCAAGCAGCAGAGGAGCTACTCTTTCCCATCTGGAATCCAGAAGTCTACATGCAACATGCTTCAGCACAGATTCGATTCCATCTCTCCTTACATCACTGGTTCACTGGCGAGATGAGATAGGGGTGTCCACGGACAATATTATTCCGTATTCCGACTCTCGACCTCTAAAAGTTTTGAAATCTGGTCGAGTCTCTAAGTTAGGACTCTGTCTCCAATAGTGTACTGACTCTAGATTCTGGAAACGAATATGCTTCGCGAATACCCCGTCTAATGCTCTGAGCTCCCCAACATTCACCCCTCTAAATAGAATTATTATTGCCTTGGCAGATGTGATCAGTCGCTAGGTTCAAGATCTTTCTACGGCACTTCAAACAATATATGCTTTCAAAGAATTGATGAAGCTCACTGAAGAATCATGACCCATGATTCATCGCTGGTGCACATGGGAGTGGACTAGAGACTGTCAACAGGCAACGCAAAGGAAAGAAGCACTACAAACCCGTACATACTTGCGAATATATCTAGTCGAGATTCACCTACAAGGCCCCAGATTCAGCTTGAGAAGTTACACCTGAACCTCCTAAACGTCTGTGTGCGAGGTCACTACAGTCGCGGCTAATTCAGGAAATACGAACTCAGGCTCTAAAGTGTGTCCGTCACACAGCTTGAACCAGAAACAAAGGACGGCAAAAACAACTGCAGAAGCAGCAGAAAGTGTGGCACAAAAATTCCCAAAATGAAACAAAAACTCGAAATCGTTGATCCTCTGCAAGAAAGATTCTGAACCCGTGCAAGTGCAATCTGTCCTAAAGACCACTTGCAAACTCGGAAGATGTCGGACCAGTTAGGATACTTACTAGCTTTTTCTCTCGCAGCATCTGCAATGAGAATTTGTTTTTGTGGCTGAAGCGCCAACAGCTCGTCTCGACTCTTGACTGTCTCCGGGCGGCCTGGAGCTTCCACGGCTTCAACTTGCTGCTGCACGGATTCTAAAGCAACAGCTCGTCTCTCGTCTCTCGTCTCTCTCTCTCTGTTTCTCTCCCTGGAGCAACTTCAACTTGCGGCTGCACGGATTGTAAAGCAACAACAGCTCGTCGGGAGTCTCGACTCTCTCTATCCCTCGAGGTTCCACAGCGTCAGCTTGCTGCAAAGGGATTGTAAACAGAAGCCTGGAGATCAAATACTAAAACATGAAACTAGATAGAAAAGTCCCCCGGGTGGCTCCTGGGTTGGATCAAACCGACCTCGAGGGATGAGACTATGATCAAGGGGTCTTGTGTGATCGGTCTGTCTGTGTATGCTCAACTCTGAGTGGATCGATCTAGCTAGTGTCCGGGTCGATCTGTCCGTGTCCTCGACTCTTCCGAGTGGACCGATGGATCTAGTGTCGTCCTGTGCGGCGAAGAAGAAGAAGAAGACGACGAGGAAGAAGCGGTAAGAGTCGCGGTAAGGGGGGGAAACTGCTGAATTTCCAAACGTGAAAACGTCAGGGGGCAACAGCAATAATTAAATTAAAAGTGGTCAGCAAACAGCTGATGGCCACCTGCCAGGTTTCGGCCCCTTGACTGCTGCCATCATTCCCCCGCCCGCCCCAACTTTCTTTCACACACTCCTCCGCCCCCACCTCACCCCTTCTTCTGCCCAACCTGCTTTTTGCCTTTTGTTTCTTTATTGAATTCTTAGCCGTGTTTCCTGCAAGCAAAACAAGAACACACAGACCCTACCCACCCCACCCACCCACTCACCCACCCACCAACCATGGGATTTCGCCATAGCTCACCTCGTGTATGTACCCTCCCCGGGAAGCACGTTCCATCATGCCTCTGGCTTCCAAACTTCGCAACCAGGACCCGGATTCTGTGGCGTAAAGGTATTTGGTTCCTTCCAGATATTATGCAAAATATTAATAAATACATACAAACTTGCCAGTTGACAACAAAATCAAATTTGGACCCGCAACCCAACACAAGTCCTTCGCATTAAATTTTGCCCATTGTTTGTTCATGCAGTCAGTACAAAGACTGCTACTGCAATTTATTTCCCCGGTCTGCCCTTTGCCCTCCCCATCTTTTCACCTTGTCACACATCCTTCACCTCCCCAATGTTACTAAGTACCAAGGGACACTCTTGGTACTCCTAACATACCCCCCCCCCCCCCACCCTAGCACCCTTAAGGTGCATTCACACCTAATGTTAAGTGTCAAGTGAAAATCTAGGTGGCATCTTATGTGGCACCCAACGTTGTTAAATGGGTGATTGTGTAATATTAAGTGAATGTTAACTTAAAACTAAATCTTTGTAATAAACACCAAGCTAGACACTTAGGTTTAGGTTAGGTTTAGGTCCTAAGTGTCTAGCTCGGTGCTAGGGGACTTAACACAAGAGTCCTTAACACCAAGTCTGAATAAATGCACCTAAGTCAAAAGATATGATGAAAACATGTATAACAACATCATGGACACAAAAAGTGTATGGGAATGAATGCCAAGGTGAAGAAAAGAAAACTGGGCAAAGGGCAGACCAGGGGAAAACAATTGCAGAAGTACTCTTGTACTAACTGCATAAACAATTATGGGCAACTAATGTCAGGGTACCCTAGTTGGGTAGGCCAGGGTGCAACAGAACCTGTATAGCAGTGGTGGCAGGTTCTCTTTTTCTCTTTTGACTCTGTCTCTAGTCTGTAAAGAGACAAGGGTTATAGGATCAGTAAACACAATATTATAGGGGGTTCTGTGGAATAGCAATGTGCTTAAGGATGAGAAAAGAAAGGTTGTGGGATAGCTTTGTGCCTAGGGATGCAAAACAACCGTATATGGTCAGCAGATTTTATAATGGGATAAGGCTTGAATTGGTTGTGAGGAGTTAAGTTTACTAAACTTCCACTTAAATATTGTAATAGCAATGTCAGGTTTGTCCCTAGGTGCAATGTTACCAATGTGATTGTTCAAATGGGTTGTTTACATAGTTGCCTTAGTGAGCTAGTACCTGGAAACCTAGGGGTGATGGGTCAGTAGGGTTCAAACCAGTGTGTTCTGAAGTTTTTTCCTTTGAATAAAGTCTTGCAGTTTCACATCAGTGTTGTCTGATTCTTCTTGATTACAAACGAAACCTTTGCTCCTAATTTTTTCTTTTTTTTTTCTTTTTATGAAACCTAAGGTTGGATCTCAAGACAGGTTCCTTGGATTTCTCAAATCTTCGCTTTTTAGCAATTTCACAAAGAATTTAGAACCAATCCAATTGAAGACCAAATCTAGTTCTATTGTGACATAGAATATTAGGCTT
Organism: Sphagnum tenellum; assembly: GCA_963921925.1. NCBI lineage: Eukaryota > Viridiplantae > Streptophyta > Sphagnopsida > Sphagnales > Sphagnaceae > Sphagnum > Sphagnum tenellum. The sequence continues at coordinate 17,364,922 of OY998149.1, forward strand.
GATGAAATTTTCATGGGATGTAACAATCTTGTTAACTTCTAAAGCAAAAGGTGACAAAAGTTGTGGCAGTTCATGGTAAAGAGAGAAAAGTTTTTGTGAATAGCTTATTTTGCTTTTCTTTGATTTGTTTTTGGCAGGCTATGGGAGACAATGTTGCAATGGTGATTTGGTCTTTTGACAACGCTTGGCAATGGTTTGTGTCCAGTAGTTCTTGATGTGTTGGTTTGGGGATGGGTTTGAGCTACTATTGAATTGTTGCTATGCTATTTTTTGGAAGATGCACATTATGGAACATGAGTTTCACAGTATACGTATGGTTGTGCAAATCATGTGGATTGAGGGACAAAACTAAACAACTTTTTCTTTTTCATCGATTATGTGTGTATCATCTTAATCATGGAGATCATTAGTTAGATTTTAAGGGATTAATAGAACAGTGTGGGATGAATGCCCTATTGCTACTGATATTTTCACCTTTGGAATCATGCTCTTTTGTTGCACCATAAGTTTCAAGGAAATGAAGATAAAGATAGCAATAGTGTTTTAAGGTCAAATTAAGGGAAGTGATGAAAAATTTGAAGTACTTCAAGAACGGTCAAATGGCAATTTGAACTTGTGGTGTTTAAATTATTTTGTAGTTATGTGGGAAGAGTTTGATTCTGTGGTTTTGAGAGAGAATACCTTTAGTTGAGGGAGTTTCCAAAGGAAGTCTTACTCTAGACAATTGGTGTGCTAAGGGAACCTATATGGTGATATGTTTAGGTAATTTTTTTTCTTTGTCCAACTTCTTGAGCGTCAATATGTTTGGGCTAATTTCCAAATTATTTCTCTAAGAACAATTGCCATCTAGGAATTTCAAGTTATGTGCCAGGTCAAAATGTGAATGGGTGCTTTGTGTTGTTCAAGCTCCTAAGTTGTTCTGGATTAAGGGATATGTTTTTCTCTTCTTTTGTGGGAGACCATTTCATGAGTATTGGGGGAAGTCATATTTGTAACTACCAAAATTGACACAAAGATGACAATGGGTTTTGATGAGAGGGAAATTGAAGATGTTGATCCTTTATGACCCATAGCTTAGGCTGGATTTGGATAGTTCGCAAAGAGTCTAAATATTATGTTGTTGTCATCTTCTTAATACTAAAGTGCTTATTAGTTGTGTAGTTTTATACAACCTACTTATAGCGATGGACATTGTTAGTTTTGGTTACACACTATCTTCATTACACATAACTAATTTTTAAAAAAAGAAATAGTAATGTTTGTTCAACTCATGCACTCTATTCAAAACAAAGAATGTATAATATTAATTATGTACAACCAATCAAATACAATAATTTGTTTTAAATGTAAGTTCAAGCTTATATATTTGGTTATAAAATATGTGTATTTACCTTATTTTTTTGAAATGTTTAAATTGAAATAACACCCACAATTCAACTTCTAATTTAATTTTCAAAAGAGACATTATTCAATTAAGTTCCAATGATTATTTTAGAAAAACTAAAAAAATCTGATCTAAAGACTTAGGATCTAGCCTAGATCCCAAAACTTACGAACATTAGCTCAAACTCACTATTAAGGAAATGAAATTCTTGTAGTGTCTTCTATTGTAGATTGAACTTTAATGTTCTATTAACAGTTTGTTAATAAGTTTACATTTGTTCCAAAATAATGACATTAATAAATTAAATCACAATGTTATCTTAAGTTTGGATTGTGCATAATGACCACAACTCTTTGAAACTTCATCTTCATTATTTATGACCATTACATTTGACACTACCATATTTTTTAATCCACAATTTCCCAAATTGTTTCCTAATTTTCATTATAGATTACATTAGAAAAAAATAATTCTGAAGGCTTTTCTTTAATGGGAAATTTTATACAAAAAAATGGTATTTGTGTGTTTAGTTGGAATACATATTGATACAAATGATAGAAGAAGTAGAATAATTCTTTTGTTGGATGATTAATGTTTTGGTACATGTAAACAATTTATAGTTTGATCAAAATTTCCTTTCCACATGTCCACTTGGACAATTTCTATTCAACAACATGATCCATTATCCATAGGCCTTTTATTTGTGTCATGCATGTGATCATTGAGGGTGTTTGAGTTTGCTTTTGTAAGATGTCATGAACATTGCTTGAAGATTCAAACACAAAGCCAATTATTTCCCTTCCACATGACACTAATAATAGATATCAACAATTTGCACTAAGATATCTATCTATTAAGGGAGTTAGTTAATTTAGCACATTGAGATCTCCTAAACCATGACACCTTGCATTTTTTTATAGAATTTTTAAACAACACTTGATGAGTGGTAGGAACACCAAGCTGGTTTTATAATGGTTAGATTTGTGTTGCAAAAGTTATTAAATAGTTTTTTCAAACAAAATTCAAGGAAATCAAGATGTGAAAATCTTAAAAAATTAGGGTGCATTCTTGGTAATGTTGGAAACCCCTTGATGAGTTGGATTTTATGTAGTTTTCATTATTTAATTTTGGATGATTTTTGTCATTGGAAATCAATTAAAATTTTTAAATAGTTATTGCTCTATTGTTAAGGTCATGTTCAAACTTGAAACAATCACATAATCTTGTTCACACTTGGGCCAATGGCACAATTACCACATTAATAAAATTTTTGGATTGGAAATATGGTATGTTCCCAAAAGATTTGTATCTTGTTCAAGGTTTCAAAATATCATGTCATGGAAAAATATCACTATCCATAACAAATAGGTTGGAAAATTTGTTTTTTCTTTCTATAAATTTTCACCAATTGGCAAATTTATCTTCAAAAATGCAAACAATGGTTTTTTTTCAAGTTTTTCCATAGTCGCAATTAAGATTACCCCACAAAAATGGTGAATAAACATTTTTTGGTTCTAAAAATAGAAGAAAGTAAATTTGGTTGTGTGATACAATCTACAACTTTAGTCATATGGGTGTGATCACATTAATAAGAACCACAACTCAGTGTAATTAATGCTTGGCTTTTGATGTTTTAGAATCAAGATTAATGTTGAAATGTTTTAATAATATATTAGTAACATTAGTACATTATTTAAACATGTGACACAATTTGCAATGTATATAATGAAAATAAAGTACTCAAAATCATTTTTGAACCAATTATATAACCAATGTTTCTATTATTTGTTTCATTTTTTGAATGACTTGAAATATGCATTAATATTTTGTGACTATAAAAATCATGGATTTTTAATCCATCCCCTTCTACAATTACCACACCATCGTGATGGGCAAATTCATTTGTTTTTCAAGTCTTCATGGAAATGGGCAACTCTTATTAGTGCACTTACACCCATGTGCATGTGAAGACATTTCAATGTTTTGTAAATGTTTTTTTTGGCCTCTAACACTAATTTACATCCAAATGTTTTATATGTGTTTTATAACACGAGGTCTAAATTCTTTAATGAGTATAAAAAATGTCTCACAATGTCACCTTTTTATAAATGTGTTACTAGTCTTATTTCACCATACATATGGACAGAAAATTTTGTAATTGAAATATTATATTTCAAAATATTTGTATGAAATCCAAGTTTTCATAAGTTTGTACAAAAATCACATGAATTTCATGTTATGTTTAATATGAACAAGATATATTTGTATGTATTCAATATTTTGAATGTTCAAACAAATAAACATTTTTGTGAATGTTATACATTAATGTTCATATTCAATTTTCTCTTATATTATAGTTTATGTAAAATTACAACATAATGATCGCACATATTCAATTAGAATGTAAGTTGTATGTGTACTTCAAATCAAAACATCAAAAGTAGAAAAAACAAATCATTTATATAGAAGTACTACATATTTTTTCATAACACTTTTACATACCATTGATTTTGCATAAATATATTGTTTTATGATGTTTGCATAAATTTTATTGAAATTTCATCATATTGGAAGTTTGTGATGAAGGGCTACTTAGAGGTTACATAGCCTACCTAGGGGCTACATATATGTATTTAAAAACTACATAATTTATTTAAAGGCCATGTAAGGACTAAATAGAGCCTACTTATAGGCTACCTATTTGGCCCATGGGTACAAACAAGATAGTAAAACCTAAATTTGTCCACATGCATTGTGACTTGATTATGATGAAGTTTGAATTGCTTTTGATTGGTTGAAAATCAATAGAAATTTTTTCTAAAATGATGTGATAGATTCTAATTGATTACAAAATGTGATGGACTAAAAACCCATGATTTTCATGGTGGTAAAAATAATTCAATTTTTTCATCATGACATATTGTGCTATTATATAAAGGATTGAATGATTATTACACATGATTATGTCATTCAAGGCATTTCAAGGAGCTTTCAAAAACTAAACACATTGGTTGCAATGTCTTATGCGTTCTTTTGAACATTTTATCTAAGCATTAGATTCAACCCAAATTATTCTAAATATTTTCGTCTGATATATTAGAAATGGCATCATTTTAAAATATTCCAAACTTGTAACATTAACACAAATTTCCACACTAAAAACATGAAAATCAAAACACGGTCACATTTGTTGTAATACATGTTACTATGACTACACCTTGTCATGAGTTTTAAACCTATGGTCTAGTCAATTATGTGTAATCATAAACAAATATTACAAGTCACAAAATCAATTAATATGTTATCATTTGTTATTGGATGTTGTTGAATGTAGATAATAGTAATTAACTTTTCATCTAGGGTTTTGATCCAATCTACACCACATGCACATACATAATCACATTGACAATTACAAGGTTAGTTGGTATCCTACCATAGTCACAATGACTATGGTTGCCACAAGGAATTACTTTATTTTTGTCACAAAAAGAGTTGCAAACACATGGGATGGAATGAAAAAAAATTGGCATAATGCAACTGTCTTTTAAACATGTGGAAATTGGTCAAAAATTCCATGTGAAAGCTTGGAATTTTCTATGTGAAATTGACTTTTAATGATTAAAAATGATGAAATTGAGGAAAATTATTTTCATTTATTAAATGGGTAAAACCAAGCTAATGGGAGTCAATTTTGGCATAACCAATCCTTGAAACCCAATGGCTAAATTTCATGGGTGACAAAAACAATGTTAGATCATTTCAAGAGTTGACTACAAATCCATTTTAAAAATAAGATTCCCAATAATGATTATTGCAATGTATAAATAATTATAATTTTAAAAATGTTAATGTTGAATGTGACTTTAGAGTTTTAATTCATTTATAGTCCAAAAAGTAATTAAATTATGATAGTCCAAATAGTCCATTTAATTATGTTCTAATCTTTATAATGGTAGGATATTTAGCCTAACTACCTAGAGCTACCTCTATTAACTACCTACCTATTTATTGCCTAAGTACCTAACCAACTTAAGCCTAGTTAGTAGGCCAAGTTAGATTAAGCTACTTACCTATTATTTACGTATTTAATTCTAATTATTTTCACTGTATTAGTTTTAATGTACATTTTTATTTGATGAAACAATCAAAATAGTATAACTTATAGGTCATTTTAATTATAACAATTGATCCAAGTTAAATATAAATGTAATTGTGATATAAAAACATTCATCTTATCCGAGCCAATTATGAATGAACCTTAATGCACTAGTTGAAATTTGACATATCCTTTTCAAGGTGAAAGGTGCAACTCCTTATACTTATAACCTATTCACATGCTTAAGGGCTAAATTATGTAAGGTAGTTAGGTAGGTAAAATAACTAACTAGGCTAGGTGGTTTAAGTTTAGCTTATAAGTAGGCTACATTAACCATTAACTAACTATTATTACCTAGGTCTACTTATTTTTTGTAACATTAATAAAATTGGTATTGAAATTTATAGATGAACATTTACAAAAATATTTTTTATTAATAACATTTGACAAAATTTGGAATATGATGAGTATGGGTGTGGATACTAAATCATGGCCACACCCAATTCTCTAAATACCTAGAATTATTGAAAATTTACAAAAAAATTTTAAAATATATTTTAAAATGTTTTCTATATTACAATTAAATTAAGGTATATAATTAGAATTTTATTAAAATAAATAGGTACATAAATATTAAGAATTTCCAAAAATGGTTATGCATGAACTTTTTTACATTGCCAAACACTAATTACAAGTTTTTTGAAACTTCCTTTGGGTATTTATATATTTATATATCGAGTTATTGAATTTTTTTTATAAAAACAACTTTCCATTTTTATTTTTATTTTAAAATTTGAATGTTTGTAAAACTATATTGGTATGGAATACCCAAAATCATTTTTAAATCAATGAAACTAAATTTTTTTGTTGCTTAAAAAGATTTTAGTTAAAGACTTGAAATGATTGAAAATGACATCTTTTGGGGAATTTGTTCATGTATAGCTTTACAATATAATGCAATGAAACATTTCTTTGAATCATAAGAATTTAAAATTTTAAACTTTTGATTTTAAAATCATGATTTTAAGCATATTTTGTAAAATATTCTACTTTCAAGGACTCGATAAAGATGAAATCCTTAGGGGAAGTGACACCTTATACCTAAGGGCCAATTCGAACCTTTTAGTTTTATAAAGCACAAACTTTCATGAAAATGTTGTTAGAAACTTGATTGTTTTTCAATTTGGGGCTACATTTAAAAGGATGGTCATACTAATTTTGTTAATAATTAATTTACATTCCAAAGGTTGGAAATAAGACTTGTAGGAGACATGCATATCAAAAAATAATTATTTGATATTTTTAATAAGACTTTGGCATTCAAAATCAAAGAATGATGTGTAGAGAGTGTCATGGAATCTTGCATTTCTTGTAGGGTTCAATAAGACATTTGAAATTTGTTAAATTAAATTTTACCATGCATTGTAACAAATTTTGGTCAAAGGACTAAACATGCATCTTGACATTTCATTGTTTAACATCTCATAATGTTCATTTTGCCTCAAGACACATGATGCAAGATAATGTCATGGTTCCTATTGTAACATCTATCAAAAGTTTTGTTGTATTTCAAGATGCTATGTTCTAGTTCAAATAGGTAAACTAGGGTAAGTTACCTTCCAATTATTTGAAATTTTAGATGGCACACAAATCCCCGGATGAGGTGATTCAATCTTGTTTGCTGGATTTGAAACCACACCTTTCTTGTGTTGTTGTCTACTTGTTTTGCAAGCCGGTTTGTGTAGGTTCATCTTTCTTTTGCAAAGTACTTGGATTATGGTTTGTTGAAGTCAATAGTATTTTAGTTTGGATGCAATGTGCCATTTAGGATGTTTTGTGTTATTTATTTATTTTTGTGTGTGGACAACAATAGTTATAAGTGCTAACATGATAATGTACCCATTACACCTTTATACCTTCTCGTAGGAACTAACATCCCGCTTTTTGAAATGCTTGCCTCTTGGTGCAAACAAGATTGCACTCTAGGATGCAACCTTGAAATACACAAACTTTTTTAACAATTTTTTATGTCTCTTTTATGTTCCTTTGTTTAGGACAATTTCTTTGAAGGCTATTAAAGCCTTGAAAATTGCACTAACCCAATGGCTTGTTGGCACAAACTTTTCTTTTGTTTTCCAAGCACTTTTTCTAGGTACTTCTTCATGGTTGTATTAACTAGATGTGAAGCTCTAAAGGACTTCAAGCTGAATCCTTTGGTTTTTTTTTTTTTTAAAATTTAAAAAGGGATTTGGTTCAATGGAAAATTTCCATAGTTTCAAAGTTTAGTGTTTTTTTTAGTTTTGAGTAGCTTTCATAATTATAAGTTTTTAGAGAACTGGACCAAGACATCATGGTTCACAAATGGCAAATTGTTATTGTTGAAAGTTTAGTCTTTTTAGTTATGAGTAGGCTTCATAATTATAAGTTTTTAGAGGATTGGACCAAGATACAATGATTTATTGATAATACAAATTCTACAAAAGCTAGAAGGCATCCATATGACTGATGTGGAAAAAAAATTGCGCACAATGGAATCGAGATGAGAGTATTAATACAAATTCTACAATAGCTAGAAGGCATCCATATGACTCATGTGGGAAAAAAAATGTGCAAAATGGAATTGAAATGAGAGAAAAGTGGATGGTCATATTGGCCATCAACTGTAATTTTACACAAAACCATTAAATTTTTTATTCTTTTTAAAAGAAAAAATTCACAATTTCTTAGAATTGCTGCCAGACCCTCTTGCATTTCAGGCACCTTGTACAAGTTCACCCCTCTCCTATGTTCCTATATTTTGTAGCATGGGCAAATTAAAAAAAATTGAAGTCAAGGGGTTGTTATATGTTTCCAAAGCTTGAAAAAAATTGTCAACCTAGCTTGAGAAACTGAAATGTGACATCATAAGGGTGCCATGACATGCCCCCATACCATAGGGATGTTCATTTTGAACCTAAGACCTCAAGTAGGTAAGTGATGCAATGGTCCATTTTGGTCTCTTGTGTCCATTAAGGATTATTAACCATTAGTTCTAGTTTTTAAAAATATTTCAAAAGCAAAGAACCTAAGGCTTCAAATTTTGTGGTTATGTTATTTTATATGATTTTACACTTACACTTACCCATGGTGTATATTAAAAACCATACACATGCACAACACATGTTCTAAATAATATATAACGAAATCCAATCATTCTTTGGATACTCGTACTAGCTATAAACCACCATCCTACAATAAACTCTCTCTAAACTAATATGCGGGCACATGCCCATGGGGCCTCATACTTAATCTAATAATTTTCTATAAACTAATATTCAATGTTTTTTTCGATCCCATAGCATTTTATAAATTAATACATCATACACACTTTCTGCCAAGATTTCTACCACTCATGTCATATGATTTTCTACGTGCTTCTTTGATCCTCCATCAAGCTCCACAAGGTTCCGTTACCTTCTCCAATGATCCTTGACCTTCTACTAACCTCTATGACCTTCCATGCTGCTCTAGTAGGTTTCGAAATGATTTTTGTTAACCCTCATATAATTTGTGTAAACTAATATTCTCCATAAATTAATATCTTTCGGCCAATCCCAAGGATATTAGTTTAGAAAAAGTTTATTATATTCCATACAAAAGCAAAGAAATCAATAGACCCTAAATATAATTGACACAACTGGGTTATTAAGTTCCAAAAATTTCAACTTCAACAGACAAATAATTTCCTTCAATACCAACATTTTGAGCAAAAGAATATCAACAATTAAAAATAATAGAATCACCTTCATAATAAAAGGTCATATGATATTGGTAATTGTGTGTAACGGGGTGAAAACATTCATGGATTGAAACTTGAAAGCTTCACCATGCAAAGTGTGACCATAACATTTATCACCTTGGGAGACTATGTTGGTTGCAATCGTCAGCCCATTTCTTAAGTTGTTATATCCACAGATCCCACAGCTTTATGTGGAACTGTTATTGTCCTCTTGGATTCAGATTAGAAATTTGTAGATGCCAAGTATGTAATGATGTATCCAAGTGAACGCATGACAAGTGTCGCTAAGGTTCGGTCATTAGAAGGGTCCATAAATCATAAGAACATGTGACAAGTTTTTTAGTGTATTTGGAGGTACACTTGCAAAGCTTAAAAACTCCCAGCGCATTCCAAAACAATGAAACATGAGTAAGCATGGGCATTCTGTTTTTCAAAATGCCTTGCGTACATTTTTTAAAACTTTTTTTCTCATGATACCAGGTATCATGGAAATTTTTTTTAAAAAAAAATTCATTAATTTTCACAATCAGTAACACCTTCAGAGTGCGGGCTTCCCAAAGTAAGCACCCGTAGACTCGGCCTCAAGCATGCTTACTTTGATAATGCCCCACCTTGAGGGCATTATCCTAGACATAAATCATGGAAACCTTGCCATGGTGATATCTGGGTGTGATCATGGGGGAATGAATAGCATAATATCTTGACACCATCAAGATGATACCATTCACATATGAGTAGGACTAAATTTCAAAACTCTCTTCTAGGAAAATGTGCCTAATTTTTCAACTAATGAACTAATGCCTCTTTTCAGCAGGCTACTGATATTAGGCCAGTTTAGCATTTTTTTGAGCTTAGTTCAATTCTCAGTCTAGTTTGTGACCGAACCTAGATTGATCTACTAAAGCAAGGCATCACAAAACATGCTGGCCTTGCCAATAAGATAAGATGTTGTAACATCTACCTATTGTGTCCACACTCTGAATACCAAAACAATCCGTTCCAATCTAAATGGTCTAAACACTTTCACCAAAGAAACCAGCTCCACCTACCTAATGTGAAACTGGTTCTAATAAGGTAAAACTTCCAAAACTTGGATCCAATGTGATAGTCCAAAGGGGCAGGGCACAATAATAAATCATGAATGGAACATGCTGTGAGGCTCATATTGGTATTGGACCTAAAACCAGACCAGAACCAAAAATTCTATAGCAATCTCCTTTAACTGCAATCCAGTTCTTTAGGAGTCAATCAATACATTGTAAAAGGTCGATACATCCACACGCATGGTTTTGGAGTATGTAAATCACAAACCGAATTCAATTTGGAATGTGAGGGAGGACCATCAAACAGACAAATTGTCGCACGTCTCTGTTTGACACTAAATTTAGTTTGTCATAAAACTGTCATACCACCAACTAAATCCGACCATGTGACTCAAATACATCCACATACACCAAATTGAACTATTGCAGATATTTTTATAGCCCATGAGCTACATGTTACATAAACCATAACTTGTACTACCTTACCCAAAGGTCAGTTTCATTATTAAGTAATCCTCAACAGAGTGAATTGAAAATTTATGAAATATAAGAAGTTCCCATGTTGAAAATCATCATAATTATCATAGGCTACACTTTGATTAATTTCACTACTCATATGACAATATTATAGTAGATCATGGAAAATATATATAATTTCAAAATTAAAGAATGAATTCATTTTTTGGAAAAGAAGAAATTATTTGTTTTGTCGATGTGAAAACTAACCCTAGGTTAATGTGGGTTAAAAGCACAACTACTAGTTAAACGCACTAGAGAAGGCATTCCCTAGAGCTCATTCTGCATCCTAATGAGCTTTCTAGTGCAAGACCTAAAGGCAAATTTGGTGCAGAATGGGTCCTAGGACGCCCATTGGTTTTTTTTGGAGCGAATTTTTGTCTGAAAATTTTCTGAAAAAGTGAGTACATTTGTCAAAAAGGGGGAAAATTTCCGAAAAAAGTGGGTCTAGTCACAATAGAATTCTTTTAGTGTCAAGGGTAGTTTTTCTACTAGTTTTGACACTTTTTTTCTCAAATGGTTTCGCCATTAAAGCTAAATCTTCTGTGGAATCATCGCCACTCGACGTAAATCTACCATCAATGCCACATCACAAAAATGAAAAAAACAAAAACCAACTGATCCCGTGTGTGATCAATCCATATGGGGCAACTTAAAACATGTACTTGTTACGCGCTCCTTCCATTCTACCTCTGTGTAAGTAGAATGTACAATGTTATTGCCAGAGAGGGCAAGATTATCCAAAATCAATAGGGCACTAGTCATGACTATGGGCTGCCAATGCTTATGCCTCTCTATTTATTTCTAGTATTAAATGTAATTTTCAGTTGGACACATTTGTCAACTTATTACTCTTCAAAGATCCATCCCCATGTTAAGTTCACAATACCGTTTTCTTTTGTGTAATGTTTTGGTATCATCAGGTTGCATGCAAATGGATACGCCTTACTCCATTCTTGGTACATACTTGCTTGCACATTTGGAAATATATCATTTGAATTTTGTACACTCTCTCAGAAATTGATTTGGTTATACAAAACAAAGCTTGTACAATAAATGTTTTAAATTTGTAATCAATCAAATTATGTAATTATCAGAATTACTAGGTGTCAGATTATGGACTGTAAAAGCCGCATGTTAAAGGCTGAAAAGTTATGGCAGATTCAAGGATCTTTTTCGTTTTCACGCTCGCATTTAACAGAGTGTATAGGATGTCACATTTTGGTGATTATTATGCGTTGATGATCATTACCAGAAGATTGTCACATAATGTTGTAATGAAAATCACATAATAATCTGCCTCCCCAAATCTTAATGTCTTGTAATTCAAACTCAGGTGCGTTTTCACAATGAGCTGAGATTGTCTCAATCCTCCATAAAAATTGATACTGGTAGACACATTGAAAGTAGAACCTATATCTATTGAGATGCAGATTGTCTTCTCCCCTTCTCCTATAGACCTGTCACCCCACCCACCTCATGAAAGCTCGGAAGCTTAGAAATGTCTATAGCATACCTGTTTCTTTGTTTTAGTGTTTTTAATTCTCCACCCACCAAGTTGGTCCTACAGCATGCAGGTAGGTAGCATACGGATCTGAGAAAAGCTACTTACAAGAAACTGGGGACCCACAAAAAAATGATTTCTTACGTTACATACTCAACAATCGTGCAAGCTCTGCAGAGGCGGGTGGGTCTTGGAACAACAAGAAGGCGGCAACAAGAAACACCCCAGAAAATTCTACATGCATGGAAAATGAAAAAGAATTATGTCCTTCTCTTGATTTTATTTTCAAACTATTATTTTAACAATATTTTTATTGCATCCATGATATGAATGAGTTGACAAGGCAACCCATTTGGTGTTGCATAAAGCCCTAAGATGAGGGCATTCCCAAAAGCAAGGGAAAGGGCATGGGGATGAGGTGAGATTGGCATTCCCCAAAATCACTTAGGATGAGGAGGTAGTGCCTGCCCCCCTGCATTTTCGGAATGTCTCACATTCATGAGCTTTATGCATCACAAAGCACAAGGTAAAGATTATCATGAACTTAAACATTTGGAGATCACGAGGGTGAGGAGGGTAGGGTTCTTTTCACCTACTCCTTAAGAGTGAGAGGGGCCATAATATGTCTCTTCTTTTCTAGGCTGGATGTTCATGGGTATAAGGTAGGAGCACCATAGACCGATCAAATAAGCCGTTGGATTAAAACAAGGTCTGATTTCTTGATGCATTATTTTGTTTTTGAAGGATTAGTTGTTTAAAACTCAATCCAAGTGATATCAATTTTTTCTATTTTAAAAAATATTCTTATAAATTTTTTAAACTATGGTAGTTTAGTCCACTATTGTCAATAGGCCCTTCCATGAATCATCACTGCAAAACCTTAAATTTTCATAATGAAGTCTTAATACGGCAAAACAAAGTTCATGACACCATGGCCACATTTGCCAAAATTAAATCTGAAAGTAATTTTTAAAAAAAAAATAACTTATGTAAAAAAACAAGTCTCAAAATGAATAAGAAGTAAAGGCCAATTGGAGAGGGAAAAACCAAAAGGCCAAGGTTGCAAAAGTTTGACATCATTTTAAAATACACTTTCTTCTTGACACAAAAGTACAGGATGTTTTATTCTGAGGAACCCACCCCTCCTTTGCCCTTGATTTAATTTAGATGTTAAGTATCCTCTTTGCAACAATTCCTCCACTTTGCTAAGTGAACTTAGCTCTCTGAGTATTGATTAGTTTTCCAAACCTTTGAGGAACGAATGGATTTTCACATTTGATTTTAACTCATACATGTGTTTCTTCTTATGGGTTTCATTGGCTGCCTAGTAAATACCATGTATTCTCAATTCTACCTCTTATTAGCATGCAAGGTGAGGTTTCTCTGTCACAAAAATTACAAGTACCCATAAGAAAATTATTGAATGAAATGGGTGCAAATATAATGAAATGATCCAAACCCATCTACTTTGTCTTTTCCTTATTTTGGAATATGTTTCAAGTATTTTGGAAAAAGAACCCAATTTTTAAATTTATATATATATATATATATGTTAAGGTTGATTTAAAAAATTTCTCAAAGATATGTCATTAAAAAAAAATTTCAAGTCTCTTTAGAAGTCCTTTGACTATTTAAGAGCACTAGTTACAAAATCACTAAGTACTTTATATTCATTAGATTTTTTTCAAAAGTATTTTCACATGTTCTCGTAATATATTAAATTATTTTTGTTAACACATGAAAAAAATTAACATTAACTTGATTTATCACTTTGAAATGAAAAAGTTATGAAAATTTATTCTTGAAATGAATTATTTTAATGTATTCACATCCAAAGTAAGAATATTATTTATTGAATGATTAATATGAGGATTACATATTGCATATCATATTTCCTCATCATCGAAAGTATCATTATAGTTGTAATATAATCATATTTAAAATGATTGATTTTAATCTTATTAATCAAGTTGGACAATTTCAAGTGGGTGTCTATTTTTGACAAAAATATAGCTAGTCTTTTTAGTCAATATGGACATACCTAGTTTTAATTTTAATAAAATAAAACTTAATTAATCATTTTGAACACATGAACTTGACTTTATAGTCATCTTAATTTTGATGCCACTAATGTAGAAACCATGTTTTTGTATCAGGGATTGATACATGATGGAAGGTAATCTAATTAGCAAAATTGTGATATTGTCATTAGGGATATCATTGAGGTAAATTTAATTGACATCATCCCTTTTTATGTTCGCCTTCTTCATGCAAATCATTTGAAAATTGTCCATGTGTTACACACATGTTTGTAATGAATGAAAATTGCTCCAATGTCAAGGTTTAATTTCTAATTGTTTATTGTATTGAAACATTTGATTTAAATATCATATGATTTCACAATGATGAACCATTTAGTCCAAACTTTTAAGTTTGAACCATATTGAAGAAGGTGCTAATAATTTTTGTTTCAATTAAAACAAATCATTCAACCTTTTATATTCAAGAAAAGTATATAATCTTTATATACAAAGATTATTTTGTAAACAACCTTCAAACCATTTTGGAGTTTAACACATCTTTGTTCCTTATGGGTCTTCATTCCTCATATCTTGTATTCGTTGATAATGATGATTAAGATTTCATAGTGTTTTGTAAGTGTTGATGACAACTAGTAACTTTTGCATATGTTTGATTGCCATAGGAATTTGTATCAAATAATTATCATGTACCCCATCCAAAAGGGTAATTACTAATATAGAACAACGTATTTGTTTTATTCATCATGATTGCCATGCCCACAATGATTTTATTACTATGGCCATTGGTTCTTATAACTTTTTCAACATATTTGTTTTTCTTATGTAATTTTCTCCTAATGTTCCACTAAGCTTAAAAGACAAACACTATTACCAAACTGGGGTGCAAATTATTAGTTTAAGTCACTATGGGACCTTAGAAGTGAAATAAGTTCATTGCATTTTATTGATTTCATTTTGGTGAAAGTTATTTCACTATAATATTATTATCTAAACATTATGTTTCATTACTAGTAATCATAATTCAGTATAACAATTTACTATAGTAAATAAGTTTGTTTCTATGTTTTTAAAAAATATTTTATCTATGTTACTTTATGATATACCCTATATTATTTTAAGTTATTTTAATTATTCTAACTTATATTTTGTGTTATTATAAGCTATTATAAATTATTGTACCCTAAATTATTATATGTTGTTTTACCTTAAGGTATCTTAACTAATTTATTATAAGCTTTTAAATTATTTTAAATGAAATTATTCAACTAACTTTATGTTATACCTTACATTATTTTATTTTAAATTGATATATGTTATTTCAAGATATACTTTAAGTTATTATAAATTATTTTATCCTAAATATAATAACTAACAATAACTTATGATATTATAACACTGAATATCATTAAATAAATTATAATAAAATAATCACCAATAGTTATAATATAACATATAATAACCAACAGTAACTTATAATACAACAACCATTAATAAAATAGCCATCAATAACCACCAATGGTTTACAATGGAATAATCACGAATAGTCATTAATAAATAGTCACCAATAGCTACTAATATAATATTAATTAATAATCGCCACTATCCATTAATATAATAACCATTAATAAGCACCAATATCCATCAATAATCATTTATAAAATAACAACCAATAGCCATTAATAAAATAACCACCAATAGCCATTAATAAAGTAGCCACCAATAGCCTTAAATAAAATAGCCACATTAGAATAACCACTAATAGCACTAATAAAAAAACAATCAATAGTCATAAATTAGAATTGTTTATGATTGCCAAAAATAATATAAGGTGAAATAATTTATTTTTAAAAAAAACTTAAGGTGAAATAGCTTATAATAACCTAGAATTACCAATAATAACATATGGTGAAATAACTTTCAATAGTTAAAAAATAATTTATAATAGCTGCAAATATTCTAAACTGAAATAATTTACAATAGCCAAAAATAACATAAAATAGCCGAAAAACTTATAATAACTGAAAATAGCCTAAGGTGAAATAAGCTAAAATAGCCAAAAGTAACTTAAAATAACCAAAAATAATTAATAATCGCCATAAATAATGTAGAATGAAATAATTTAAATTAATGATACTACTCATATAATAATTGAAAATAGCTTAACATAATAATTATTATTATATTAACAAAAACATAATCCATTTATTAAACCTTTCTTTTCCCAAAAAAATGGTCATTAAAATGTTATTGAATAATGATATTCAACTTTTTTTTGTTCAAATGATTTTAAACTTTCAAAAAGAAATAAACGTGATTATGTATATTATTGAATTTTTAGAAAAAATAGATTCAAATCATTTTATTTGAACAAAATCTCAATAAGATATGAATTATCAAAGTTTATGTCTTTGTAATGTTTTACAATGAAGTATTTGATAAATAAAATGTAATGTAACATATTATCACAACAAGTGGGGTAGTTTGATGGTAAAGGTGTGTGTCTCCATATCAAAAATTAAGGGGTCAAACCTCATGAATGGTGCTGTGTGTGGTTAAAAATGGTATGTTGATCAAATATTTCTTATTGAATTCTTATAATAGGTGTCGAGGTTGATTATGTGGCCAACTTAGCTACATAGGCTAGGTTGTTAACCTAGCGTAAGTAGTGACACATGTCAATAAATAATAAGTTTAAAAATCATGAAATTATCAATAATATTATATATTAAATCATTAAAATTTAATTGATTTCCATACTTGTTAGTTAATTAACTAGCAAGTGAATGGTTTGGTAAAATTTGTATTTCATGTGAGTAACCTTGTTTCACTAAATATTAGTGAAACAAGTCATTGTCCGTAGTAATTTGTCCCCATTCACTAAAGGGTTAAACAATTTCATTAAGTAAATATGTCCAAATTCACTCAAAATCTATTGAAACGCAAAGTGAACTAAAACGCATTTCCTAGTAGTGAAAACATATAGGTGTAAACATAATAAAAGGAGTCATAAGGTGTGTGAAAAAAAATTTAAATAATCATATTTTATCTTTGAAAATTCACAAAAGGAGCACAATAAATTGGAATAACAAATTGGAATACTTTCAAAGTTTCCATTTTGAAAATTTGATGCATACCAATGATGTTTCAAAAAGGTTCATTGACGATTGGGGTACCAAAGAGAAATAACCTATTTAAATAATTGCAAAGGACAAATTTGGATTTATGTTACATTATCATAGTTGTAATGAACTGTTTTAAGTCAATAAATAAAATAATGTCTTGTTAAATTCATAGAAATAATTTAAAATAATTTGGATATCATGTAAATGTCATTTTGAGTCTAGTAATTATATAAAGTGTCCTAACTATTTTTCTTTTTAAAGTAATCAAAATGAATGCATAAAGTTATACAAGTGATTTCAAACTCTTCATGCAACAAAAATATGTCACCTTCTATGAAAAGACATATTCAATAAGTGAATTTGATGAAAAACCAAATCATAAAAAAGATTTAAAGTTTTGAAAATTTGAAAGAAACAACTACAAAGCAAAGGATTATCTTTTTAACCAACTGGAATAAATAATTATTTCAATAAGTTCAAAATGTCTAATTTTAGGTGCATTCACATGTGTAGGAAATTATCTTGTAAAAAAACATGTCTATTGAAACTCATTTTGGGATTTTTTGGGATTTTTTACATTTTTGGCTATAAAACAAAATATTGATACACAATTATGTATGCATGTGAAAAATCACCACCATCACATAAATTATCTTAAATTGGACTATTCAAAGAAATTCATTTAAATTTGTTTCAAATAAATGTTATTTGCAAATTTAAATAACTAGATAAAAGTTTTAGAATCTTTAATCTTGTTTCTGGAACCCTAACCTTGAATGTACCCAAAAGTCTTTTACATATTCAATATAATCATGGAATTATTTTTTAAAACATCATTTTTCAATATCAAATGTGCACCATTCTTGAGAAAATTAATTATCATTGGGTGGTACCATTAAAAACCACCTAAAGAATTCCTTGAATAATAATATTTTCCTTTCCTTTAAATGTTATTACAACTATTAATTAATTAAATTTTCATGTATATTAATTGTATGCCAAAACATATGGCTTAAGGTGTTCAATAAAATTTTAGAAAATGGGAATTACAAGAATTTGTTTTCTTAATTGCAATGGTCCTTTTCACAATTATCACTACTAAACTTTGAAAATTCATAACAAAATTGCACCTACTGAATTAATTATAATTTAAAGTGATTAAATAGAATACCATTGAATATACTTTAAAAAATATCTGTCAAAAAGATATTTATGAATCTTGAGAATGTTTTTGACAAACATTATTCAGTTTTATGTGGTTGAAAGCATGGATGCATGATATAAATGACATAAGACCAAATTTAGTTTGAAAATAATTATATATTTAGCACAAAGTTAACATGAAACTTTATGTTCAGAGACGTGTGAGTAGATGTAAGCTATGGTGGCTCAATATCATCTAAAATTACACTCCCTACAAGTCCCAAAAAAATCCTTTAAAATGATTCAAATGAACATGGTTGTTACTTTTTAAAAAATTATTATTCTAATATGTGAATAATACATGTTCAATCACCTACAAACCTTCTCAAATTTATGTGAAAAATTGTATTTACTATAGTTGATGTCATTTCTTAATTTGGAAGTCCTTGAAGGAAAACCTTCAAAGTCCATAAAAATAATGCCCCATCTAAAACTTTCAAAAAATATGATTTTGAGACAAAAGAATTGAAAGACAAAAGAAAATTGCAACTCATATGGATTTATGTCAAATTTTAACCATTCAAAAGTCCCTAATTATTAAATGATTAAAGTTTTCAAATAAAAGTTTCTTCATATGAATTTATCATCTTGTACTATATTATATATTGAGTCCTAACAAAAAATTTGGAATTTGAATAAATATATATTTTTTCTATTTTGTAATGTTTTAGTTAGACGACCGATCCATATTTTTCAACTTCAAAAGTCCATTACTAATAACAAATGAATTTTTTATCAATAAATAATCACGCAATCTCTTCATAATGACTTTAATAATCTAGAATCAAAACCCAATTAGTAGATTTAAGGATATATTAATCACCATATGCATTTGAATAAAGGGTACCCAAGGAAAAAACATCATTTCATCACAAAAGTGAACCACTATAGCTTGCATCTACCCACGTTGATATTAAAAAATGCACAACTACTTTTAAGAAAATGGTTACAATGGACATGCTTGGAGTGACAAGACTTGAACATTTACCTTGAACAAGTTAACAATTTTATAAAAACCTTATGGATGTAGATTTTGGAATAAGATTAGGATATCACTTCATGTATTCAAATGTACATCATTATAATGTTTACATCATTGAAAATGTCATCTTTTGTTACTTTAACATGATAGTAAGGGGGTCTTTCATTTCAATATATAAATGATGGTTATTTTTTGTGATATGCACTTGTTTTTAAT
The DNA here is from genome assembly GCA_963921925.1 of Sphagnum tenellum. Classification (NCBI taxonomy): domain Eukaryota; kingdom Viridiplantae; phylum Streptophyta; class Sphagnopsida; order Sphagnales; family Sphagnaceae; genus Sphagnum; species Sphagnum tenellum. The sequence goes on from OY998149.1 coordinate 17,384,808, forward strand.
GTTTTTAAATGATATTTTCTACCTTCATATGAATATGTTTCAATCTTTAAGAAATTCAATCATGACATTAGATGGTAGAGATTTTCCATGGGAATAAACAAAGATATCATGTGACACTTGGTTCTTTAATATATTGGGAAGAAAATGTGTAGTCCTTGAGTCTCATGTCAAGATAATTTGTACATACTTGTTATTCCGGTAAAGTATAAAAAAATAGTTTAAAAACCTTTTAGCTTTCTTTTAGCACCTTAGAACAATTGGAACTTCTAGCTTTTTTCATTGGCATTTCTATCCTTTTTAACATCTAGGTGTAGGCTAATATGTACCAAATGCAACAATAAACACTATTTAATTTTGTGTACTTAATAGTTTTTTATAAAAAGAATGACAAATGGAGTTGTTTTTGTGCAATGTTAGTTTTGATATATTGGTGTACATATCCTAAAATTTTGAACTCAATCTAATGTAGAAACACCCCTTGAAAACACTTTGAAAGTCATTATATCTAATAGTTTGAAATAGTTATTAAACTGATAAAACACAATTACACCTTGAAAATATTTGAAATGGCATATTTTGAAATAACTTTAATCCAAATCTTAACAATATAATAGTGTAATGAAATATTTGAAATACTTTTCAGGATTTTTAATACTTACTTTTTTGTAAAACATTTTGAGAACAACACAAATTAAATAATCACCTAAGGGGGTTGGTGTAGCTCATTATAACATAATTGGACCCACCCAAAAAAGCTTTTGTCATATCAAATTTTGATATTGAAAATTTTTGCTAAAAATATTCTCAAAATTATACCATTCTTTAAAGGAGTTGAAGATTTTTTAAATATATATATATGTATACATTGAATTTTTTTTTGAGGTGAACATTGCGGTCATTGGAAAGATAAATGTTTGTATAAGAATTTCAACTATCTTCAACTATTTAAAATCTACTTTTCAAACTACCACAAATGTGAAGATCCAATTGAAGTATTTATGAATACTTTGAAAAGATTACATAATTATATCAATTTAACTTTGGAAATCAATGCCAAAAATAGTTAAGAAAACAATACACAAAAAAATTTATATTATTTCCATAAATGTACACAAAATAGTTTATATTATATTTCCTTTTATTCAAAGATTTTAAATTTTCATTGATATATGCTTTACCATGGTTTCACATTAGCAATTAAGCTTTTTGAAAAATTCTCCAATCAAAATGGAACAAATGGAACACTTAGATTAGCTCCATTCACAAAAAGGTGAAAAAATGATCAAAACATCCACCTATGTGGGTGGACATTCATTAAAATAATAATTTTGTATACTTGAAAAATCATAAGGGGAACATAATAATTTGGTTTTAAAAAAAATTTAGAACAATATATATTATTTGCAAAGTTTCAAAGTTCAAAATATAATGCAAATGAAAGTGTTTTTGCATGTTTAAAACACTCAAACCTTTAAACCTAGTAGGCTTAAATGGAGTAGGTTAAGCTACTTATCATGTAGGTTTAGGTGGCCTAGGCTACTTACCTAACTAATAGATTAGGCTACCTACTTACTAGGCTTAAGTTGCCTAGGTTATTTTATACTTAATAGGCCTAGATTAATCAATTCTTTACATGGCTAATAGGTTTACTTAATAAACCTAGGTCACCTATGATACTTACCTAATAGGCTTACACTACCTAATTATAGGCTACTTAATAATCCTTGGTTACATCCTAAGTAACCTTTTAGGTAGGTTTAAGCTAGGTTATTAACTAGGTTACTATTGAACAAGTAGCCCACTAGCGATGAATTATGTTAGGTTAGATAGGTAGTTTATGCCTAGCCTAACCTACTAATTATGTTAGACTAAATAGGTAGTTTAGGCTTAACAAGTAGATTAAGCCATCAAATGAATATGGTTCATTTGACTAAGTGTCAAATCATAATGTTCAATTTGACTAAACCCTATCCATTTAATATGGCCAAGTTGACTAAACCATGGCCATTTTGGTGAATGTTTGTCCATTTTGACCAAATCTTTGGCTTGACACTTGGTCAAATATGTCACATTAGTCAAATGTACTGATAAAATGTAACATGTGTTTTTCATACCCCAAAACTTTAATCAAAATGGACATATCCTTTGGTTAATGTGAACATTTAAGTCATATTGGCCTTTTGAAAGTCTTTGATTTCTTGTAGTGTTAGGTCCCATGTGTCAACATCTAATTAACATAGGTTATTATGTGGCCTACATGGCTTACCTACCTATTTCCCTAGGTATTTACCTACCCAACCATGTGTCCAAATTTGAGTGGTTACCTTTCTATTTACCTACCTACCTTAGATATTATTTACTTACCAAGTCATGTGTCAAAATTCTTTGACACATGTTATAAATCATATGGTCATCAAAATAGTTGCATGTGCAATTAAAAAGATGCAACTAACCATAGATGTAAAAATGTATAACCATATTGTATATATGATTTGAAAGTATTATCGCATGCAATTGCATGTCAATTGCAACTTGTTCAAAGCAATTGCAAGGAATTTCAATTACATGGGAAAATAGTAAAAACATGATTTTCTTCTAGTGAACACCCCATTCAAAAGTTGCTTACTTTCTTTTATAGATGATGTTTCTTATTTCTTACACTTGTGATATTTGATCTTTCTACCAAGGTGGCCTTTTAGGGAAGTTGTTGAGAATTCAAAAACATAGGTTACAACAACTATTTTTACACCTTTGTTCATCAAACGTATTGTTTTTTTCAAGGTTTCATCATTCAATTTTCATTCATTATTTTTTTGTAAAATCAATATCTATATTTCAAAACCTTTCCAATAGTGTATTGGGCGCTTATTTTGAAATAGGTTTATTACTTGCACTTTTGTCAAAAGATTCCAAACTTTGTAAGACTTTAATTGCCAAGATGAAAAAATCACTTGGGAATGTTAAGACTCATTCTTTCACATTTGTGAAAGTGTGTTTAATTCTTAGGACTTTGTCAACCTATTCTTTTTTCTTGCTTTAGCCTTGGTTGTGAACTTGAGGGCTAAAGTTGTGACACCTAAAATACATCATGACAATTTTGAGGTTGATTACCTTTTGAGCCATAATAGGACTATGGGCTAACACAAAACAAAGATGTGTGACACAAGTTGTAGATTGTAGTTACTTTCATAATTCTTTCCAGCTTGTAGGCCACTTTTTGTCTTATGCATCTTGCATAAGTGATGAATAATGAACTCCATTTCTCCTTCTCCATTAGTCACAATGATTCTTTTTGAACTTGTTAACTTTTCACAATCTTCACATTCCACTTGATTGGAAGATGCTCTACATGGAGGTGGAGACTCTAGGAAGGCAAAATGTGCAAGAAAAAAGTCCATCATCGCCCATTATGCTCTTAAAAATTTCTCAATTCTTTAAGATATGGAGTAATCTAACAAAAAATTTAATAAACAAAAACACACAAAGGATGAAGGGCAACATTAAACATTAACTTAGAAAGAAGTATTTTTTCAAAACACCAACACTTGTAGACGTTGGAATTCATTATGCTCATGTGTAGGATGTCCTCACAACAACAGTTTAGAACCATCCAAAAGATAAACCCTAAGTAGCTAAAGGCCAAAGGCCATGCTTAAACTTGAATATCATAATTTCAAATTTTAACATAAATCAAATTTAGTTACAACATTCTGAATAACATTTAGTTCCACTTTATAATGCACCTCAAATGAAAAGGACTCTTTGTAAAGCACATGGTGCAGTCATAGGTATCACGTTAAGAATATGCTAAAAAAGTCTACTCTTTAAAAATGAAGAAATTACCAAAGATAGCACATGGATTTTGGGGCCCATCCTAAGTCTTGCTTTATGGTATCACCAGATTTACACAATAAGTTCCAGCAGGTAGCCCTATACAAAAGGATTCTTAAATATTTCACCTATGATATCTGGTCTATAGCCAAATTTGGCTAAATCTTCTTCTGGATGATTGCAAGTTCAGTTTCATCACAAAATGGAAAACAAAAATCCCCTGGTTGTGCTAAGCCTCTCTTGATCATTCAAATACCCTCTTACATCAGTCTTCTTTTTATGTACTGCAGTGCTCTACATTCAATATGGATGACAGATACCTTTGTGAGCTTTGAAAGCATATAACCGGCTCCCTTGGGTGAACCAGCACTTACACTCGTTAGATCGTAAAAACTTCAAATTTAGGATTGCTTTCTTTTTAGCATGAATGTAAATATCATGTCCTAAGAATTAAATCAATATTTTGAAAATCTAGATTCAACACATACCATGCCTACAAAAGTAGGTCATGGCAAAATGTGATGTAAAGGTACAAGCATAAGTGCTGGTTCACCCAAGGCAACCTGACATCACATAGTTCTCAGTTAAATCTGCTTTCGGAAAGGCTGCAAGGCTCGATATGATATTTCCTCCCATGTAAGTAAGTAATGCCAGAGTCAACCACGAGCGAGCAGCGTAGCATCCATTTATGATTGGAAGCTTAATAATATTGTAATAATGAACATCAACTGAGTTCATGTTTCACATTGTAACATATTTTCATTCTTGTATGTAGGTAAGCTAATATGTGTTACTAGGTAAGTAGATGCATGTGTTGGGCTGTTCTTTGATTTTTCAAAGAATTCTTCATTCTAAGTGTTTGGAAAAAATCAGAATCAAAGAACCCCAAGTTCAAAGTGTTTCCAAACTGTCAATGAGTTGCTGATTTTCATGAATGAACAACTGGTTCTTTGCTGCATCTTTGATACTTTTGTTTGCCTTGCCTTGGTAGGCAAGGATATTGTGTTTAAATTCATTAGAGAGTATAATAGCTTAAGGGATTTTGGCCCCTAGGTAATAATAGGTCTATATGAGGATTTTTGAAAGATGATATTTTGGTTTGTGTTGAAACTTGAGATTAGTTATATAGTTATAATAGCAAGTTGAAGGATTTTGGATTCTTTTAGAGGATATTTTCAAAATTATATTTTTGCATGGTGAAATATTTGAGTTTTCATAATTCTTCTTTTGTCATAAGATACTTTTTAATGTAAATGGCCACAGTGAGACACACCCCTTGTTTCTTCTGGGTCAAAGCCGGAGGCAGGTCTTTCAGATTTTGGCCTCCACTTGCTATATGCCTATATAGCTCCAATGTGGGGCGGGTATCACAAATCACCCAGGCATCCCAGTCTGATGCCCTCAAGGTATCACCATGACTGAAATAGAAATACCAGTTGTGAGAATCGATTCAAAAAACAAATAAATAAATCTGAGAACTGGGTAAGGTTTGACCCCTTACCCAGATTTGGGTCTCTGGGTTTAGCAGCCATCAAAAATTAATACAAGTTATGATCAAGAAGTTATGAGCATCAAATTTAATTATGTTTCTATGCAGAATGGAACAACGTTTTATTTACTAGATCTTGTTGATCAATCATGGACCATGGGTTTGAACTTTGAAGGTATGATATTAAGTTAGCTTAATTTAATTAGGCCTAAAAGAAGGACACCTTCATCACTAAACCACATCAAAGTTTGCATGTCTAGTTTGATTTGCCTTGGGAGATGGGAGATCAAGGGAGCGCTAGTGTTTAGTGTTCGGTACTTATTAATGGTAGGCCAAGTCAAATGGTAATGATGTTTGGAGAGTTATTATTATTATTGACTTGATTTTTCAACTTCTAACTAAGTGCCGGTGTTTTTTTTTCAATTTTGTGATTTTGTGATGTAGTTGAAGTGACTATTTAGCTAGATTTGGCAATAAAAAAATAAATGACTGAAAAAAGAATTGAACTATATTTTTTGCTATGTATTGGAACATAGGTACAATGTGGCGAATAAAAAAATTTCAAATACTTTTTTTATATTTGATGATTGAAAACATTTAAAACCCTGAATTTTTGCCATTTTGAAAAAAAAATTTGCCAAAATAAAACATTGTTCTATCTTCTTTCTTTTCCGAAGAAAGGACTAGCAAGTAAGCTCTCAATATTATGGATCCTTGATCAGCAATTTTCAAAAAATCAAAGGACTGGTTTTCACTCATAACTGTAGATCTCCAAAAACCAAAAGAATTGGTCAAAGAACCTAGCTCCCAAAGCTTTGGTTCTTTTACTAGTTCCTCCATAAAACCAGTCAGGTTCTTTGAAAATTTTCAAAAACCTGAAACTAAAATTTATTTTAGAAATCTTTCAAAAACCTTGAATTAGAAGTTCTTTGATTTTGAATTTTTTCAAAAAGAGAGAGCTGTCGTTAAAAAAAGGAATCAAATCAATAATTATTTAACCTTAGTTCTAATAATTTAACCAGCATTGTGAAAATCGGTTAATTTTTTTTTTTTAATGCTGATACCCTTGTCAGGTGTAAAAGTTTTTGAAAAAAAATCTTTTGGGAGAACTGGACCCTTTTGTAAATTACTTTGTGAAAACCGAACCCAACGGGTATCATAAAACTGTACTACCCGCCCAACACTGGTTTGTACATAGGTCATAGTGGGTTGTTAATTTGTAGGCGGTAAAAACAGAAACTAAACGCAGTGACCACCACAGTTGGCTAGGAAACTGGAACCCAATGGTGTATGGTCCATTAGCCAAGTATATGGCGATAAATTTTCTTTCTTTCTTTTGGTGATGTAGGCAGACTAGCAATCATCCACGAAAGGAGATAGCCAAATTTGGTTACAAATCAGAGAGAAAAGTCGAAAAATCGAAGAATCCTGCTATATTTTGGCAGCCTAAAACCAATTGTCTAAACATAGCAATTTCAGAAATATTTTCCTTGAAATCTGGGGACTTTTGGCGCATTTACTTTCACAATATCCTTTGTATGAGCCACAATGGATTCTTTTGGATACCAAGTGGTGAAAATTCCTCCAAAACAAAATGCTAATGGTGATGGACCTCAGTGTTTTTTTTTTTTTGGCGAATTCTCGCAACCTGGCGACAAAAAAAAAGGGCGATTTTTGAGATTAAAAAAAATCGCCATATATTGACCCAAAAAACTTAGAAGTCGCCAGATTTAGACAGTGTGCTCCTGTAGGTCGCCAGAACTAGGCCGGATTCCAAAAAAGACCTACTAGTCCACCAGGACAGTCGCCATTTACTGTTAGTTAATGCTGAGGATCCTAGCCAGTGCACCTACTTGAGGAATTTTTTTTTAAAAACGACTGGTGATGGTAAAGAAACCTCAAAATAATAATTACCACTATTTGTATAGGTCTTGACAAATTGCACAATTTACATATTGCTATGGTACAAATATAACAAGATCTTAATTTTCTAAATGATTGTATTAAATATAAATAGTGAGCAGACCAATATCAACAAATATTGAAAATGAATGTTATTATTTATGTGAGAAAATCTTTACACTACTAAGTTCATCAAAAATTGAAATTAAAAGTAAAAAGTTCTTAAATGAATTATTTTGAAGGATTTCATTCAACAGAAGGGAGAAACAAAATAGTAAAAATTGCTAGACTTTTAGATATTTGGTTTTCAATATGCAACCAAAACTACAGAACTATTATTTAATATTTTTGCCTTCATATCTGATTTAATAACAAGGTTTTGGCTAAATCTTCCTGCGGACGATCGCCACTTTTTCTCCACCTTTATGGATCGCCGCATCATAAAATAATTTTGTAAAATAAAACACTGGCAGAACTCCTACGACTTTTGCTCCCACTGTTCCTGCTTCACATTTGACGCCATATGTCAAGGAACTTTGTTGTTTCTAGGCTAGAAATTAGGTAGGCTAGTTGTGAAAGGGTGAGAAGAGACTTGGACATGACAGCATCGCTATGTCCCCAATTAGCCCAGGCCAAAAATGGTGACCAACAGTTTTGGAAATAGAAATTTCATGCAGCGGCCAATGGGAAGGCTCAGCATGCACTCGTGACGGGCCCTGGTTTTTTCTTTGGGGGGGGGGGGGGAGGGGGGGGGTTGTGTCAAAGTAAAGAGTTCCCAAGTTTCTGATGTGTTCCCCCAAAGAGTTCCCAACAGCACCTCACTTTTATCCCATATTGTTTGGCAATGTTGGGCCAAGGGGAGGGGAACTCTGTATTTCAAAAAGGAACATTCAATTTTCAGGAGCCTCCACAGTTTTCAATTTTTTTTAGTTATGGGCCAATCAAATTGGGCTCATTTCCAAAAACAAAACTGAACATGGGGAACACCTCATCTAACGAATAGGAGAGGTGTAAGCACCCCTGTATATGAGCCAAAATTCTGCCCATGTCATTGGCTTAGGCCAAAAATGGTGACCAACAATTTTGGAAATAGAAATTTCAAGCCAATTAGAAGGTGCAAGATGCACTAGGATCTGCCCCCCCCTCCCCACCCGGGGGATTTCTGGGTTTTGAGGGGGAGGTGGTGTGTTTGTGGGTTTTTCTCCAAGGTGGTGATTAATGAATGAATGGGAATCTTTTGCGAAGGAGGGCCTGGGAGATTATTCCTGTCATTTCCCTCATTTGTGTTCCATTTACTGGAGGAACATTGCTTCTCTCAAGGTTTCTGCAAAAGAAAAGAAATTAATTAATTAAAAAATAATGATAAACTTGTTGAAGTTAGCATCACAATTATAGTGTTTGGTGTTTGGATATTTTTATAGTGATGCTTGACATCATGAAAAATTTCATAAAAGAAAATTGTGTGTCAAGATTGTGTGCTTTGGAAAGAGTATGAAGATTTCCAAGACTTCACCTTCAAATGGTATGCAAGATTTACATTTTCAGCCTTGTAACTTTGAACAAATTGATGAAAGAATGTTTGAGTTGAGATGATGTCAATAAGGCTCCACCAAGACATCATGTTCACTACAAAGTGTTGAGACGAGTTGGCATGCACACCTACACTAGCAATGTAAGATATTGTTTTGGAAAGACCAAGGGGAAGAACATTTTCAATTTTGTTACAAGAATGTCAATGTTCAAGAAATGCAAGAAGGGGTGGATGAATATGTAAAATATGAAGCTTGCTTCAGCAAAAATAGAATTTGTTTGACATATAGCAGTATCATGGAAAGAGCTTCAACATTTTGCAAATACAAAATAAAAAAGAAATTTAATGCTACTCTTGTAGGTGTGCTTTTGAAAAGGTTGAGGTTTGGACAATTTTACCTGTAGCATCATGGGTTGTCCCATATAAAACAGTGACATAGAGTACTTGAGGTCCCAACTCTATGAAAATGCATGATGATGCCATAAGGTGTGGAGTTGAACAAGTTTACAAGAATTTGTTATGAGCATACAAACCTTGGTTCAAAGCTAAGATAGATAAAAAGGAACAACTTGCTTGGGAATTGCAATAAAGGAGGCCATCATCCTCACAATCTCACCAACAACAGTCATCTCAAGTTGGAGATCCAACAAATGGATGTGAGAGGTTTTTACAAGAAAGTATGTTATCCCCCTTCACACCATGGAGATGTTTCAATCATGTTTTTTGATTTTAAGTTGCATGTTTAGTATACACACAAAAAAATTTCCTTGTGAATGAGTTTAAACTTTGCATGTACATTTGTAAACAGTCGTACATAAAGCTTTTTTTAAATGTATATTTGCATGATTCTTTTGTTTCCAAGAATGTGAAATGTGCACAGTTTCTGCCCTAAGAATGTTGATTTTTTCTTTTGACTTATAAAGACCAATTAAACAGCCCCATACCAAAAATCAAAAGAAGTTGTTCACTATATAAATACTATTATCTTTAATACCATTCACCTTTACATATATCAACCAACAAACTATATGCTTGCCAAACACTAGTTAATACCCCCATAGTAATGCAAAACCCCGTTAGTAGAGCACATAACAACATGTATAACCATGCAGTTCACATTACTAAATCAAGCACCTCTCCCCTGGCATGATGGCTCTCTTGGTTAAAAGACACTGCAACAAAGAGGTGCCTTGGTGTGAACCAGCATCCATGGTTGAAAGGGGTGAAGTCGTGGGGTTTAAGTGTTTAATTTCAGGTTTTGGCTTAGTTTTGTGTTCAAAGGTTCAAATTTTGAAAGTAGACCCAAGAACTTACCTCCCATTAGAATTAGACCCGGCCTTTAAAGTTGTGAATATAGAGGTTTCAGCTTTTAATATTTACAATGTTTTTTATAATACTAAATTTGGGAGTAATGGTAGGGATCTGAATATTTTTTGAAACATGTTACAACTATGCAAATTTTTTATTGGTCTTGAATACAAAGGCAAGAATATTGGGTTTAAATTCATTATAAAGTATAGTAGCTTAAGGGATTTTTGTCGCAACCTTAGCCTTGGGCTTGTGACCAACACAACAGGTTACAAGGTTGCGGGCCAAGAGGGAAGGTTGGGAGTCATGCCGCATGCTCCTAGGGGCGCAAGAGAGTGTGACGGAATAGACCTTCACACTCCCAAGGGAACTCCCACATTGGGAATTAGGGTCCCGATGGACTTCCAAATGTTCAGAGAGTGATTGTAAGGGTCAAAACACCATGGATTGAAAAGTTTTTTATATCATTGAAAAGCTATTGAAACGTAGATGTCTAAAATGGGCTCGTATGACCCATTTGGATATCTAAAACACAAGTTATGGCCCCAAAGAAAGTTGGAAGTCGAATTGACAATTTGACTTCCGTTCACTAAAAGTCAAGAATCGACCTGCTTTCCTTTCGTGTAGGAGGCGTGCGACACATCATTGAAAAGCTCTCAACGAGAGCTACAACTTTGCTTCAGACCTTATCTCAATCTGAAGTTTGCACACGTTATGGGCCCCAAAGTTGTGAGAGTCCCAACTTTAACAAAATGTCATTTGAATGTGGGCCTTGTGGAAAGGTACAAAATATATTATAAAAGGGAAGGTGGTGGTTTTCTTCAAGTCCAGGCTGTGATGGGTCTTATGAGTCCCAGTTGCCCATGGCTCGTTTTAACACCAAAAGTGGTCCAACTATGCACTAATCACCTTGTGTTGGTTTTGTGCAGACCTATTTGAGTAAGTGAAGCTTGTCAATTCTTTCTATCTCGGAGCTTCGGCACACCCCTTTACCCCTGCAAAGTGCTGCGAGCCAAAGAGCGTGCCTCAACTCTTTGTTCTTCCGTTGTTTTCTAGTTGGCACTCACCTTTAAATCCCTCAAAGAGTTAGGGACATGTCAATTTTGGCCCCTACATAATAAGTCTATTTTTGAAAAATGATATTTTGACTTGGGTTGAAACTTGAGTTTAGGTATAGAGTTATGATATCTTGAAGGATTTTGGTTATTTTTTAGAGGATTTTTTCGAAGAATATTTTTGAATGGTGAAATATTTGAATTTCCATAATTCTTCTTTTGCTTAAAGATATCTTTTAATGTAAATGGCAAGGCCACGGTGTGACACACACCTTGTTTTATTTTTGGTTTACATATGCAGTTGGTACCTATAAGTCGGGTTGTACAATGCTAATGATTTTATAAATCAATTTTGGGCCATGTGTAGTGAGGTACAAAAGCAGATCCAGTTGGAGACAGAAATCACTTTAAGTTTTTTTATTTATTTTTGTGTGTGTGTGGGTAAGAAGCAGGAAACAGGGAACCAGGAATCTAGAATCGAATCAAGTCCGAAACCCGGACCCCAAGGTGTATCAAATAAATTCCTGGGGCAGAAACGGGAGGGTGTTCACGCGTGCCATTGAAAGCTTTGGCCAGATTTTGGTGAAGCTAACCTTTAAATGTCGGCAACTGCAGGTTCCGAGTCTGCCAGCTCCGATACTCTGCCGATTTGTTCACCTCATGTTTGTCAGGCTCTCCACACAAAGAAAGCCACGCACCACACAGGTGGGACCGCAGGCTCGAGGTTCCCACGTGCTGTGGCAGGGCAGAGCAGGAACCAAAAAGGAGCACCCCCAAACCCATCTCTCCAGACTCCAGACCAGTGTCAGTGCGGGTGTTTGGACTCTTCATACCCTCCGGTTCCGATTACCCACCTGAAAGATCCGAGTGAAAGAACCGCCGCTTTGACGGTTTCCAGCGCAAACCAACCCGCTGAGTCCGGTTATTTGATCCAAGTACAAACCACTGCCGGGTTTCGTGAATGCAGCGGAAAAGAGCCTGTGGTTATTTGACTCTGTCTAATACCCGTGCCGCTCTGGTCCAGATTTCGCAAGTGGGACTGTCTTTTACTCTTTTTTTTTAACCAGTCTTTTTTTTAAAAGCTTTTTTAAGGGAAGTATGTACGCTCCTGAGTGCTAGACCCGGGTAATAGGTAGTGTATTTCTTTATTTTTGCCAACCTTTATTTGCAGCCAAAGGGATCATCCATAGGAAGATGTAAAAAGGTGGCTAAAATCCCAGGGAAGATTTAGCCAAAGCTGGCTATAAGCCAAATATGAAGAACAATTTATTAATCATCCTTCTATATTTTTGGCTGCACACTTACTATGAAATGTAGAAATCTGATGCTTTAAAATATTTTCCCTCACTTTTGGAGATTGAAAACCTCAAAAATCACATTATTTTTGAGTTGTATTTTCTAATTTCGTTTCTTCAGGAATTTTTGCCAATAGAGAAAAGGCTGCCAGGTTATATATCTAAAGGTCTACCCCAGGAATCCTACATCACGAACCACTATCATTTTTCTAGCTTATGTCGAGGGCACCTTTGTCCTCAGTCAAATTGTTGTGTAAACAGCAGATGGCACAATAGAGGTAAGGTTCTTCAAAATAGAGAAAAATGTTAGAGCATCTCCAGCGGTGCTCAGTATGTGATCCTCCACATTAAGATTGGATTGAAAAACGTCAAAATGTGCCGGTTTGGTTCAGGAAAATGACTTTGATTCAGCATAATTGCACAGTTTGCGGTAGCTGGTAAATGATGCAGTAACGCTGTGCACATATAGAAAAGAGGTAATAAATAGATCTGACTGCTGCTCAGTGTTTCCAATTGACCCATGATAATGATTGCTCCAGGTGGTTTGCTAATAGTAGTTCGGCTCCTATTTGCTATCCTGGTTCCATTTTCATGGGTTTGGTTGCAAGAAAGTAAATGACTAAACTTGGATGTGAAAAATAATTTGCAGAGTCACATAATGAGCACAGCTGGAGATCCTCTTACGAGAGGAAAGATGACTCCTCTTCCTTCAAACATTGAAGCCATCCGTGTTACAAAGCAAAACTTTAGTGGTTCTCTACACTGGGCAAGTATCTTGACTGGGTCAGTTCTCAGAATTCGGGTCCTGATCTGAGATCCTTCGTGGTGCTCGGTCCTCATTGCCAGAAAGGCTCCTTACTTTACACAAATTGTAGATCCACAGTGCAACATGTGAAGTAAGAATAAATTGAAGCAGAGAATTGAAAAAATCCAGACATCATTTGGAAGCTCCTCAATTGAGCAGGAGACTTCCAGTAAGTTTACTTACTACCTACCTGAACATCGAACAATAAGCTCTGTCAAGGGTAAAATGGGATGATTAGGAAACCTTTCAAGGCAGTGTTGTGCAGGTGTTTGATTTTTGTAAGTAAACTCTCAGTTTTGGTTTTCTGAAAAAAAATTCATCAACAAAGTATTGGTTTCGGTTTTTGAAATCACACAATCTGAATGAACCTCCAGTTCTGACTATTTGAAAAAACTCAATGAACCTGAAGTTTTCATGAAGGAACTGGGAAACGACTGCAGGTTTTTGGTCAGTTCATTCATGAATATTTTTGGGTTTGAAAATGGGCAGTTATTTACAGAAGCAGTTCTCTGATTTTCTAAGAATAATGGCTATCAGATTGAAGAACCACCCTGACAACCAGTGGGGGTTTCATGCCATTTCTGATATTTACTCGCACAATATTTATTTCAACACTGGTTCAAACGTTCAAACCAGTGTAGGGGAGGTTCTTTGTTTATTTAAAAATCACCAGCTCGGAATATCTGAGAAAAAATAGAATTAATGTTATTTCAAAAACCTGAAAGAACAATTGGTTTTCTAGGCAGTTATTTGACTCTTATCAAAAAAATTGAGACCCATAGTTACATATCAGAACCATGTATTTTGAATTTTTGATCATCACAGTTATACTTGAGAATAACCAAGAATTTGATTTCTGAGAAGCACAGTTATTAACCATAAGTTCGGTACCCTGCTATGTGGAGAGGGTTTGCTGCCATGTCTAATATTACCTACACGCGATTGGTTCAAACCAGTGTAATCTGGTTCTTGATTTCAAAAGGGACTTTTGGTCTTGGTTCTAACTTTTCTTTTTGTTTTGGATGGAACAACTTGTTTATTTGTGAGACTGGTTTTTGGACTTTAAAAATCTTCAATTCTGATCAATTTCACAAAAAATTTAAAACCAATTTGATTTTAGACTAAATATAATTCCATCTTCATTACATATAATCAAACTTATAATTCTTTTTATAAATATGTACTTATTTACCTAAAGAACTTCCTATTAAGGTGTAGCATCCTTGATTCAAGTTCTAATTCAATTTTGAAAAAAGGTTTACTTGTTTGATTAGGTTCCAGTGGTGGTTCCAACAAAAGTTAAAAGCTCAAGTTTGGAAACCTTAGAACCTAACCATAACTTGAACTTGATCCTAATGAAATCCAAGAACTTGCCAGCACCAGTTCAAAACTTAGATCTACAAAATCAATATAAAAATTGCACATATGCAAAAAAATTATCAAATAAATTCCAAGGCCTAGGTCTTGCCCACATTGGTAACATGGTAAAAGCCCCAAATTTCATTTAAACTAATATAACATGTGTCATTGGCCCAAGTTTGAACTGGTTATCCTATTAAGTTTTCCTTCCCAACCCACTTTTTGAAATTTAATTAAATTTCTAATGATAAAAATTACTCAAAATTCAATATCTCCTACATGTTACATCTAAAAATTTCAAATTGCCTTCATTAAATCCTATTCACTAATGGCTTTTCAAAAATACCAAACTGTGCTGAAATTCCTTCATAATTTTTAGTTTTGATTTGAATTTATTTTGGGTGAATAAATTATTCAGTATTCAATAACTTCCCCACCATAGGTTGAAACATTATGAAACCAGCTTCATGAACCCTTACTTGTCAAGGACTATTCAAAGGTATGAAGAGTGTGATAAGAAGCACCATGATTTGGGAGATCTCAATGTGACAAACAAAAACAAACAAATTAACTTCCTTCTTCATAGATAGATTGCTTCTAAATATTATTGATGTCCGATGCTAAGACCAAATCAGGGACTCTGAGTTCATACCTAGCATTTCAAGGGTGAGTAAGAGGCATCAATCACTCAAGAAGGTGAAGGTACCACAAGTGTGGGTGCTGGTTCACCCTAGCCAGAGGTCTCAATGCTCATCATCCACCCCATGCAGAGCCGAGGAATATGATTACACACACTAGATTGTCGGGCTTTAAATGCAAATGACTTGACCAAGGTCCCAAAAACTGATTTGAGCCTGACATTCAACTAATTACAGTATTGTGTCCTTCCACATTACATGATGATGATGATGCCACTGATCTAAAGCCAGCAGCTGCAGTATGAAAATGAATGAACGCAACATATGTGTAAAAACTCTCAATAATATATAGAAGCTGCCAATTTCTCAACTAATCAGCCTCAGCCCTCTGAAACAAACTCTGATGCTTCAGAAACGCCTAGGGGGGTTACTCCATGTATTTTGTATTTTCTACTAGCCCCCTGCTTTCGGAGGGTATTATTTTATTACTGCATTATTCAGAACATATTTTTATGTATATATTTTTGGGTACGGTGTTTAATATCTACCATTTTTAATTTGTAGACATGGTAATTTTTTGCAGCTAAAAGTCTACATTTTTTCCTATTTAAATAAGATGTTTCTAAAAATGTTTTGATGTGCCATTTTTATTTCAAATATATCTTCAAGGATTTTTTGTGGCTTCATTTATTTTCTAATTTTTTTATAAAACTTGCCTCCATAATAATGAAAAAACATCTTAGTTTGAACTTCCATCATTCTCCTAAAAATTGTTAGTGACCACCACCCCCTTTGAAACTAAGATTTTAGTAACTAACTTTGAAACTTTGAAATTAGTAACTAAGATGACCGATAGATCCTGTAAACAGATTTTAAGCGTCCTTATTAGCTAGAGTTATGTTATCAGGAGATTCTATCTCGAATTCGCCACACACTGCTATTGGATGAGGATTAGAGTGCCAATTTGCATCCAGTCAGACAGGAGTTTTCGCCAGATTTCTACTAGTTTTCTACTGATTTTGCAGTTTCCTTCACATTTTTCGCCATAAACACTAAACTCTACAGTGGGATGGTCGCCACTCATGCTCAATCTCTTATGGAGTGGTCACCACCCATGCCTCATCACAAAAATGAAAAAGAAACACTGGCCAGTGCATGCAATACTGGAGTCACTTGACAATATATAATATTAATTGTGCTGCCAACATCTTTCTCCATCTTCATTCTTGTAAAATTAACAAGTTTGTGCTTGAACCTCAATGATGTTTGTTTAAAATTAGGGGAATCTTAGTCATGAGTATATGATTACAGGCAAAATCCTGCATTGTTAAACCTTGATCATCAAGCAGTTGTTTACCTCCAAAAGTAATAAAAAGACATCTTATAGTGAACTGATGTTGTATTTGTAAAAGTATAAGTGACCCCCCCCCCTCCTTTCGGATTTCTTTCTTGTCGGTTTTTTGATATAGCCAAATTGGCAGTCATCCATAGGAAGATTTAACCAATTTGGGTACCAAGTTACATATGAAGGTAAAAGCATTTCAATGTCCTTTTATATTTTTGGCAACATACTTAAAATATGTATAGAAATCTGAGAAAAAATCTGAAATTTTGATCGAATTCTAGCTTTTGAAATCTCAAAAAGCACTTGATTTTAGCATTGTTTATTTCACTTTTTGGCTACATAAAGCAAGGGGAAAAAGGGTGCCCCCCTCTCCCTCCTACTAAGGCTGATGGATCCTGCAAAAGGATTTAACGCTCTTAATTATTAGTTACAATTGTGTTATGGTGTGCTGCTGCCTCCTGCAGTACTGGTGTGGCATAACAATACACATTATTATCATTTCATCCGTCTCTCCATCTCAGGTCAATTAAGACGGTTGTCACAAAAAAAGTTTGTACTTGAATCTTGATAATGAAATGCTGAAACCTACCTGAATCGGTAGGTCTCTTAAATCTCTCAAATTGAGCCTCTTGATCATGCACATCTGATTAGTAGCAAATTCCCGCATTCCAGCTGTTTTAAATAGGCCGACTAATGAGTCATATACTGCTGCATGTGGTGATATATAAGAAATTATAATCATTATACAACCTGATAGGAATGATGCAGAGAGTTAAACAGTGCTCAATGATCGCAATGAAGTAACATGGTAAGTGAGAAACTTATTGATGAGTGGTGCCTAATTAGCTGCACTCTAGTTTCCAATCCCCAGCTTTAGCAGTACATCTGCAAAAGCTTAAGCAAACTCAATAGCATGGCAGGCTCAAAGAATAATAGTATTCGGTTCATATTCTTTGATGTTCATGATCCGCCAACGCAAACTGCAACTATTCACCAGTGGCTGGCCTCCATCTCGATGTTTGAAATAATCTACAACACAAGCCACACTACTTGCCTGTGCTATAGAATACACAATTTTATCATTGTTAATAGCCCTAGCCTGATTGTACCAGATATACTAGTCCCAAATGACATTTATTGGTTCAAACACCGCATATGAGCCCAAATGCATTTCATCTGAAAACTGTTGAGCCAGACACTCACAGAACTCCTCTTAGGATTAACATGACATTTTTATAACCTCTCATGTTAGGTATATTGCATGCTACCTGGTAGTCATTGAACCTCTAGTGCTCATAACATGGCATGTTATAGATGCAAAAGGTATATGGGGATCACTCAATTATTTTGGCGAAATATGAAATGGACCAAGATAATGGGGTGAAAAAGAATTTCACATATGTGACAATATTTTTGTATTGTTTGTATTATTACCCTTGGCCAATAACAATGATTCATTGAAATTGGTTTAGTAGGAGATCTTTAGGTTCAATAAGTTGTGCTTTGGACAATTCCCATAGTCCATCATTTGGATAGTTCCAAATTGAAATTTCTTTAATTGATTCCAAAGTAAAAAGGAATCTTATCTACTCAACACCATTGTCATGAGCAGATTTTCAATATTTTTTGCAACAATTTGCATTCCCATTTCTCTTCAATTGAAAACGAATCCAATTGAATCTAAATTCAATTGAATTGAAGAATTTGAATTCAATTCAGTTCAATTTATGCATACCATGTCATTCAATATTTTCATTTGTTGGAACTTAATTTTCGCAAAATGAATCCATTTTTTTCATCAATTGATCATCCCAAGTAATGCATAATAGCATGGAGTTCGAGTCTTTGTGTATATAGTGAAACTACTATAGAATTATACATTGGAAAGTGAGGACAAAAAAGTCTAATGAAATTGTGCAGTGAAGACCTATATGTTATGACTTACTTTAAATGGTGCATATGACTAGCAATTTCAAGTCTTGACATAATTTTTTAAAAATTGCCTTCCATTCCAAAAGGGGCAAATAAGTAAAACATTTTTTTGAATGCCTTCATCCTAAAATTCATTTCTCTTGAAAGTAAGTTTATTGCAATTCTAACCTTGGACTTCTAACCAAGGCTAGGACAAAACAAAGGGGAAACAAGTTGAAAACAAGCCAAAGCAAAGGAGACATTCAAAAATATATCACTTGTGAGAAGGAATTGTGTGTGAGTGCAAAAAAGAATCTTGAAGATTTTCAATTGCATTTCAACTTTTAAGAATTTGGAATCTCAATTTGTTCGACAATTTTTGAACAAGGTTTTAAGGGGCAAACCTTGTCCAAATTGAACTTTCTTTAGATTTTATAACATTAGAATGGTTTTGAAAAATAAATATCTAAAATGTAATCACAATCCCCATTTCAAGATCTAAAATTCAAAATATGGCCAATTTAATGATGAACAATCATATTGACAATTTGGTTACTAATAATTAAAATATCCAATAAAGGGCCAATCAAACACCTTTAAATAGAATGTGGGACATGTCATTAGAACGTTTTTTTCGAAGGCTACAATTTTTCTTGAAGATCTATTGAATCAAAATCTTTACTAGGAGTTAAACAAGCCCACACAATAGCAAGAAAATAACTTGAAAATTTCAAAACTTCCCTTGGATTTAATGAATTTTTACTGTAATATTTTTGACATTCATATGAAGGAAAATGACTAACTTGCCATGATTACTATGGTTTTAAATGATAATTAAAAATAAATGTTTGATATTGATTAATTATGTCTTACATCCAACGCCATTTTTGGCTCCTAATTATGTGTTTTGACCTTGGGATTCTTGGGATTTGTCATTTAAATGTAATTCCCACCACTATTTGCATAACATTCTACAAGGAAAAGAATGATGATTCTTTCCAATTTGAAACATGGTGAGTCATGTGACTGTGTGTTTATTTTGGTTCCAATTTTCATTAATTGTCTTTTTTTTTTGGTTTGTGCAAATTGATCTCACTTTGAATTCATATTTGTGGCTTTGTTTTAATTTCATCCCAAAATGCACATGCCTTTTCTTATGAAAATTAAAAAATATATGCTAGGTTTTTTGACGCACTCCCAAGCTCCTTGCTAGTCAAAGATGAGTTTAAAATAAAAAACAGTAGAAAGGTCAAGAACTCGGGGCACAGTCCCTGGCTCTCAGCATTTTAAAGGGGTAAAGGGGCATGTTGGAGCTTCGAGATGGGACTAGAAATAATGATAAGCAATTTATTCACTTACACGAATCTACATCCAACCAACCACAAGTTGGTTAGTATAATGTTGGGGCACCTTTAGTGTTAAGACAAGCCACATGCCACCTCAGACTCAAAAGTTTCACCACGGCCCGGACTCAGGGGAAGCCACCACCTTCCCCCATATAGTATATTCTACATCTCTCCGCAAGGCCCACATACAAATTGTTTTTTCTCTCGGGACTCCTAAGTGGGAGTCCCAAAACTACCAAGGTTGGAACTCTTGCAACTTTGTGGGGCTACAACTTCATGCTCAGACCTCCGACCGGGATGAGGTTTGAAGCAAAGTTGCAACTCTCGTCAAGAGCTTTTCAACAGCATGTCGTACGCCACATGCACACATGGAAGTCAGGTCGATTCCGGACTTTTTGTGGTCGAGAGTCAAATTGCTAATTTGACTCCCAACTTTTCTTTTTGCCATAACTTGTGTTGTAGATGTTTAAATGGGTCATGTGAGCCCAATTTAGACATCTACACTTCAATAGCTTTTCAATGATATAAAGAACTTCTCAATGTGAGATGTTTTGACCTTTGCAATCGTTCTTTGAAAGTTCAGGAGTCCATCGAGACTCTAACTCCCAAAATGGGAGCTCACTTGGGAGTGTGAGTCTTCATTTTCACACTCTCTCACACTCTTCTTGGCCCACACCCTTGTAAACCTTTTCCTTGGTCTCGAACCCAAAGCTAAGGTTGTGACATTTTTATTTCATTGCAACAAAAGAATTAACACCCAATACCACTTAACAAACCTAAAGATGTGTCATTTTCCACCATTGCAAAAATCATTTCTTTATTTGGTACTTTAGTATGATATACAACAACATATCAAACCACAATTTGAACATTTATAAAAGAAATCAACCTTAATTTCTTCATGTCAACTAAAGCATGACATGGAACATTATCATCAATTTTCGCATCCAATATCTACTATAAACGCTTGTCCCCCACCCACACATAAATTATAAAAATTTGAATTCATATTGTTAATTATCATTTAAAAGTACAAGTGAGCCAATCATGGTTGTTGCCCAATCAAGAATAGGCAACTTGTGGTCAATGTTTTTGTTGACCAACTAGCAACAATAGTTATTTTAGCAAGGGGCTTTGAAACCCATGCCATGCATCACAATTTTGGTAAAAGAAACAATTTTTCACTATAGGTGAATGCAAGCTTAAATGGACAAAAAGTCCCTATAAGTCCATTTGAATAGCATTTCCTTTGTAATTTTTTCCAACAATAAGATGAGTAAATAACTAAGTAACAATAATCCATTGATTTCAAGCAAATTTCTCTTCATATATGTTCAAACCATCCTAAAAATCATTGTACATGTGTGCACAAATCTAATTAAAAATAAATTGAATATGATATGGACTTTATAAAAAATTATTGTTTTCAATGACATAAAAAATAACCTACAATTCACATAGTGTGAATTCTATAAAACTATTTTTCATTACTATATTATTTACTATAGTCCTTAACAACCATAGTATCAATAATTGGATCATTTTGAATTCTTTTTTTAAATTAAATTGTACAATCTTCATGTTCATTTTTAAATATTCATAACTTTTTTAAATTATTTATTATGCATTAAAAAAAAAAAACATCTACTAGCCATGAAGGTTTAGTGGATGATGTATGCATTGTCATGTTATAATGATCATGTAGGTGGTTTCACTAAAATTCAATTATTGCACTTGCATGGTCAACCTTCTTGGTTGTGCTAATTGCAAAAGCAAAGAACATGATAGATAATAAACTAGATGTAGCTACATGGATGGCTTTGCTTGGTGCTTCTAAAATTCATGGTAATGTGAAAATGGGAGGTGTTATTAAATAGGTTCTTGAATTGGAGCTTGAAAATGCTCTAGTTTATTTGTTGCTACTTTTGAACATTGCAAGGAGGATGATGTTTCCTTTTCATTATAAATTTAAATCCTTCTAGTGTTACAATTGTTGCATGCAAGATATACCTAAAATTAATAACTAAGTAAGCTTCAATCCCATATGTGGAATTGATGAGCTTACAAACTCATTGTCTTGGATGTAAGGCAATCTAGGCAATGCAAAAGTCATCATGGTTGTGTGACGGCTCCCATGACAACAAAAAAATAGGGAAGTAATGGATGGGAAGGTGTTTTGTTTGTCTAATATTGTCTTTCTCAAAGCAAAAGAACTGGCAAGGAATTTTTTTGTAAAGAAAATATGGAAGTAGGAGTGATAAATGTTTATCTTCAACTTGTGTAAATAATATGTTCCTTTTGAATCCATCTATGGTAGCAAATATTGTTACATCAATCAAGTCATCCAAAGCACCAGACATTGGAGGACCTATGACAAAACAAGGTAACAATGTTGTGTAGGTGACAATTAGTTGCAATGAATGCGTCATTGACAAACAATTTCAAATATTGAGTTTTCAATAAGTTTTTAGACATTGAATTTTTAGACTTTCAATGTGTTTCAGTTTAGTTCATTTAATTTGATCCAATATCTCTTATTTTATTTCACCATATTTCCTTTGGTAATTGACATAATTCCTTTTTTTTAAATCCATTGTTGATTTGGTCAACTATGCAATTCATAGGTGAGCCATGACATGTACATTTCTTTGTTATTTTCTTGCTCATGAATTTAATTATAACTATAGATAACTATGGGAAGTCATTGTTGAGTTTTTTTCAATTCTTTATATAATGTGAGTCTACATTTTGTTTTCTAGAATATTGATGGTTTGCAATATTAAAATTGTGGATAAATGTTTTGACTCATTTGTTTGGTGTTGCATTTCTTTCTATTAAATAATGCAATGATATCTGTAAACTCATTATTAGTTGACCAAGTTTTGTGAAGCAAACGTCTAAAAAGTGCAAAGTAGAAAAAAATTAAAATGAAAAATGATTGCATCAATTTTAACAATGCACATATTGAACATCAAGACCAATTGAGATTTCTAACACAAATCATAAACAAATTAATTATGGGTGTCCCATAATTCCATCATCTCTCATGATTTTGTTTGACCTTTAAATAGAAGGCAAAGCCATTATGTAGAAAGCTGCTTGCTTGTTCATGCTTTTAACACCATTTTGCTTGATCAAGACAAAAGCCAACATCAATTTAGTTGGGGTTCATCACCAACTGAATCCTAATAGGCTTCCAATGGATGGTGTACTGAAAGTTGTTGGTCCAATTTCTGGCCAAGCGAGAGATTGAAAGGCTATGTGCTATAAAACAATAGCAGGCTCTAATTTCCAAACATCATCACCACACCTAACTAATCACATGTATAGTAGCCTCCCACTTAAGTACGCACCCGTTTAAGTACACATCCCGATTAAGTACGCATTTTATGACAAAATTATGTCAAAATTTTTAGGGATCAACATTTTTCAGTGGAACACATCATGAATCGTCATCTGGCACATGTTTTGGATTTATTTGTGTCTGGCTTTGAAGACGACTGCTCGGACCTTGGCTTGGAACTCTTCAGATGATTTTTTGAGATTGTCGAATGCTTTTTCAGCTTCTGTTTCAACGTTAGAGCAGAGCAGCTAATCCTCAATATCAAGAATCTGCTTGTACAAAGACTAAAATCCATGAAATTCAACTCTATCCTGTGACTCGACAATCTGCTTTGGTTGATTAACATCAGTATCTTCATCAAGCCCTGCTTCATTAATCTTCATCGATTCCAACGGCTCTTCGACGTCTTCTAACACTGCTACGACATATTCTTCATTGCTTTTGTCATCAATGTGAACAAATTCTTCCAATTTTGATTGCTTGATCGATAAATTTAAACTTTCGATGGTTTGGGCTAACTCAGTGGCAATGACGTTATTTTCGCTCTCAGCCCCTGGTTCCGGTTCCAAGTTCATGAGCTCCGCCTTATTGAATGCATTTTTGATAGAGCTTGATGAGACGGAATCCCATGCTTCTTTTACATAGCTTGCGGCATCCAGCAGGTGCATTGGATTTTTGTAAGAAACTCCTGCTGCACCTCGTCATAGTCGTTTTCCCAATTCTCTTTTCCATTGCTTTACCTGCTCGCTAAGCTCGTAGAAATCAAGGATATCCTTGAGATATAAATATTTGTATCATTTCTTGAAAGCGGCGATGATTCCCATATCACAAGGCTGTTTCCAGTTGGTACAGTTCGGAGGAAAGAATACTACGCGGATGTTGTTGCGTTCGAAGGCGTCGAAGTGTCCCGGCGCATTATCCATGAGTAAGAGAACGAGACGTCCTGTTCGTCTTTTGACTTCTAGAACAAAGACTTGAACCATTTCGAGTAGGTTTCCACGTCCATCCATGCTTTCGCTTGATTGAAATAAGGAACTGGCCAGTGTTGGTCTTTAATACACGTTGGCTCTTTCGGCTTTCCAATCATTACGCAAGGAATTTTATGTGTTCCAGATGTGTTGGCGCAAACTTTAGAGAAACACGATCTTTCGCTTTCTTTTTGCCTGTAGTGCTTGAAATGTCCTCGTTCGGCATCAAAATGGAATATCTGGGAAGAAGACGGAAAAACAATCCAATCTCGTCCACAGGGATCAGTGGCACAAGGGCTTTTCCTCTTTCAATTTTGTGATGTAACAAAAGTGGCGATCATCCATAAGATGATTTAGCGAGATTTGGTGATAAGAAAATATGAAAGTAAAAAAAAACTAGCATCCTTCTACATATTTTTGCTACCTGCTAGAACTTAGGATAGAATCTGGCAATATTTTTTTAAATTTAAGCTTTTTAAAAAATTTGGCAACTGAATAGCTCAAAAAAACATTAAATTTTCACCACTTTGAAAAAAATTCGCCATTTGGTTGGTGCAATTCGCCCAAAAAAACCCTGATCAGTTTCTTTTTTTAATCAATATTTGCAATGTAGCGGAGGTGGTGATCATCCATAAACAATTAAAGCAAATATGGCTACAAACAGAAAAACACTCACCTCCACACTAATGCAATGACTCATTTGCTGGATGTCTAACTTAAAGATATCTTCCAGGATACACAAAAAATTATGAATTCAAACATACAATCCATTTGCAACAGCACTGGGATATCTAAAAATAGAGTGATAGAATGGACAAGAAATGAAAAAGTAGAACTCAAATTGTGATTTGAAGAACCTTTAGAAGGTACCAAATTCCAATCATTACAATGTCAGGTTGGGTTGCTACTCTTGGCCAGAATGCAACTTGCAAGGTGTCGTGAGTTGAATTCATACTTGGGTTATTGCTAGATTGTTTAGTACCATTCCATAACCAACTCAGTTATAGTACAACGTTGGTCATTATATAATCGAGCCATAGTGGACAGTGTTTCGTTTTCATTTTTGTGATATGGCAGCGGTGGCCATCATCCCACAATGGATTTAGCTCAAGTGACAACCATTGCACACAAGATTTAGCTTTATTGGCGAAAAGATTGAAGGAAACTGTAAAAACAGTAAAAAACTAGCAGAGGAATTGCCTTCCACAATAGAAATCTGGTGAAAATTTTATAGTGACTGGATGCAACCTGGCACCCTAGACCGCATCCAGGAGCAGTGTTTTGGCGAATTGGAGTTTAAAACTCCTGCTGTGATAGCTGTGCTTCCATGCAGGAGGGTGAAATTTTCCTCAGTTCACCCCAAAAAAGAACACTGAAAGTGGGTTCTTAGTTGGGTCATTTGGGGAGAGTCTGCTAACTATATTGCCTTCATTACAGCAGTTACACATGCCCACCTTTGAAAAGAAATGAACTTCATAGCACTAAAGGGGGTGGTTAGTCACGGACACTTTGTTGTTAGGTCAGGCAATTGGACCACAGTGAACCAGCACCCACCTGGGCCAATGAAGGATTGATGGTAAGTGGTCAGGAAACAGTTTTCTGTCAGATCGGTTGCTTTTTTTACTACTTACCTACTAACAACCCACAAGCATGTTACTAGTAGGTAGGTAGTAAAAACAGCTCTTCCCAGTGTATAAACCATCTACTTCCCTGGTAGGTACCTATTTTCTTACAGATCTACTTATATATGAGACCTATTTCCCACCGAATTGGTTACCGGGGTGAAACCAAATTTTAACTCAGTTGAGGTTCATCCACAACTGAGTACTAACCATCATCCAGTGGATGGTGTGCTGGTGGGTGTTGGTTCACTGTGGCCAGGCAATTGCATACCCCAGATCTGGCTTCCCACTTGTGAGTTCATAAAGGTGAGCATCTGCAGCAGTGCTCAGTATGTGACTTTGCAAAAATATTTCTCACATTCAAGTTAGTTAGTAACTTTTTTTCCAAACCCGCTAAAACTGGGACTGTAAATAGGTGGCAGATTACTAATAGCAAACCACCTAGACCAATCATTATGATTAGCAAACCATTTTGCTGGGCCTAACCGGCACATTTCAACTTCTCTTCATTCAATTTTAATTTGCAGTTTCAGGTAAAGCTGCGCATGTGTGGAGTTGCCAAGAGAATTCATAAACTATACCAATCTTGCTAGCTGAGAAATCCTCTTTCTATATTCATTATACTGTGGTCAGCTGAACTTAAGGAGGAATCAAACAACAAACAGTATCAAATCATGTGTTTTTAGGGGCCGCATAGTTTCACATCAAAAACATTGTGATTGTGATCAGACCCAATTTTGACAGATAAAGTCAATGTAATAATATCTTAAGTATTTGCTCTAGAAGCCAGACTCAGAGCAGTTGTTAGACAAGCAAGGTATGCAAGTGGCAGCGCCAAAGCTGGGAACTAAATTCCTACCATCTGTCATATGGAGTTATAACTTGACTTATTGTTACCTGGATGCAGATATTTCAAGCCAATTTTCCATTATTCAGTTTTGAACCGGCTAATAATAGTATCAATAGACAAAGGAAGATCTACTCGTTCAGCAATTGCAAAAAATTTCTTTTGGGGCGCTGTAAATGAATGAAGAATATAACTGCAGAATATTAAATATGTTCAGTAACTCTTTAATAAAATGCTGTCAAAATCCTTTGCTGTTTTCAAACTTTGCAATATTGTTCTTCTCCGGCGGCTGTAAAATGAATGAAGCGTTTATATAACTGCTGATATTAAATTTGTTCAGCAATTCTCTAATAGAAATGTTGTCAAAATATTTTGCTGTTTGGAATCTATGAACATTTGATACTTCTCCTCCCCCTCACCCCATGCTTATTAAGTTAAACTTGCAATGGTGCACTGACATGCAGCAGTGTAATGTGCCCTGGGAGGTGATCGATTATTGGTGGTTTTGTGAATCAACCTGGCGTATCTCGCAGATACCGAAGTCTCTTAAATGGGTTGCTTGGTGTGGTGATGGATCTGAACCAGCTGCGGACCGATCATCAGTCAGTAGATCTTGGCAAACTCATTGATTCTAGACAAATGACATTCTACAAGTAATAAGTGTTGGACGGGTATGGACTTTTGAACATACCAAACTATTTTCATACCTAGCAGGTACTGGTATTGGGTACTACCATAGTACCTAGCTTGGCGGATTCAACACTGATGAAATGATGAAATGTTAAAATGTTCAGAACATATTTTTCCAAAGAAATAATATCGTGAAAGAAAATAGATAACTTATAGGTATATACCAGAATGTTTTTTTTTCAACATGAAATCTTCAAATTTAATTAGTTAGTCAACAAACATGTGTTGAAGCTGCCCTTGTACTACAGTAGTTTACAACTTTCATGCCAGTCTGGTAGTGGTCCCAAACCTGGCTTTGGCCTGGTATCCAAGCAAGCCCCAGAACAATTGAGTTTTTAGGAAGGAACCCGTGTCCATCTACAGGAACCTGGGGATGCCCACAGTAAGGGGCAGAAAACCTGTGAATTCTATGAATGAAGAAATAGGTGAGAACTTAATAACTTGTAAGAATACCCAAGCATTCTGCATGGTCCAGTTGCCATTTCCACTATGCAAAATATGTTATATTCATTACCATAATCTGCACAAATTTTGTGGGGATTGTTTCAGCGCCCAATATGGTTTATTGGTGTTACTTGGATCTGATAGCACCCTACCGAAGGGGCTCCTTCCACCAAAGAATTTGGCAGGCCTGTTAAACTGAGTCTCAATACAATTATGTGGTCATGGGTTCTACCACATCCTGTTCCAGTGTATAACTGGTGTTGCCCACCTTGATCACATTACAAATGAAACTAGCAGGCGCAAAAGTGAGACCACCAGATGACTGCCCGTCTCACCTGAGAAAAAAACAAAAACCCTGAAATAGTGCTCAATAGTACACCAATAGCTATAGGATAACTAGTCTCAGTTACATTATTGTGTGATGCAGTGTGTACGAGCATTAGAGTATGTCCAGCGATGCTTGTATACTCTGCAATGGCATTATACCGCAGTCATAACAAAAATGGCAGTTGTATCAACCTCCAACAGTCATCGGTAATCTGGCATATAAGTTGCCAGGATCGGTTAATTTTGAGTGGGGCTCCACAATTTGGTAGCAGATACAGAGCTCGGTAGAAGGCTCTGTATGCGTAGTCCGACACCATTGACCATGCCAGCAGCGTGAATCATGTGTTTGTTGCAGGCTTTCATGGACATGCAAGAAACCAATGTTGGTGCAACATGGAAGAAAGCAAGAAAAGGAAAAATTGTGACAGATGAAGAAAAGCAGCTATGTCAATCAATGCTTCATGTGTCGCAAATCCTATCATAGGAAAGGGGCAAAAGAATCAAGCTTTTTGGGAGAGGATTGCTACACACTACAACAACAGTCAACCTCTATGTTGTGCAAAACGTCCAACTAGAAGCTTGGAGACCAAATGAACAGTAATCAAACACAATGTGACAAACTTTTGTGGCAATTATCAAGTAGTAGTTGCTCTCAACAAGAGCCATGAGTCTTTTGAAGATACATTACAATAAACTTTCAAGCTTTTCAAAGTAAAAAATCCAAAACAAGGAATTGAGTCACTTTCATACATTGTTGGTTGATTCTTGAAGACATTCCTGGGTGGGCAGAAACTAAAGAGGAAAGTAAGATCTGACCAACCCCTACGAAGAAGAAAGATCCTATTGAGTCAATGAATTTAGTGAGAGCATGGAAGAAACTATAAAATATCATAGGCTAGTACAAATGGGGAATTTGGTGGCAAGGCCAAAGTTTTGAAGTGGCCAAAAGGTTCACAAGCAACCAAGAAAGATCAAAAAATCAAAAGCAAAAAGAATGTGCACTCAAAGCACAAGCAAGAGCCACTACCAACATGGCATGAACTATGTTGAAAAGAACTATGATAATGGAAGATTTGAATGTGCTTGCATTTTTCCAAATTCAACCAATTGAATTTGCAAACCTTGAGGTGCACAAGTTCTTAAAGTTGCAGTGTTTTGAAGAACTAAACAAACTACACCAACAACTACGGCTTGCCTTATTCACTTTCAAAAATTTCATTGTCAACAATAGTTGCTGAACCTATAACAAGTTACTTGATTTTGGTAAAAGATCCAAACTTGGGTACTTTTGCAACTATGCACAATGGACCTAATGTATGTGAAGAAAAAGCTAAAAAAGGTAGGATTAGCAATGGTTTTAATATCAAAGTTTTTGATCTCAATGGAGAGATTCTTATGTCAATCAAGTTAGTTGAAACCTTTCACGGCCCACATCTTAAATTAAAATGGGTATGTCAGTTTCAATATCTTGAATGCCTTATATGAATGCATCAAATGTTAGCCCTCACCTCAATTGCCTAAGATTTTTTTATTGAAACAAAGGTTCCAAGTGATTATCTTTCTCATCTTCAATTATCATACTACAAATAATCACATAAGCAACCATCACTTCATAAATTGTATCCATTTGCTATAATCTACATGGATTTTGGATAATCGCAAAGTGAGCTTGTAAAACATTGAAACATTTGTTAATGTCCTTCTTCAAACCATCTTACACTTTTGTGTCTTTTTTCATCTCCCAAGTTTTGCTAACATGTAGTTGTCCATGTTGACATAGTTGATTAATTTCCTAGCTGACATGGTTGCCCACATGGCATGTCCATTATGATTAAATTGTTTGTAGCTTCTACTAATATGTAATTGTCCATGTTGATGTAGTTGACTAAATTATTTTCATTTTCGTAATTATCTAAATAGCTAACATTTAATAATGTAATAAATATTCTAGTTTTAATTTTTGTGATTGATGTTCAATTGTTGTGTTAATAATATTTCATTACATTGGAATTCACAACATTATGTTGGTATACATACATACCAAACCATAGAAATTCATGAAAGGTGAAAGTTTATTTTTGAATTGAAATTAAAAACAATGTGTATATTTTTATTAAACATTCAATAAGGGTCTACATATGAATATTTCTTTATATACTTCAATGTCTTTTACCCAAATTCATCTTTATTATTTAGTATTTCAAAATGAATTATTTGTTACTAATTTTTAAATTAATAAACTAATATGTAATATGCTTAATTACCATGAATTTATTAATTTAATTGAATAATAAAATATTTATATTAATTTATTAATAAAATGTGATTAATTAGTATTTAATTAATTCAGATAATAAATTATAAATTATCTAATACTTATTTTGATAATTAATTATTTGAATCAATCAACTAAGCAGTTATTTGAATTATAATAATCAATTAATATAATAATATAATAGTTAATTATCATATATTTAATTCAAATAATTAAAATTCCAAACAATTATTTTAGATGATTAATTAAAAATCAAACAAAGAGCATGTGGGAAATGTTTTCTGTAGTTACAACTCAATTGAAACTAGGGTGCCAATAAAGATTTTAACCCATATGTTTTGTTTTCAATATCTCAATTCACAAACTATATAAAGGAGGTGTCTCTTCTTGCATTCTCACATTAAAATGCATGTGCCATGTTGGAATGATTTCATAAAAGTTTAACCCTAAAGGCAAAACACATAACAAATTTAAAAACTTATGTGGCTATTCTTTAATTCGCCTACTTTTCTAATATTCTACCTTCCTACCTACCTACTTGTTTACCTAAATAAGCAAGTCCTATTTTTTTACCTATTTAGACAATAAGTAAGTAGGTTGGAGCTATATCAACTTACCTACCTATGGTTAAGTACCGACCTACCTAAGTATATATATACTTCATTCCAAAATTCAATTAATATGTCATGTGGCAACTTTTAATTATGTCATGTTTCATAATCCAAAACCATCTAAAACAAATAATCATAATGGACAAAGGATATCAATATTTCAAAAAAATCACAAAGACTCTTCATAATGCCATGTGTTCAATTTTGATGGATGGATGAAAAATGACATTAACATGACATTATGATTATAGTCATATGGGAATTGCATAGTAATTGAAAAATAGTTGTTACGACAAAATTGTAATTGAGTCGTAATGGGTTGCACCATATATATGATGAGTTGTAAGTGTCCAATACAATTCAAAAATTGAGTTGCAATGTCGCAACCTTAGTTTTGGGCTCACAACCAAGGTAAGGGCTTGCGAAGGTGCGGACCAAGTATGAAGCCTAGGAATCACATTTCATGCTCCCGGGAGTGCAAGAGAGTGTGAGGGAATGAACCTTTACACTCCCAAGTGAGCTCCCATTTTGGGGAGTTGGAGTTCCAATAGACTCCCAAATCTTCAAAGAGTAATTGCAGGGGTCAAAACCCATTTGATTGAAGAGTTATATCATTGGAAAGCTCTTGGAACATAGATATCTGAATGGGCTCGCATGACCCTTTTGGACAGTTAACACATAATTTATATAACCAAAAGAAAAGTTGGGAATCAAATTGGCCTCCTGGCCACTAAAAGTTAAAAATCACCCCAATTTCCTTGCATGCAGGTGGTGTAAGACATACCATTGAAAAGCTTTCAACAAGGGCTACAACTTTTTTCAACCTTCATCTCAATCAAAAGTTTTCATGCAAAGTTGTGAGCCCCCAAATTCATAAAAGTCCTAGTTGTGGGAATTTCGAAACTCCCACTAAAGACAAAACGACATTTGAGTGTTGGTCCCATGGTTAGGCACATAATGTACTATAAAAGGGAAGGTGGTGGCTTCCCCCAAATTCAGGACGTGGTGAGTCTTGTGAGTTCGTGTTACCCATGGTTCATCCATGCACCAAAGTGCTACAATTACACATTAACCAACTTATTGTTTGGTTTGTGCAAGTCCGTGTGAATAAGTGAAGTGCTTGTCAATCTTCCTAGTCCCATCCTGGAGCTCCAACATGTCTTCTACCCCCAAAGTGTTATGAGCCAAGGAGCACGCCCCAACTCCTCCTTCCGTTGTCTTCACCTTTGGATTCATAGTTGAATCCATCAAGGAACTTGGGGGTGTGTCATGCAAGGCTAGTTGCAAAACACCTTTTTTTTCATAGTGAAAACACATTTAAACCCTTTGCTTTTGTGAGACAACAAATACTAATGGATAGATGTCCCTAGCCAAAAATTTGACAAAATTTATGCATTGAGGATGAAACTATTGTTAATGTCAAGGATGAAGGATTTAATTTGAACATTATGACTACAACCCCAAAATCAAAGTAACTGTAAGTTATGATGTCTTGGGTTTAGAAGATTTTTTTTAAGGAACTTCTTTTGGTCATGCATTTTCTAAAACATACCAATATGTAACAACATGCAAAAAAGTTTACAAAGGCTAACGATTTGTGTTAATCAAAGCTATTGAAGGAGATTTCCAAAAGTGGATAACTTGGCCAAAAACATTAGGAAAAGGTAGGCAAAAATGGGAAAAGGTAGGTCCCAATTTAGATCTTCCCCCAAGGAAATTGAATACTCTAGAGAAAATAAGGTTTTCTTGTTTACATTTTTTTTTCAATTTTTTCCATGCATAAATTAACATTTTTTTTCGTTCCTGTAGATTTGTTAATAAAATTATTCTTTTCCATGAAGCTTTCATATAAATAATCAATTATACTATATTAAGATGCATAATTTTGTGAAAATGAATGCAAGAGTACCACTTCCATTGGCATGGCACACATGTCAGATTTTTGTTGATTTTCTTGGCCTTATTATGCTATTTATATTTTAAACTAGTGTAAGGGTCATTGATTGTTAAGTGATGCTCTAAATTTTACTATATCCATGAGTTTAAAGTTCAAGGATGAATCATGAAATTGATTTTGTAACCTTTGACAACTTAATGGAAAAAAATCCAAATGTTGTTTATGAGTTATCATGTTTGGTTTCCAACATTAAAAAAAAGTTATCGGGGTTTTGGATTTATTTCCTTTTAAAAGAAATATGAAATAAAAAATCATATAATATCCTTTTTTGGATGTTGGACCTTAGGTTTAAGCTCTTTCATTTTGTGTTTTCACTTATTGGTTGTGAACAAAGGAAGGCAATTGTTGAAGAATATGATAATTAATTTTTTTATTATTATGTTTCTTAAATGTGATTATCATTTGCATTTTTTGGATAGATCTAAAAGGGGTGCTGTTGATCAAAGGTCAAAAAGGAAAATAGTTTGGATATCTTAACTAGTGATATCTTTGAAATAGTCAACACAAGTGAATTAGCAATGGAATTGATCAATAGAAAGTTTTTTATTTCAAGGATTATCAAGCAGATGTTAAAAGCTTTAAGTGTCCATTGTAGTAGTGGGAAAAACATGAAAACATGTTTCCTACAATTGGCTTTTGTGTTAAACAAATCTTAGGGATAGTTGGATCCTAAATTGAGATTAAAATCATTTTTTTAGCTGAAATTTTTATGAATGAGGAGATGTCATTTACAATCAAGAAATTTAAACAAATTGATTTTTGTCAAAAAAAATTGAACTAATGATTTTAGGATACTAAGGTTGTAAATCCCTTTTAACTTGGTAGATTTTATTGAAATTGGTGGTAATTTCAAATAAAAGTTAAAGGAGTTTAAACAAGTTATTAAAAGGGATGAAGTTATGGAACATAAAATTTGAATTAAATTTTTATACAAGTTTTCATCTATTTTTGGTAATTTTAAAAGCTACATTTTATTTTAATTTATAAATAAAATTTTAATTTGTGAAAAATGTAATAACCAAATTGTGAAAACTAGATTTGAAATTTGACTATTATTGTATATGCAAGAATCACCTTATTTGAAAACCAAGTGTGTTTGGAAAAATTAAAAATCTTGATACCTTTCTTGGTTCTCATCAACCAACATAATAATAATAATAATAATAATAATAAACTAATCAAGTTCTTGTAACATGATGTAAGAATTAGAATCGGCTAGTTTTCACAAAAAGTTGAGAACCACCCAACATTGATGCACACCATCCTCCTCCAATATAAACTTTTATCTTGGGGATCATCAAAAGTTTCAATTTTTTTGGGTGATAGGTCAATCAAAATGGTTCATTGCAAGAAATAAAAATAAAATAAAAATAAAAATATAATGCCATGTTCAAATTAGGTTAATAGTAGTGATTTTTTTTGTGATTCTTGATGTTGTCAAGTTGGCAACCACTTGTCTAAAGAGGGTGGTTTTATGTGGCAATTTCCAAAAACCATGTGTTGTTCACTTGACTATATGTCATTTGGGTTCTAGCAATATGGTGATTATTTAAACAAAAGTTTCACCATGCATGGCAATGTTCATTTGGGATGGATAGAAGCAAATGTGAATAGAATTTTGAGTTAGGGTTTAAGATTCATGTTGCTATTGCTTAGGGTTAAGGTTTCATGTTGTTATTGTTACTATTTAGTTTCATGTTGTTGTTACAAAACCCCACCACCCTCTTTCCTTTCCAAGTAAAAAAAAGGATTTTACCAT
The DNA here is from genome assembly GCA_963921925.1 of Sphagnum tenellum. Taxonomy (NCBI): domain Eukaryota; kingdom Viridiplantae; phylum Streptophyta; class Sphagnopsida; order Sphagnales; family Sphagnaceae; genus Sphagnum; species Sphagnum tenellum. Next base: position 17,419,466 of record OY998149.1, read on the forward strand.
ATCAATGGAAGGTGAACCTGCAAAACAAAACACATAAGTACCAAATTCCCTATTTACAAACATAATTGACAAACTAAAGAGTCCCATATCACACACACAACTTATACCTCCAACCCATAGCAAGATTTTTTTTCATTTCATTTAGTGATAATGATGTAGAATAGGAAATTCTAGAATGTAAATAAATCTTATGCATACATTTTCAGAACAAGATCAAGATGGGTGGTTAGTTCATTTTTCAACTTTGATTTCATGAAAGTGAAAGTAAAGAGCATTTTTTCATCTTCAGCACTCCCCAAAACCACAACAATAACAAGCTCAACCAAGTTGAGAAATTTAGACATCTTGAGTTTCAAAATCTAACTATTCACCATCTGCCCCCATATGCGAGTGGTACGGTTACAATCATGAGGGGGCAACATGGTAGAGCTACAATTGGATTGCATAATGGTAATAAAAAATGATGATTATTGTTCCAGTAAAGCAACATTTAATAAAGAAGGATGGTAAGCACCATTTGGTTTGCATGATCCTTGTATGGTAATATTGTGCTTTCAAGTTTTGCAAATGACCAGGGAACATTGAAGTAATTTTTGGTTATAGCCAATACTATAGGTAGATGATGCCCATGGCATTCATCAAATCTTAAGTTGGGAATTACCTATCCAATTTTGTAATCAAACCTTTGGTGGTAAAAATGCATTGATTTTTGACATTTTGGCAAACACATACCCAATCATTCCTAGGTACCACTGACATTTCCTTGGTTGTCTTGTCAATTTTGTGTAACATGTATGAGTGTTGGAGGAAAAAAAAACCAACAAATTCCACATGTGATTCTAGATCAATCCACCACTCAACATAGAAGGCATCATTCTTGAATGTCACCAAATCCATGAATGCTTGAAATTGATCTTAGGAATATTGCTTCTTAAGATCCACATACATGGTGTAGATCTCAAATTGACACAACTTCATAGTCGAAACAAAATTGAATATGAACGTGTCCTTGTTTTAAGCAAGCTTGCTTAAACTTTACATTGCTTCCAACATAGGTAGCACAAATGTTAATCCCATAATTGTTTCCACATCATATGGAAGTTCATAGTTATTATTAATAGCTTCATTACTAACAACATCATCATTCATCTTGACCACTGATGTTTTATACTCTTTGACCATTTGTTTAGAAGAGGCTAGGATGGATATCCACTTCATTTTGATATTTTTCAAAAATCTTAAACCCTTAGACTCAATCACTTCAGCCAAGTTAGGGCGCTCAAAGTGCCTTTTAAGGGATTACTTATAGTTAGTATACATAAAAGAAAGCAAAGCCTCAATCTTTGCAACTAGAGACAAGGATGAGAGAATTTGCACAACGAAGTTGCACTAATGTGCTATACAATGAATATCAACAATGAAAAGGCTATGTTTATTCATGATACGCTAAAAAGTAACACACCTTCAAGCCTTGAAAAATTGTTACACCATTGGCCCTTAGTTATGACATTCTTCATTTTGCAAAATAAAATTCTTTAAAATTCTTTACCTTGTCATAACATTCTTTGACGCGAATTTTAACGAATTTTGACGAATTTTAACGAATTTTATGGATTTTTTGGGCTTCCATAACACTCTCGCACCAAGAATGTCATAACTATGCATTGGCCCCAAAGCATACAATTGTGTTAGCAACATCAACCATTGATAGACCACCCAAATCAATAAGAAAATAAACAATAGTAGTAATAGAATTGTTAGATGTGTTTCCGTCCACAACTCTTTCAAGATTCTAAAGGATTGGCTAACTTCTCCAATTCTCAACAACATAGACATGCATAAAAATCTAGGATTGATTATCCAGAATGGTTACCTCATCACAATTGCTAGAGACAAATATGTTTTGCTGCAAAACCACTTTCATTTGTCCAATGTTATTTGGGGTCATTAGCAAATTTTAGAAATTCAAATAACTCCTTTAGACTTTCAAAATTTGTTATGGGCCTCCCATTTTTCAAAAAGTGGAAAATTGGAAAAAACTATATATATAACCCTTCTTTCATTCAAAACTAATTGAATAATTGACTATGGACCCTAAATAACATACATCCTTTTATTTTTTTGATGTTGGCTTTCAAAACTTTGGTAATATTCACCCACTATAACTCCTAGATGAACAATTAGAACTTTCCTCTCACTTAAGTGCTTATGGAGACCATTAAGTTTAAGGTTTAGAAGCTTTTCCTTACCCTCCACAATTGAACAGATCCTCCAATGCACTTGCTACACCTTACCATCAAGATCAACCACTTGCTTAGCCTAGGAAACTTGGTTACTTAGTTGTCCTTGAACACCTGTTGAAAGTCACATTTGGGTTTTTTCTTTTTCTTTGGCACTTCTAAAGAAGTTGTAATGATAGGCACATTAAGAACCTCAACACCAACTAACCTTAAATTAGAAGCATTAAACATACCAAAAGTGGATGCATTAAATGTGGTGCTGGTTGATTTGCCCAATAAGGTACAAGTAGTAATTGGTTGATCACAAACACCAATAATAGCCACCCTTGTAACATGATCAACCATAAGAGGCACATAACTAGAAATAGGCACAAATTTGGAAAAAAAAAATTTGTATTTGAAATTTGTAGGAGCTCTAAAAAAAGACATGGTGTTAATATGGCAATGCAAACAACAATCAAAAGATTGTGGAAAAATCCTAAACTCAACACCTCCACTTGAAAACACATTGTTCAAATCACACTAAAAATATTCAAATGAGCCAGGATGCACTTCGAAACCTTCAAGACCTTCATTCAAAAGCACATTGTTCAAATCACATTGGAAATCTTGTGTTATGTTTAATAAATACATGTTTTTGAAGTTTCTATTAAATGGGGTTTGAAATTCACAAGTGTTCAATGGAATCTAAGGTTTCAAAAAGTCAACAATGAACATAAATTATTGAAGCAACTCACTACATAAACAATGTTTGAAACCTTGACCTAGTCACTCACAAGTTTTAACTTGCTCATAGTTACGAAGCTTTTCACACAACAAGAAATTATAGTTTTTTTGATAGGGAATTTCAGTGAAAAAAAACCTCCCTTATAGTCGTTTTGCCCCCATGTCCAACTTGACCAATGTGCCATTTTGGATAAGTTGATTTGGACCCAATTATTTTGACTAGGTCTTTTTGGTTAGTTGTTTTTTACTAGGCCATTATGACAATAATTTAATTTGGGCAATGACCAAAAATATATATGTTATTTAAATGATCTAAATTGAAATTTTTTAAAAATGATTAATTACCCTACCTACCCTACCTTACCAATGCAAGATGTCAAAACATATCTTCTATAGTGCGCAGTTTCATGCCCACTAGTCATAGTAGGTGACATCTTCCAAGCAAATCTTAGCCAATTAAGTCCAAAAGCTCATCCCAGTCCTTAATCAGCTATTCAAAAACTAAATTTTTTTTGCCGATTTTACGAAATGTTATAGTTGATCTACCTAATTAATAAACCTAATAATTAATGCCAAAAATTATTTATTTATTTACCTACCAACCTTATGTTTTAGGCCTAGGTTAAGCCATTTAGCTTTGCCACCTAGGTTAGACCAAGCCCCTTAAGTTAAGACAAGTAATTTAGGCTAGGTGGTCTAGTAGGCTTTGCAACCTAGGTTACTTAATTAGGTCACCTAAGTAGCCAAGGTAGCCTAGGTTGCAAGTGTGGGGACTTGAATTCTTCACTTTCACATTGAAAAGTCAAATCTTTAACCATTGCATCACCAGCCCATAAGGTGGTTTTTTGGAGAACATAATTGTAATGAACATGATTTTGAACTAATATATTTATTATAATCCACTTCCATGAATGTTTTTTTCAACATATTGCACTAAATGAACTTGAATTATTTTATTTATTATTTACATAAATATGTAGGTTATAGGTAGGTTAGCTTAGGTAGGTAGGAGGTACCTATTAATAAATGCATGTACTTAAATAACATGTAGGGTATAGTCTACTATGTTTTATAGGTACCTACTAAGTCTATGTTTATACCTACCTTGTAAGCCTAGGTGGCCTAAATTAAGCTACATACCTAGTAGGCTTAAGTGGCCTAGGTTAGGGTACATACCTTGTAGGCCTAGGTGGCCTAAGTTAAGCTACATACCTAGTAGGTTTAAGTGGCCTAGGTTAGGGTACCTACCTTGTAGGCCTAGGTGGCCTAAGCTAGGCTACATACCTAGTAGGTCTAAATGGCTTAGATTAAGTTACGTACTTTGTAGGCCTAAGTGGCTTAGGTTAAGCTACCTACTTTGCAGGCCTAGCTACCTTACATTACATACATAATGACCAAATAGACCTCAATAGTTCAAGGTAGGCTATTTACATATTAAGCTTAATTGGCTTAAGTTACTTACTTAGTTAATAAGATAGGCTAGTTACTTATTACACCTAGGTGGCCTATGTTATTTATACCTAGTAGGCCTAGGTTAATAGGCTATTTACATGGTGAATAGGTCTACCTAATAAGCCTAGGTCACCTAGGACTTATTCATAAGGTTTAAACTACTTAGTTATAAGCTATTTAGTAGTCCTAGTTATGTCCTAAGTAACCTACTAAGTAGGTTTAGGCTAGGCTACTTAGCTAGGCTATTAGTTAGGTTATTATTGAAGAAGTAACCTACTAACTTATTAATTATGTTAGGTTTGAGAGGTGGTCTAAGCCTAGCCTAACCTATTAATTATGTTAGGTTAAGTGGTCACCTAGGTTTAACAAGTAAGCTAAATCATCAAATGAGTATGGTTCATTTGATTAAATGTCAAATCATAATGGTCAATTTGACTAAACCCTATCCATTCAATATGGCCATTTTGATGGATGTTTGTCCATTATGACTAAATCTTTGAGTTGACACTTGGTTAAATAGGTCATTTTAATCAAATGTACTAGTCAAATGTAACATGTGTTTTTCATGCTCCAAACTTTTAATAAAAATGGACATACCTTTTGGTCAATGTGAACATTTTGGTCAAGTTGGCTTTTTGAAAAGCCATGATTTCTTGTAATATTATAGCTAGTTATAGGGCTACTGGAGTTGGAACCCACCCAAAACATAATGCAAAGAGCTGTTGAGCAATGAGAATGCTTGTACTCCAACAAATCATAACTACATTGCAATAAAGCTTAGAGAATCAAGACTTAGAAGCATTTACTTGTACCTCATGTTCCATTGTCACTTCTAATGGCAACGAAACCCTAGCTTGCCACAACGGAGATGGTGAAGGACATTGGGGAGCTTGAGCAAGATGGCAACAAGTTTTGCATTTAACAAGCAAAGTGGCAACTAGAGAATCGTGGCCATAATTTTTGGGTGGCAAGGGATCCAAGCCATCCATCATGATAGTGACCTCGTGATTAGCACGATGGTCAAGATCTGATGAAAAATTAAAATAGCAGCTCTAAAATTACAAAGGCCTTTTGTTGGCCCCCCCCTTTTTTTTGTAATTTTGTGGAATTTCACACAGAAAAAAAAGCTGGTTAGTAGTACATTGAAAGTAACACCATCCATTGACTCCAATTCATTTTAGAGTGAATCAAACTATTTATTGCATAAAAAATAATGAGTATTTAAAAGGTAATGCAATAAATAAACCAACTTTTAAATAGAATTTTGGGTATTATTTTCATTTCTGCCTCACAAAGGTAATATTCATCTCTGCAAGGAAAAAAAACAATCTACGTGTAAGAACTGAGGTAGGATGCCAAGATAAACGCAGCAGATTTGCTCACAACAGGTTCACTACGGTAATAATGAGATGAACGCAACAGATTTGCTTACAACAGGTTCCCCTAGGGCAAGTATGATAAAGAGGAGGGATCTTATTACCCCTGGCTCCCTAAATGTGGGAAGGTTCATGTAGAAAGATCCCACCCACTCTTAAAAGAATAGTTACAAGAACCCTCCTCCCTTCATGATCTATTGACTTATCTTTACCCATTGGGCATCTGCTAAAGCCCATGGGTCTAGGACATTGCTCAAAATGTATGGATGGCCTGACTGGACTATTACCTTGTCCTAGGCTCCCTATTTGAGGAATGTCCCCACTTGTGAGGCTTTACCCTATGCATTTATTACCTTGACACTAAGTTTCTGAGGGTAAGTCAAAGAAATCACCCTACACTAAGATGTTTCATAGGAACTGGTTTATGTAGGATGAGTATTTTGGTGATCATCACTGTGACAATTCCAGAGTCATTTTAGATCATAATTTGTCATAGATCAAATTTCAATTCAAAATTGTTTTTTGTTTTTTTGTTTTTTGGGTCTGTCTAGCACCTTTTCAATGTTTTTGTCTGTTTGTATTTTTTTATTTAAATTTTTTTTATTTATTTGCATGTTGTTGTGAATTCATCTAATGAATCGGACTTTCATTGGCATTTTGCTTAACAAATCAAGAATGTAAAAAAATATTAATGAAACAAAATGACATATAATGAATTTATAAAATTTTATCTTTTGAATAAGCAAAATCTCATCACAACAAAATTATATTGTCCACAAAAAATAGTTTAATCACCGCAACATGGAACCCAAATTAACATTAAATAGCAACTGTCCTAGGTGGACTGTAGCATTTCTACAGAAGTGCTATTCAAAATGGCGACCTAGGAAGTGCCTAGGTGTAGATGTGGCTAATATAGTTAATTTTTACTTTTAAAAATGGTGAAAAAATCTGTACAAATGACAAATTTTTCCTGCTTGTTTTTCATTTTCTGAAAAGAAATTCGCCACAAGTTTTTTTTGAAAAAACACTGCTTATAAGCTGCCAATCTGTGTTGAGGCAGAAATTTTACTGAGGGTAAGTAGTTTCACCCTCAACAACAGACAGTTCAAAAATTTCAACCGGTTCATCACCTATAGGCCTAGGATGAGACGCCGTCTGAGTAAAAAGGGCAGGGTACATTATACACTGGAATGATGAGTGGGCGAGACGTAACGGCAAGTGAACTGGTTTCCGAGTTCAATCTTAAGTTAAAGATTGCAGTCCGGGCGAATTCTTTTATGCGTTACTATTGGCCGTGCCCACACACTCTCAGCCCGAGCCTAACCCAAACCTAAACTTCCGAGCCTGGCACAACCAAGAGTGCATACGAGCTCATGAGCGACGACAACGAAGACTTGATGACGATGATCTCGCAGCAGGAGGAGGAACAATCAGGGAGCCGCAACTTCGCGTATCTATCTTGTCAGTACACCTATGTTCCATTGCCGCATGTGTAAGATGCTTGGAGACAAAAGACTGGAAAATTAGCGGCTGAAGTAAACCTACTGAGATAGTTGTGGAGATTTGAAACAGAAGCTGTTTTTATTATGGCCACATGTGTATGTGGAGAGTGGAGCAAGAAGACCGGGAAGTATGGCTGAACGAATGGCTGCTGAGACAGTGAAGATTTGAGACAGACAAAGAAAGTTCGTCTTTCGTTTGTTTGTTCGTAAGAAGTAGCAGTTTCTTGTGCTCGTCTCTTCTTTGCTTGTATTTTTATGTAGATTCAAGTATCCCTCAAGAATGGCTGCGGTGGGGTTTTTATCATAGCATGTGCGCTTGTGTAAGACGGTGGCATGAGTATTTTTTCCCCGATTGTACGTTTGTATATCCTATTCTCTCTCTCTCTCTCTCTCTCTCTCCAGCTGCTTTTGGTAGAGGTTAGGGAATCAGGAATATGGAGGCTCGATGCGCGATGTGTGGAGAATCTGCCGCCCTGCATTGCGAAAGAGATGATGCCTTTCTTTGCTGGACATGTGACATGAGCGTGCACAGCCATAACTCTATTGTGGTTAGGCATATACGCTCGGTGCTATGCAGCACATGCAACGCTCCAACGCGGTTCCGGGCCTCTGGGGGAAGCCCCGTTCCTTTCACATGTGTGTGCGTAGAGTGTTCGCCCGGGGTTTGGGATGCTAACTTAGAGGATGTCAACGATGATGTAAGTGATAGAATGTCCAGTACATCATGCGCCCAGGCTGAAGAGAAACTTGCAATTGGTGCTCGACTCCAAATCGGACCCTTGAATTCTAAGGAATCACAGCAGGCCTCATCGTGTGCAGGATTAGGTGGCAATATGTACCCGCACGTCCGTAGAAGAATTGTGCGCCATACTTGCAGGCGGTACCGTAAAGCTCCGCGGCACACTTCCAGCGTTACCATAATATCCGTGGTTTATGATTCAATAGTTTACACACCTGCGGAAATTTTGAAAGGGTTATGATGATGAGCTGCTTAGTTCTTAGGTAGCACTGTTGAAACTCTTGCTGCTTTTTTTGCAGGGAAGTCCACTTCCATACCAGTGAAATCATGCATGGCTATTGTACTGGAAGAAACTCTTCCCCATACCATGTTTGGTCTCACTACGGTGGCTGCTATAAGCTTGTTGTATTCATAAGCATCAATGTGATAGGCAGCTTGAGGAGTAGGCAGTACTACATAGAAGGGGTAGTGATGGTAATCTAATCTAGCATTCTCAAATTTCTTTCTAGAGTACGATTGCCAGTTTTGTTTGTCGACAGGACATAGTCATAACCCTGAGGGTGATGAATTTTTACATGATATGGATCTAGCTTTGATGCTTTTGATAGTGTGTTGTCGCCTTCATAGTAAGCTTTGTGTACAGACTGAATTGAGAAATATGATCCATGTTAGGTCATACTTGATATGAACTTGATCTGGTTTAATGTTTGTGTATGTCGCGAGTATTTGAAGTGAAGCCTCTGAGATAGGATTTGCAACTGGTTTTTGGAGACAATGGTTTTAAGTGCTATATAGTAGTATCCATTGGCTGTGGGTTCCTTTCAAATGCACATACTTTGAAGTAACTCCATTCAGCATATGTTCAATTGGAAAGGATTCCTCTTGCATCATAAATGTTCTGTGTAACTAAGTGCATTCATGTTCCATTTTTTCAAATGTTTTGTAAAGAACCATCTGCATCTTGAGGTACATTCTACATATCAAATGACCACCCTTCTAAAGGAGTGCACACCTGCTACAGAGGACAGCTGCAGAAACTTCAACACATGTGTCCATCTTTTCAAAAGAGTGCAAGAAGCCTTGTGGAATCTGCTTGCTGGCAAATGGGTGGATGACACTTGACACCAACCATGTGGACATCTGCCAGCTGAAGGACAAAAGGGATGATGTCTACACACAGAGTTTCTCCCATGTTAGAAGGGTCACAAAAGAGATACAAGAGACGCGCCTAGACAATTGCAGACTCACACAACAGAATAATAGAGCCAGAGATAGTTGAATTATCATGGTAATGCTCGAACATCAGTTCAAACAGACTTCTTTATGGACAAATTCATTTTTCAGGAAAATCCATCTCTCATCTTCTGTGACAATTGGTGGGTATAAAGTTGCAGGGGAGTTATCCTTTGAAATGCTGCCAATTGAAAGAAAGAAACCGCCTGAAATTTTTATTTCTGGACGTAATCCCTCTATCTTCAAAATCTGCATCAAACAAACAACTAGTAAACAAGATTGTAATTAAACAGCTACCGAATGAGTAGATTGTAGTGGTAGCACCAACATGTCAAGAATTTCTGATGTAGTGAGGGCACCCAGCTAACAGATTGAAGACAGCTATGAAAGACCTAGAAGCTTGTGGAGGGTTTTATTGATAAGGTTTTGTACAAAGCACAGGCTTTGAAAGCACTCATTCATCAACCAACTGTGATATTGTCGACCACAGATTTAGAGTCAAATGGATATTAAAGGGATCTGGACAAAGTCTTGGACACCTGCATCCAGAACCTTAGCCCTGTTGAAAACATGGACTAAGAAATTTTGCAAAAACTTCCTAGCAGACTGACTGGTAGAGACCTGTGTGAAAAAACACTGTCATGGATACCCCAGACAAACAACAAATGGCTTCGATGAAGTGAATTACCTGTTGAAGACTTGCTTACAGGGATTTTCTGCTGGGCCTGCAACTGCAGTGGCACTATGGTCCACACCTTACCTTGACCCCCCGTTTTACGACCAAAAAAAACCCCCTATCTATATGTATGTCTAGGAACCAGATAAACAACTGCACAAAACACCCCGACAATGCTGCCAGCTGAAATTGCACTGCATGTATGCAACCAAATTTTACAACAGCACTTACAACAGCACTTCAGTCCAACAGGCAACATCTGTCCCCAAATGAAATTCAACAGAACAGCATTTGACATTAATCTCATACAAGTGAGGTTGATAATGAAAGGATATGTCATGTGATCAATATAATATACCTATATACAGTGCAAGCATCCTGAAAGACTTTGACCCCTCTTTCTATAGATCTTAAAGCAATGCATCAAACTTCAAAGCATTAATTGCAAGCAACTCTGCTGTAAGACACCAACCTTGTAGGGCATCTATCCTCCAGCATCCCACTAGATGTGCTTCAGAACTACACTCTCACCAGCTCCATTCCTCATTTTTCTTTCGAGTAGAGCAATTGTGCCTACAGGATTCCAAATTTGAGGTCAAAATGTAGAAACAAAGCTATCCCTCAGAAGAATCCTAGGTATTACCCAACCACAGGTTTAATCATGAGCTTCTTTCCATGGAGAATCTTTTTTCTTAGAGGAGACACACTTCCCTCCAGCTTGCTTTTCCCATGTCCATCATGGCCCATTCTCTTGTTTACTGTTTACATTCAGATTGTAGCTGCAAAATTTGATTGGAGAATTTCCATCTAAGAAACTCCTGAAACCTAAACTGGCATAGATGGAACTTGAACAGTTTCTTCATGTTTTCATGAAGCTCTAAATAAAACCCTTTCTCAAGGTTCTGCTGGTGGCATGGAATGTTCGTGCAATCAAGCCAACACCAATGCCAACGCCAAGACACATGCCCAGTCCAAGTCCCACACCCACTCTCACTCCTGTGTTGAACCATGTCATTTGTCCATCATCCCCATCCTCATATCCACCTCCTTCAAGACCATACCCTTGTCCTGCTGCAACTTTGTCAGTGAGGTCTCTGAATGAGCTGCTGTTGGTTCTCTGCAAGATGGAGAAGACAGCAACAACAACTAAAATTCCCTTTCAAACACAGTTCTCCACATGCATCTTTTCTGCAGGAGTTTTCTTAGGGTTGTAATTGCAGAAAGACACAGCATCTAGTTCAAAACCATCAATTCACTCCCTCTCGTGCCTGCTTCTCTCACATAACACAACACATGATGGGATCATTGAAAATTGGTTCTCTGCAAGATGGAGAAGACAACAACAACAAAATTCCCTTTCAAACATATTATTCCACATGCATGTTTTGTGCAGGAGTTTTCTTAGGGTTGTAAATTGCAGAAACACAATGTATCTAGGAAGAAACTTGAGCACTTCTCTCTTGCCTACTTTTTTTTCCCCACAAAAGCAACAGACACACACACAACTGCAAGACTTACCAGTGCAAGCTCGTCGATCATCATCAAGCTACCAAGCTTTCCAAGTTCTTCGGCTTCAGGAATGACATGCAGCGTATTAGTTTGCCGGTTGGATCTGCGTCGTGCGGCGGTTAGATGCACAGTTTGGCTTAGAATAACAGGGGTTCCCAAGTGTCGTCCCACCAGGCAAACTTCCATAGCTGGAAGAAGAGACGACGATAAAAAGGAACTGTAATCGTTTAATCGAGTCTTGGAGAAAACACATCCTGCTTGTCCTACAACGCAAGTGCAATCCAAGCTCCATGGACGACGTACTACTCCGATGCTCTTCACCAATGTGGTGCTCTTGCAACCACCACTGTCGTCTCCTTGTTGCTCGACCGGCGAGTTGGCTTCATCGGAAGATTGTTGTTGTTGTTCCAGTGTCCCTCCCACTAGCGCCTCGTCTTTGAAGAAGACTTGGAACGACAATGGGCCGCTGGTGCGAACATAGTCTGTGCTCAAGTAGGTTGCTTCCGCGGACTCCGGATCTACTCTGTCTCTCCTGAGAACAAGAACCGCTTCCTCGGATGGAGAAATCCTTCCGCCGTTCAGTTCTAAAGCTGTGCCGATATTCCGAGGGGGAAAGCGCAAGGACAAAGCCTCAGGTGCGACATCCTCACTGCAACAACAAGCGCTCACTCTGACATAAACGACTCTGACATCGAACCACGACGCGTGAGGTGTCGTAGCGGCGAACAAAAAAAGCGGATCAGCAGCAGCAGGAGGTATTGCGTCTCTTCTTCGGCTGCCGACGGTGGTGACCTCCTGGTCCTGGTCCTCTTCCTGGTCCTCTTCCTCTTGGTCCTCCTCCTCTTGGTCCTCCTCCTGCAACATCGTCACCTCCTCCCAGTCTGTTTCCATCATAATTTCAGGCAAATGAAAGGGATTCTGTGGCGACACAATGTGCTGAGCTGCTTCCCTCAAGGTCTCTGCACATTCCAAGTAACTTGGTGGTCGGAAGAAGCTGCTCCTCCTCACAGCACCACCACCATTCTCTGTCCCTCCTTTGCACATGACCAACTACAAAGTTCAACGACCACCACCACCCCCCAAAGGCGGAACCTTTGTTGTCAATCTCCCAAGAACGCTCTTTCCAGAATCGCCTTCTTCTTCTTCACTCCACCATTCCAGGCTCAAAAACCGCCCACTCCTCTCAACTGCAAACGCCCGTGCTGAATGATCAAAAACACACAGAAGAGAACAGATTTTCTGAAGAGGAATCGAGGAAAACTCCGGCGCTAAAATTCTGCCATCCAGAATACGGAAATCAAAGGCGCAAAAAACCCAAACTCCGAAATTGATCAAACAAGATTCTGGTACAGAGACTTGACGCTCAGATGCGTGAATTGTGAGGCCTATTGTAACACTGAATCTCTTCCCTATAAGAGAGTGCCGCGCTCAGGAGCTGGGGTCAAGGGTGCCTGGTTCGTGAGCCCTTTCTACACTCGACCATGGCCTGTGGGCCAGAGGCCGTGCCTCCTTGCTCGTGGGTCCTTTCTACACACGCCCATGGCCTGTGTGGGCCAGAGGAGGCCATGGGCGGGCCTCCCAAATGCCATTCATTCCTTTGCTGCAGTCACAAAGACTAATAATGCAAGTGGGTACCACCCACTTGTCTTTTTTGTGAGTATTTTGGGTATTTCTCTATCCTTAGAGGTAGAGAAATTTCTATGGGTATAAGAGTTGTATACATAAATACATTGCATTTGTACATACATACAGACATGTGTAAGTGTAATTAGGTATGGGTTTCCATACCAAAATCATCCAGTTGAGTTCAATGCTAGTGTACTATGAATCTTGTGAAGCAAAATAGTGGTGACTAGGGTTTAGGGTTTACGGCTAATGGTGGAGTTTCTTGGACATCTTGCATGACAATGTGCCACCGTTTTGCAAAGTGACAAGTGGGCACCAATTCCATAACATGCCACCAACCCAAGTTCGAACAAAAATTTGCATCAATTGGAAAAATGGTGACAAATCCCTACAGAATTTTAGGAATCTTGACATTTGCTAGCAAAATTTTGCCAAATAGCTCCTCTTTTTTGTTAACATCATCTCCAAAGAAATCATTAGAAAAAATCAAATTAGATCCCCTAAATTTCACCCTATGAGTTGATGGAGGGAAAAAAAGCAATCGCACTCTTCTCCTTGTTTCATTATTTGCCTTATCACCCTTTTATTGCCTAAGTATTTCCCTTGTTGCTTCAATATCTATAGATGGTTAGGCTTACTTTGTTAGCATTTAATTTAAGGACTGCTTTCATTTTTTGATGAGTGTTGTCAATTTTTTTGTACTTACAGAGTTTGTCATTTGTTTGAAGAGGCTAATTTGGCAACGAGAGAGCTTCTCTTATTTCCTGTTTTGTTTTTCTGTTTTAATGGCAAGTGCGGAAAGGTTTTTGACATCCTTTCAGCAATCTCTCTTGCTTCTTCAACAAGGAGGAAATTCTCAAAATCATAAGCTCTCTCAGTGCCAAAGAGGAATCATGCACAAATGGTTTGTGTGAAGCTCTTTCATTGTCAAAGAGGAATTTTGTGATGATCATGAAGCTCTCTTGTTGCAGTGACCATGGAGTTTTTTTGTTCTTTTCATCCTTTGTTTGAGGTTTTCACTCATTGTTGGGGGATTTTTAAGTATGACCACAAAATAGGCATGAGAAAATATAAAATAAAGTATAAACACCCATCCAAATGTGACAGGATTTGAAGGATAACTATAATGCTATCAAAGAAGCACACCCCTAGTTTGATCAAGTTTGAATGGAGTTACATTCTCTTGTAACACAGAGTTCATCACCTAATGACAATGCAGCTGTCATAAACTTCAAACTAAAACCTTCCCTTGTTGGACCTGGAACTTTTCATCTAGGTGCATACACTTGGATGGAACATGCCCATTCATCATATGCACAATTAGTACTCCACATGTCACTCACATATTCGGGTCCAATTCAAGCAAATTTTTTAAACCTACACCAATGCATAATCTTTTCCCTATGGGCAGAGCCAATCAAAGAGACTCATTGCCAAAATAATTCTGAACTTGAAAAGGCACCCTCCAATTTATCATTGATTCATCAGCAAAGTTGAATAATGAGTAAGGTACCAACCACTTGAACTTTGATCTCATACATAAAGAAGAACAAAAAAGGAATTCTTGGTACAAGGAAGAAAACAAATAAAGCACCTATGAAAACCAGTACACACTAGGTATCTCTCCAAAAGTTTAAAAAAAAGGAGCGTGGGGCCGGAAGCCAACAACCTTCAGACCCATACATGTAATCAATTGGCTTTCTATCCTTACTGTGCCAAGGAAAGCTTCCCTTGCTTACACAGCACCCACAAAGCTCTCTCTTTCGTAGCTTAGTTCTCACATTGTACCTTTCTCCTTATCCTCTCAGCTCGGAGTGAAACAATGATTTGATCAAACACTCCCTGTCTGACTGCATTTTCGATGTATAGGGGAAGGGTCTAGGTTTAGAGCCTTCTGGATTTGAGATCCCCTCAGGCTGGTAGGTCGAAAATTTGGAAGGGTCTAAACCTAGACCCTTCCCCTAGTAAAGCACAGCAAGAAGATTTTTTTTTTTAAAAATTGATTTACCCTTTTAAATGACAGTGTGGTGGGTAACTTCCAAATTGTCGAAGTTCCCCCTTGAGAACGAATAACTTTCACTTGTTGAAAGTTTTTCCTCCAAATTGTCCATTTAACAGGTTTTCTTAGGGTAGGTGAGGGACCAAAAACTACAAAGAGAAAAAAGTTACATTACTTTATGTTACCTATTGTGGTTTTACCCTCTAGGAAGAAGTATAACTAATTAGCCCAGGACCAAAATGGGAACAAACAGCCCATGAAACAAATCAACATACATCAAGGAAGGCTCAAAACACTTTGAAGAAGAAGGGGGAGGGTTTGAGAATTTTTCTAGATTTTGTTGTTCCCAATATATTTTCAAAATGTCCCCAATGAAGCTCCCAATTTGTTCCCCATGCAGTTCCCAACAGCACCAGACTTTTATCCCATAATCCTCCACCCAAAATTCTCTTGTATAAACATATATAGCTAGACCAAAGGGAAAGACCAAAAGGGAGAGGCCACATAATTTTCTAGTTTGAGAGTGTTCATAGTGTGCATGTTTTTTTTTTTTTTTTGGGTGATGGGTCCATCAAAGTGGGTCAAAAAATAGGCCCATCACCAAAAAGGAAATAAAAGGTCAATTTGCATGCATCCCCCACAACTAATTCAACAATAGGTTACCCAAACTCTTGTACTTCGTTGCATGAAGAGCCTGGGAAGTCTGGATAAGCTTTTCCTTTTAGGTCAAGACTCAAGAGAGGACCATAGGATCCCTCTGTAGACCTGGAGTCGCTGCTAATCTCTGTCTTTTGTTGGTATTTTGTGGTGGCCTAATGTGACTCAGCATATGGTTCTAGTGAGTTCCACTTCTTGAAAAGCTATTCTTTCCTACGAAACTATTGGGCTAGATGATCATCAACTGCACTTGCAGCCCTTTCCAGTACAGATGAGATCTTTTCTTATTGTGAGTCAGCACTGATGAAGCAGCTCCTTCCTTTTAAGGTACTGTTTGCAAATTGCACCTGTACATAAATTTTCCCTAAGTCTCTATCCATGAAGAATGGATGAATTTTTTGGGTTCAATTTGAATATTCAACATGGAAATGCAGGTATGTTTTGAATGATGAATGGATGAAATATTTTTTGGTTTTCATTAATTATTCAAGATCACAATGCAGGTGTGCTTTGAATGGAGAATGGATGAAATTGCTTTGTTTCACCTTTTGAAAATATATTCTTGATGATTATGCAATTTTGTGTGAAGTGAGGAAGAAGAATGGATTAAATTGTTGTTCACTTTTCTCTATGGCAATTTTGGCACCCTTTTGCAACTAGTTGGCACAATTGTCACATAGTTGCCATTGACAATTCACAATTGTTCTTTTTTTTCAACTACAAACAAACAAAAGTCAATAGGAAAAAGTGGCACTAGCTATACTATAGTTGTAACTAGTGTTGGGCAATTCTCATTGCGTTACTCGATTTTCAATCACATTGAGAATCAATTGTTTTGAATTGATTGTTTTCATTTTGGGTGAAAATTGGGTTGAAATTTGGTTTTAAGGTATCTCACCCATGTGAAAATCGACTAGGATAACGTTAATCGGAAATTTTTAAAAAAAAGAAAAACTAAATGGGTTTTGCATGAAAACCCAAATCCAATTCTCAAGGTCTAGGAGGAAAATGGGTAGGTTGGAATTAGGTTTAGGGTTTAAAGTTGTAAGGTTTAGGTTTAAAGTAGTTTCTCCGCTAGGGGAAACTACAAATGGAAAGGGATATAAAATTCAAGAAGCTTTCTAGCCTTTTATATATATATATTGCATTGTGTTTTGTTTCCTATTGTTTGGTTTTGCATTTGTTTTTCATCTTGCTTTCGTTGTTATTTGTTTCTCACCTTACATTGTTGGTACTTGTTTCTCACCTTGCATTGTTAGTACTTGTTTCTCGCCTTGCATCACTTTTCACATTATGTTGTACTATTAGTTTTTCGCCTAGTGTTCCTACTACTCGTTCCTCACTTTGCATTGCTATTGTTCGATGCCTACCTTACATTGTTGTTGTTTGATACTCGCCTTGCTTTATTGTTGTTAGCTGCTCATTTTTAAAAAATATAAAAAAAAAATGGAAGTTCTAAAATCCAACTTGTGAAAACTAAACATGAAGACTAGCTATTCTTAACTTGTTGAAAATCACCAAGCTTAAATTTATTTATTTTTTCCCTTGAAAAAAATCTAATACCAAGGATGGTTCTTATAAGCCCCCTATTTTATTTTTTAAAGTAAGAATTGAAGTAGTTATCACACATGGCCTTAAAAAACCAAAATCAACAATTATATCATAGTAGTGAAAATTGCCCAACATTGGTTGTAACCCATTTTCAATTGGTAGTTGGTTTGCCAACAAAGTAGTCCAACATGGACTATCATCAATTCTTGGTCCAATCATTAATCCATTTATATCATATTTATTCAAGGCTTGATGTTCACATTTGATGAATGGAATTCATTCATGTTGTTTAATTGAATTGTTTTTCCCAACCTTTGGGCTTAAAGTTTGATTTCAACTATCCCTTATGATCATTAGAAAACAACCATGTTAGATCATGTCCCCAAGTGCAACTGTAATCTATGGTTGTGACTAACCTAGATTTGACAATAAAAATCAATTAGATTGTGATTAAATTACAACTAGATTATAATTGGATTATAAATTGTTTACAACTATTTAAAATTAGATGCCAACTAAAGTTAATTGTAATGGTAATGAAATAAAATGAAGATGGAAATTCTTAGTAATAAGTTAGGTGAGCAAATGATATATAAAATTGTGAACAAATGACCCACAATCAAAGTAAAATTCCATTAGGAATACCAATTCATAATTCAAATACATGGAACATAAGAACATCATGTTTTTAAAGGTATTGAGTGCAAGGTAATACAAAACAATTTTCACAATGAAACAATTTTTGCAAACATGGAACATTAGATTTATTTGAATGAGGCATGTGTAGCTTACATTTGGAGTGTGTCACACACCATTCCTAGAAAAGCAATATAAGTAATTTGTTCCCACAAAGTTGTATTCCTTGTTACACCCCCTTGATGTTTTCAAAGTGGATCATCATTACAGTTGGTGACAAACAATACAATGTTTGCATTGATCACCTTTGCAACTATCATAAAATAGAAACTTGATTCAATCGTTTAACTAACCTTTGATTAACCATGTATCAACCTTTGAGAGTCTAATTTTGTCCATGTTGCCACAAACCCATGTTTTTATTCAAATCCAAAAATGTAATGATATCACTTTTGTTCTGATATCATCTTAATAGGTGCACCACATCAAACCATCAAACTACATCAACACTCTTCTTACATATTTATGAAAATTTTCTAATTTGTTTAAGACATTATGTTTTAGCACTTTGTTAACTTTAGTCATTTAACCTTTTCAAGTGTGTTGGGCTAAGATCTTCAATGCTATGTCACCCATCTATACACCAAAAACATTGTTCCCTTTGCGTAGTGCCCCACAAGTGGGTTTGTTAGCCATTATTGGCATGGGGGTAAACTACATCCATGACAATCTAATATTTACATTGGTTGAAGCATGAATTGAAAAAAATTCAAGTAATCTTGTGCAAGTTGGTTGTTCATGTCATTGGCAAGGTCTAACATAACTTAGACTTGCCCTTAGGTCTAACATCCATCCCAATTACATCATTGTAATGTTGATCTTTGTAAAGTGCCTTATGTTTAGATTCTTGTGGCAAACAACAAAACCTTAATTTAGATTACTAACATGCTTATGAAAACAAATGCAAAATTGAATTTTGAAAATAATGCACACATTATTAATAGTGAATTTTTAAAGCTTAAAAGGATATGGATTGGTTACTTACGTAGATTATCAAAAAAGTGAAGGATTCATGTTGAATCCCAAGTGTTCACAACATAGAATGTCCATAAACTCATGTACAAGGGCAATTGTTTTGCACGTCAAGTTCAAATGCCTAAGTGATAAATTTGAATACACATATATTAAAAAGGGACTTAAATTATATACATTGAATATTATAATCGGTGAGGAAAATAGTTTATATATAAAAGGCATCATGAAACTTTGTTTCGAATGTACTGAATAGAACCAAGTTCCATTTGTGGTTAATTCACTTCCTTGGAACCTATTGTAAACCTTGGTGTACTCACCAACATGGTCTCCTCCAAATCCCTTGTTACCTCATCCAAATCCTTCATTACGACCTCTGGCCATGGTGGGGAGCTTGGATCTTTCACCTCACATGTGATAATATTATTTACCAACATGAACTAGTCCATCTTTCTATTGTAAATAAGTACTAGTGATTCATATGGATCATCCTTTGAGTTGGAAGTATTCTTTGGCCATTTTTTTTGTTGTAAGATTAATTTGTTTATTTTGTAATTTGCCTAAAATTTGAATAGGTAGTCACATTGTTGGTGAAATTGTGTTTTAAAATTTTGGTTTGTTGGGTGCATTGACCATGGATTGTATATAAGAGGTGGTCATAAGTTGTTCAAAAAATATGGGCAAAACATTTTTATTATCATCCCATATATATCTTGTAATCCTACAAGTGATCAGAAAATGCCTAGTACCCAACCTCTGCTTGGAACTCTAAATTTACACTTTTTAGTTTTAGTTTTTTACAAATGGGTACTATTGTGCAATTCCAAATCTCATGGTATTTGGCAAAAGTGTTGTGGATATGGATTTAATAACATGGTGCAAATGAACAATTGAACTCCAACCTGGGTTATTTTAATTATACCCTTGAAGCTCACCAAAAAAAAAACTAATTTGATGTTTAAAATAATCCATAGCCGTAAACATTTCCATACATAGTGAAATTTTTATAGGTGTTTAATCAATTTGTGCATTTTTTATTACCATGAAAGCTATTGAATTCGTATGGGATTGGCAACCTTAAAACATTTACAAATGGTTAAACAACTCCAAAGGCCAAAACAACTATAAATGTTTCTTCAACCAAAAAATATGTTTGCAATTCGTGTCTTGCATCATATGGGTAATTACGTAATTGTATGTGTTCAATATATATTTAACATCAAATGTTGTCCATATAAAAAGGTCTTCATTTATAATAACCCAAGAACTATAAGACGATTAAATCTTTTTTAATTTGATGGGTTTAATTCCACTATGCTTTATACTTTAACTTGGATGTTAATTATCCAAATCATAATGTCTTTTTCATTTTCATATTTTTGGTCTAAACCATTTGATTGCCCTTATAGGTTTGATGCTGGCTTATGCCATTTTTGTTTGGGATCCTTGTTTACATGCCATGTGTCCAATTTATGGCCTCAAGTTAATAAAATTTTTATATTTCATTGCATTCTGGACCTTGGAGCCTTGTACCAGGTTCCATTCATTGTCATTGTTTTTTAAATTTTGATCAAAATATGAAACCTTTAATACATTTGCCACATTTCACATGATTTTAAAATGACAATAGATTTGTAAAATAGGAGATTACACACATTGGAGTCATTTAAATTGTTACAAATTGGACACATTGAATGCCACATGGATTTGTTGATGACATGCACAAATATTCTTGCATGTGTCAAAGTATATTCTTCCACATCAACAAGATTTGTCAGAAAAACAAACCTTCTAACTTGGATGGAATATATTAAGAATAGTTTTTGTGCTCGCAATCACATGTTGACGAAATAACATCCATGTAGTAGGAAATTCAAGTCCCAATTCTTGGGTAAAAAGTTGGAAACCTAGCTACTATTTTCCAATGTTAAGAGATAACCACATACTATTTAGCCTGCCATTGAATTGAGGAATTCCAATAGACATGCTAGGTATGTAGTTAAAATCTTTAATGGGCTTGTAAAGAAACATCAAATTCAATGGAGACATGAAAATACAACTCTTAACTTGAACTTTTGGAATTGCAAATGAAATGTCATCTTCATTTACATATCTAACCAAGGGTTTTGCACAATCAAAAGATCCCCATGGACTAAACAAATAAACTAAAAATATGTTAATACCTTCATGTGGATTATAAAATTTAATTTGTAATCATTATTCTTCAAAACTCAATTAAACTTGCAGCTTCAAATGAATCCTCACACTAGTAGAAATCCCTTGATTTACGACTGGTGTTTACAACTAATTTTTAGTCGAAAGCGACATTTTATAATTATTTTGCTGTTAGTCGCATAAGACAAGTCGCAAACGACAAATAGTCACAAAAACCAACTACATTAGCATGACGTCATCAAATGGTGGATGGAGTCTAAATGTAGTATATACGGTTTCATCCAATGATTTCCTAATCGTGTGGGTAAGGAGTGGCCATGTTTTTTCCGATTAACTAATGGGTTGTTGCCACATGGCATGGTTTCTAATATTTGGGAAACCAGATTGTGATCTTGAATTTTCTAAATCAAATGGCCCAGAATGGGCCATGTCTGTTGTGTTTGGCTGATCGAAATGTGCCACGTGTCTCAATATGAGCATTTTCAGAGTTTGAATCGCCATGTGTCACATGGTCCCACTATTAGGGTTAAGTTTAGGGTTAGGGTCCCACTATTAGGGTTAGGGTCAAGGTTAGGGTCCCACTATTAAGGTTAGGGTTAAGGTTAGGGTGCCACTATTAGGGTTAGGGTTAGGTTATATAGGTAGGTTTAAAATAATCCAAATTTATTTTTAGGTTTAACCATTTCATAAGGGTCAAGATTTTTTCATTCACTCATCCCCAATGGCACTTAATATTTGGTGAAAACATAGCTATTACTCATAATTATATGCTGAGCCAAATAGAATTTGAAGCCAAAGGATATGGGTTAAAACATTCCATTGCAAACCTCATGAATCAACCTAGTTGCACATTACATGCAACTATTGTATTAGATTATACCAGCTAGGCCAGGGCTCTATTGCATTTGGTGTCCAAAGAAAACTTGAAGCCCTCTTCTTGGCGCATCTAACAAACTAAGAATCATTGAAAATAGATTGGAAATGAGAAAGTTATGGCCCCCCAAAGTAAAGGGGGTCAAAAACTCCCAAAAAAAACTATTGAACACTACAAAGGCCGATTCTTAAACATCCAAAAAATTCATTTTATGTTGTTTTTTTGCTATTTGAGTTCCAATTTGATTTTTAGGACTTCAGGTGGCGTTCCTATAGCACTTTAAATCGTTTAAAATGAAGAAGAAATAAGAAAGTTATGAGGTTTGAAAGTAGGAGGGGTTTAAAGAAAAAACAAAAAACAAAAACGTTTTGTAACTTGGAAAGTTTATTTTTCTTCTTGTTAGTCTTTCATTACTCCTTTTCTTTTGCACTTCAAAGATAATTATAGGATATTTTAAATAATTTTTATTATTTAATGAAAATATTATTTTAATAATATTATCTAGCTTAAATTAATAATGAACTTAGGATGTTTATATACTTGTAGGTTATAAGTGTAGCCTATTAAAATTAAAATTTTAAAATAAATAATAAAATTTAAGTATATAATACCTATTGAGTATATATACATATAATTGATTATCATTATAATTAAAATAAAATTTTAATTAATAATTACGATTATTTATAATGGAATTTAATATTATCATATTAATTGATTTTGAAAAAAATTTAAACCAAATTTATATTTTCTGAAAAAATATTCCAAAATAAAATAAAACATATTTAAACTATGGTTTAATTTAATTTAATTTAATTTAGCCTAACTTAATTTAATCATTGCTAATTTTAGCCTAATTTAGTTTAGCCATACATATTTTAACCTAATTAAATTGAGCCATATTTAATTTATCCTAATTTAATGTAGCTTAATTTAGTTTAACCATAAATATTATAGCCTAAATGAATTTAACCATAATTAATTTGGCCTAATTTAATTTAACCATATTTATTTTACCTAATTTAATTTAGCTTAATTTATTTTAGCCATAATATTCTAACTTAATTTAACCATAATTAATTTGGCTTAATTTAATTTAACCCAACCTGATTCAACGATAATTAGTTTGGCCTAATTTAATTTAACTTAATTTAATTTAGCCATAATCATTTAAGCCTAATAAATTTAACCATGTTTCATTTTATCTTTATTTAATTTAGCCATAATTACTTTAGCCTAACTTAATTTAGCCATAATTACTTTAGCCTAACTTAATTTAGCCATAATTACTTTAGCCTAACTTAATTTAGCCATAATTACTTTAGCCTAACTTAATTTAACTATGGTTAGTTTAGCCTAATTTAATTTAGTTTAATTTATTTTAGCCATTATTAGTTTAATTTGTTTAATTTAGCCATGGTTAATTTAACTTGATTTAATTTAGCTTAATTTAAATTAGCCATAATTAGTTTAGCCTAACTTAATTAACCATGGTTAGTTTAATTTTTTTGTTTATTTAGCATACGTTAGTTTAACCATGGTTATTGGAACCTAGGTTAGTTTAGGCTAGCTTAAGTTAGCATGGGGTTAACTTAATACTAAAGGTACATAACATTATTGTATATAACTTATTTAAATATATTTAAGTATGTATAAGTTTAGGCCATTATTTTTATGACATGTCCATGTTGTATAGATTTAGTTGCATGTTAGTTGCACGCATAACCGTATGGCCCAAAAATTATAAAATAACAAATTTGTAGTTGCAAATATGACCAAAGTAGTTGTAAACGACAATTAGTTGCATGCTAGTTGCATAGTGACTGGTTGCAAATGACAAGATTTCTAGTAGTGTCAATGCTTAACGTGGGTAATTTAGTATGGAGTATAATCACACACATATTTTTCAAGCCTAAATTAAAAATTGATGCATGAAGCATTTCACATCTATCATTACACAACATATGTGATATATATAAAAGTGCACCACTATTGTTCCGAAACTCATCAAACCCAAGTTGTTTAATAAGGTCCAAGTTTTTAATTTCACCTACATTTAAAGTAGTTAACACATTATTCAATTTGTTTTTGGTGCAATGGAATCATTAATGCAAATTGAGTTTATCTAAAAATAATTTACAAAAGGGTTTATAGATGAATTGTTACAAACACCCTCTTGTTGGGAAGGTTTTGAGATGACTTGAATCTTTCATGAAAAAACCCCCAAAAGAATTCTTTTAAATGCCATATCACCAAGAAATTTGGATGGCAAACTTGTGCATGTGGTTACAAATGCAAAGTTGGAAACAACCAAACAAAATTGGAAACAATTCAGGGCAAATTCAAAAAGCAAGGGGTCATTGACATAACTTGAAATTTCAACCTTAAGTTCCATTTACAAAATTGGGTAAACCTTTGAAATTTAGCCCAATCACAAGTTTGAAGTTTCACAAAACAAACTTTTCATCAAGAGACAAGTAGTTGCACATTCAAACACATCATGTTGACCATATGCCTAAAATATTTAGTCTAAAGATATGAACATTTCCTAAGGTGAAAGTGGCCACTTTAAATTCCAATAAGTACTTGTCCTTATATTTTGAATAAACAAACTTACCAAAATGAATTTAAAATTGAACAAGTAGATTGTCTACCATAGTTTAACATTTTGCCCTAAATAATGAATGCACCAAAAGAAACAAAAACAAGAAGTGTGAAAATGAAATTAAATGAAAAGTTACATGATCTAAACTAATGAACAATATTTACTAGATCTAATTATTGTTCATTTAAAAATTGTTAATTCAATGTAGATTTCTGCCACCAATCAACCATTTAAAAAGTCTTGTGCACCATTTTTCAAACATTTTCAACTACACAATTGGGTTAATCACTCCAATTAGGGATTTTTTCTTGTTTTGGCAATATATGTTATATATTTATAAAGATTTTATAAAGGTGCAATTCTAGTTATTTTGAATATTTCATTTGGTATATTTGTAACATATAAATTATTGATTTAAAATTATTTTTCTAATTGGGATTTATATTAATTATGTGGTTAACTACCAAAACATAATGGAAATTGAATGATATTACAAAAATTCTGAAATTTGGTAATTAAAGTTCCAAAAAAATAATAATTCTAGCCATTTTCTAAAACCATTGTCATTTGAGATACATAAGGGAAAGAAAGGAAAAGAAAAGAAATGTACTTTCCAAGTCAATGAGTTGCAAGTACAATGTAGTGATAGATGAGAAGTAAACAAATTGCACAAGTCATGTGTTATGCTAAAACATTATTTATCAATAGAGGTCACAACAATGATTATTTGTAAATTAAAAACAAACAAATGAAAGAAAATTATAGGCCACCATATCCAACATCCCCATGGGTTTTGGAAAAAATAATCTCCAAGCATGCTAAACATTGGAAAAAATGATAAATTTACATATCACCAAACTAAAAAAAGAAGTTGGAAAAACACTTGGGCATTGCCATTGCCTACTACAAAAGAATAACCATGTGGCAAACTATCCACAATTCCTTTCTTGCTGGGGCACTCATCAAATGTAACAACAATATGTTCACACTTGAACTGAAGTTTAAGTTGATTTTTTTTGGTGCAGAAGTTGTTGCATCACTAGGAAGCATGTCTTTATTTATTTATTTGTAGGTCCACTTGCTTAAGAAATTCCTAATGAAAGACATCACATGAAGATTGGCACTAAATGGATGGAAAGAGTTAAGGCACTTTAAATGCACTAAAATTAAGGGAACATGTTGTGTTGACTCTTATTATACCTTCTACATTCAAAGTTGAAATAGGTGACAATGTAAAACACTACTATCAAGTTTTATAGGACAGTCCTAATCATATTTTACCTTGAGGAATTCCATGCCTTGGAACTATCCATACATCAAGAAAAAAAACCCCCACATTAAATCCATAATCATCATGATAACCAATTCTTTTACACAATTGGATTTTTTTAAAGCTCATTGACAAGTTTCATAAGTACTATTAAACTCCACATCACAAACTTCCCTAGCCAAAATTTCAATACATTTTAATAAACCATTAGATTGATGTTATTTATCAAGTGTTTTTCAGATCATTATTGTGTATTTTTCATCTTTATTATTCTTCCATTAAAAAAATGCTTGTTGAAAATATATGAATATGATGAATAATGGTTTTGACTTATCAATTCCCCAATTATGATGACTAGAGGAACAATGGTTTGTAATTTTATCATAATTTTCATTAATCCATTGCATCTTGACATATTGATTGCCAAAAGTTTCATGTGATTCCAAGTTTTTATAGTTCTTCCATAATAATAGTATTTGATATTAACATCTTATCCAATTTGCAAAATTTATGATACAATTATGTCATTATTTTAATGTTCTAAGAATAATAGTTTGTAATTTTAATATCAAGGTTTTTATTAATCAAATGCATATTAACATCCTTATTGCAAAAAAATTCACATGATTCCAACTTTTAAATGTATTTTTTTCATAATGTTAACTTAATAACATTTTGAAAGAGATGATTACACATAACAAGGCCTTTCAACTACTTCATTGAATGATGGCATTTTTCTATTGAAAAAAACTCAATTCATTTTTTCCTTGTTTCTTTTGTTTTTTGAAGATACCCATTTGAAGATATGAAATAAAATTTGGATAAATTTTGACATCCATACCCATCTTGTTGATCATCTTTTGTTCTATCATCCGCAAAATGTCATGGAGGAATACAAACCTAGTAGAATTCACATTGTGATGGTCCCATTCACATAAAAATAACCATGTGTGTGTTCCATTTCCACAAGTACACCATGACAACCACCTGTGGTAGATATTACAAACATCCTTAGCATCATCACTTTTGAAAAACCACAACTTTGCAATCTAAAACATAATTTTGAACTTGACACAATTTTTCTTGTGGCTATAAGTTTTACCATTATTTCTAATCAACAGTCATCTTTTTCATATGCACTTCTTTGATGAATACAAACAATGAAGATAGGATGTAGTTCCACATGTTGAAAACAACTTATTGATTGCTAAGCATGGGGGTGAAGAATGTGAATATGATCCTATTATTGCTTTCCTTGATATTCATTTGCATTAAACATTTGTAAAATGGGAATGATAATCCACACTTTGTTTATGAAGGGACATTTGTAATAAACATTTTGTAATAATAAGTCATTGACAAAAAGACTTTCCATTGCTATCCATGCTAGTACCAATAATGTATCTTTCGAAACCAAAAGATTGGTCGAAACAATGTTTTATTTGGGATTTGGGTTCTTCACAATGGGAAGGGCCAAAGATTCTAGCCACCTCTAACTAAATGTACCAGTGTGCTCATCATAGCTAGACTTTTGGGCCCCAATTCAAGGTGTGCCGGTGGAATTGCACCCCAAAGACTTTCATGTTAATGTCTCTCCTTGCTTTGCATTTTAATTCTTGTGGGCACATGGTTTTGTTGAGGAATTCCAACCTAACTAAGTTATTGATGAACTATTAATTCTTGGCATAAATAAATATAAGAGTTTAAAAATGTATAGGGTGAATCATATTTTTGGCCACCAACTCTTTTCTGACATGGATTCAAATAACTCCAATGAAATCTAAAGGATTCACAAGTTTGATTTCCCCATTGATTAAGTTAATTCTACATACATTGGAATTCATATTGCATTACATATTTGTTGTTTTGTATTATGTTACATTAATTTGTATCCCAAAATGGCATAATTCCCATGAAATGATTTTCAAAGAAATCCACTTGGCAACAACCTCCACCAACACATCATGAAAAATGGGATGTAAATGCATTAAAAATATATATTGTGAAAATTTGTTCATCATTTTGACCCCAAACCCTAGTACATAAAATTTGACAAAATATTGCCAAAAAAATATTGAAGTTTGAATCGAGGTGGAATCTAATGTGATTATTGGATTTATTTATTATTTTTCATAATTAAATTATTTTTGACTTAAATTAGGAATTTTAGGGGATGTCATCCAAAAATTATCCAAACTTTTTTTAATGTTTAAGGTTAATGTTTAGGGTACTTTAAGGTTTTATAGGCTTTAAACTTAAGTTCATTAGGTTTTAATTTTAAGGTTTAAACTTTAGGTTTTGAGATGTGTAGCAATTTTAGGGGTTACGATTTTAGAGGTTTAAGATTAATGGGTTTTTGAAAAAGGTTTTAGAGGTTTAAAGGTTTAGGGGTGAGGCGTTTATAGTTTTAAATAACTTTGAAAGGCTTAGGGTTTAAGGTTTTAAGGTTTTAAGTTTAAGATGTTTCAGGTCTAAATGTTTAAGCATAACATTGAAGATTTTGAGTTTAGATATTTAAAGTACAACATTGAAGGTTTGAGTTTTTGAATTTGAACTTTGTACCTTTTTCATTTGACCTACATCATTGAAATGTATTTTATTTTAATATTTAGTATTAAAACTTAATCTTTGGAAATTAAATCAAAACATTGAAATATTTTACTAAAATATTCTTGAAAATTAATAGTCGTGATTGAAACAAGTATTAGGGGACAATTTAATATGATAACATAGACTAGTTGTTAGAAACAAGTTTAATCAACATTTTCAAATTGGATAATGGTGACACTTGTCCACTAATTGTGAAAATCAATTGATAAATATTACACAACAAAGCTATAATAATTGCATTATCTAATTATATACCTTAAACACCATATCATAAACCCTACACATTTAACCCTAAAACTTAAACTTTATACCAACATGTATTAAACCCTAAGTAGTAAACTTTAAACTAAGTTAGTCTATTATTATATTTAGACAGAATAGACTTCCAATTTTTTATTAATCTCCTAAGTTCATGATTGTCATTGAATGTGCTAGTCTTCATAGAAGGATTGAAAGCTGACTTGTTTGAGTGTGTTTGGAAGCACAAACTATATGCAACCAACACCATCATGATATAACTATATATATCAACACAAACTATACGCAACCAACACCATTATGATATGTGAAAATCTTGTGGAATGTTTGTGCTTCCAAACACACTCAAACTTGTGTTTGGAAGCACAAACATTCCACAAGATTTTCACATACATATAATGCCATTTGCACCTATATTTGTAACAATTATAACTAAACATTGTGGTTTGAAAGCATCAACATTTTAGAAAATTATCATATAGAGCTACATTTTAAATTACATATACTTAGTAATTTTATAAAACCTTTTGCAAGTCAATGCATGTAACATGTGAAAGCTAGTGTGTAGAATTAAAAATCAAAACTAGTTGGTTGATCTTATAATAAAATATGATGTTTTCATTTTTTGTACAAATATGAAAAGTGAATAGGTTTGTGCAATTGATTTTTTTGCATTCAATTTGATAGCTTGCGAATGCCATGATGTGCCTTAAACCATTTTTAATATATTGTAATAGTTGTTTGAGAGATTTCTAATGTAACAAAATGGCAAGATTAGCATGGAAGTGACAATGTGATGAGGATTAAAATAATTCAAGCACATGAAAGTGTGTTAATAAGGGCAAGAAGATTGGGTCACTCAAAATAAACATTGAAAATTAATGGAAAGTTTGTTCAAAATAGCTTTAAATGAACTAAAACTAAGGGAACATATTGTGTTCACCCTCATTACTTGTTTTACATTCAAAGTTCAAGTAGTTGACAATGTAAAAAATTGAAAAATATCTTGTAAGCAAAAAGCTTTATGGGATGGTCTAATCATGTTTTTCCCTCAACAATTTTATGAACCTACCTACTCAAAAAATGTAGGAATCCAAGTCCAAAACATAAAAACACTAACATAAACACCATGTACCACAGAAAGTTGCATAAGCACAAAAAAACCTTCAAAGCATAAACACACCATGCATCAATGTTTTGGAATTTCAAATCACCAAAGAAGGATTTGAGATCACAAAACTTTGGTTTTTATATTCAATCCACAAATTCGTTTAAATTTGTTCACACTAGAATTAGTTCACAATTAAAATACATATTAAACTAGATTAATAACATAATTAATGTCACAAATGACATAATTGGCATCATTATTAACATCATCACCAACATCATAGTTTTAATTAACTACTAGTTCATTTTTAGTTCACTCTTAATTATATTTAGTTTATTTTCAGTCTATTCATGGGTCACATGGGTAGACATGGGCCACACATGGGGACAAAGTTTCTATGGAGATTTCCTTGTATTAAATCCCTAAAGGGTATAAATAGACGTAGGACCTTTAATTTTTTAAAATTTGTTTAACACTATTTTTTGGTACTTTTTTTATCATAGCATTGTTCTTTTTTTTTTGTTTTGTGATTTAAATTTGGAACTAGGCTTGATTTTGTTTTCATCTTGGGTTAGGAAATCCTTTAGATTTGATTGTTTTTGTGCCCAATACAATTAAACTAGATTAAACATAATTAATTTAGACTTAATTATGTAGGTAATCATAACCACCTAACAACTTCCACTAACACATGTCCAAGTATTTTGATTAATCACTAAATCTAATTCGTGGGATTTGAAGATTTTATAGCCATTGACCTAGTTTTGTGTAAAATTACAATGTAATTTGGTAGTATTAACCAAAATATATTGAAAGGATAATTTAGGTTTTCTTTACAAAAAAAATCAGTTTTGAACCAAATACCATAGTGTGCACAAAAGTGGTTGATGCATATTAATTTTAATTGTGTGGCGATAATAATTTGTCGATGTGGTGCCACTCAAATGGTTTTTCATTTTGTAATGTTAGGTTTTTTTAAAAACATTTTAACTTATGAGGAATAGACAAAGAATTGATACTCTTTGTGAGATAAAAGAAATGATTGCATTTGATTGTTCAATCATTTAAAGGATTCACCCCATTGTGGTGGCAATGAAAAAAAAAGAAATTAAGTTCCATTTAAATGAAAACATTGTCAAATTTGTGGCACAATTACATGTAATTTCAATCAATGTTACTCCAAATTTAATTAAGTGCGAATTTAATAATTTGAAAATTTGTATTTAAATTCCTAAACTAAATTGAATTCAAATTGATTGAAATCGGAGTTGAATTCCAATTTGATGAAGTTGAATTCAAATTTAATTAAAATTTTTAATTTATGAGAAATGGGATGTAAATTGATGCAAGAAATATTGAAAATCTATTCATCATTTTGACCTTAAACTTTAAACTTTAAACCTACACTTGAAATGGTATATCATAAACCCTAAACTATGAACCCTAAATGCTATAACATAGATCTTATGCCATATAACCTAGACCTTGAAAGTGCGTGAGTTTGCATTTTCTCTTCAATAAAGTGAAGGCCATTTGACATTCATTGGAAGAAAAAGAGATTGGGAAGAATAACAATCTAAAGTTTTGGAGCAAATTAAAAGGAGGACAATTGAGTCTAAAGAGCATGATTTAGCTATTGTTCATGAAGGTTTTCATTTTAAGTGTCCTAGGGTTTTGGGGAAAGGATCCTGGAAAATGATGATTTGAAGCTTTGGAATAAATCAAGAGGAGGACAATTGAGTTTAAAGAACACAATGCAATTATTGTTCATGAGGATTTTCATTTTAAATGTCTTAAGGTTTTGGGGGAAAGATCATAGAGAATGACAATTTGGAGATTTGGAGTAGATCAAGAGGAAGACAATAGATAAAAAATCGTAGACATGTTGTGAAAATGGGGCATGAGGGTCATAAGCCAAACAAAGGTGTTCACCCCATTCCCATTTCATAAATGTCCAAATTAGAACATGATTGGATTAAAACTTGGGAATTTCAAATGAAAGAAATCTTAAACAATCATGGAAGTCTATGGTGGGCCAAATCCCACCAATTGTAGTAGGAAATAATAAAAGTTGGTCTATGAATCAACTTGTGGGCTTGAAAAGACTAACCTAGGCATGATTTGGCTATGTGAACATAGTTTAGGAAATGATTTGGAATTATGGGCCCAAGGGGGCACTGAAGTGGGTCCAAGTACAATAAGTGGTATGAAAGCAAGCCTTTGAGAGGCATAAGCACACTAAGCTCCCCAAAAATTATTATTAAAAATATAACTTTATTTCTACATTTAATTTTTTTATAATATATCAAGATCACATATTGGATTACTTTTCCTTGTTTTAAGTATATTTGATGAGCTTTAGATTTAGATTAATTAATTATATATACCTTGAAGAACATATGGAATATCTATGTGATGAAATAATACCTATCACAAAGTACAAAAAATTTACAAACTAAGATTATGGGTGAAATTTTTTGTTGATTTCTTTTGTGGTGAATGACATTGATATACATCAATTAAACATATGATCATTTAAGATTTTAGAGTTTTTGGTTGAATATTCATTGAAAGATGTGTTTTTTAACATTTGTATAGCAATAAATGCACAATAATGGTTTTTTTTTAGGAGAAAACCCTTACCATATGAAAAAGAGATTTTACAATTGGGCATTGCATTTGTTTTTCAATTTTCTTTTATTTGGTAACGTTTCATGAATCATAAACACGAGTCCCTAATGCTATTGAAAAAACATAAATTATATATTTTATGTACACTAATTTTATCCAATCTTCTTGATGTAATTGTTGGTTCAAAGTTAACTTTGACTAAAATGAAATTTTAATTTCAAAATGTTATTAGGAAAATTCTAAAGTTTTTTACTTGTGTTTAGAATAACCAAATGATGTTATCAAGGTTTGAATTTACTTTGTACCATGATACTTGTTATGCATCATTTTTTTGGGTGAAAAATGAGTCACCTTTAGTAAATTATGCTTGAAGATTTAGGATGGTGGGTGTAGGAAAAGTAGGTGAAGAAATTAATTTGGGTGTGATTTGGTCATGTGCTGAGAGATTAGGAATGTGATTTGGAGTTATGAGCACCAGAGGAATGTGAATAAGGTATATCGAACATGGGAGGGAAGTTATGTGGACATATATATTTTAAATCACTCCCATTCTTAAAGAGTAGATGTAAAAACCTTTCTCCTCCTACACCTTGTGATCTAGGCATGTTAAGGATCATGAAAATGTTCACATTTTGTTTTATGATGGGTAGAGCCCATGGGTGGGGGACACATTCCCAAAAATTCAAGGCTAAACTAAATTAAAATGTTGCCTCATCTTAATCTTTTATTTTTAAAACGCCCCCAACCCTAAGGCTTTACCTTACATGTTCATTTGTTCTTTTGACTTCTTGTTTTCTCCCTCTTTGGTTTCATATTATTGTGGTCCCCTTCCTTCTAGGCTTGTTGTTATCATATTCCCCACCCCCAATACAAGTCTTCCCGCTTTAATTATAATGACTCCCAAAAAAAACTAACTTGTCACCACTTATTTTGTGCTCTATGTTTGCTTTGATACCATGTGACACAAAAAAAGGACTCCACCAAAAATGAGTCGTAATGAAATTCCACGAGACTTATAATTAAACATCCATATATGCATGTTATATGGATTTTTATATGGATGTACACATATAATGTAAGGAAAAAGTTCATTCCATGTATGTTGACTTAACTAGCCACTTGCAACTAGTTAATTGCAACTATTTGGATTTTACATTGAAATGTCACTTGCAATGATAAACTACTTGCATATGTCATTCATAAATTCATGTTTTTCTTTTAACTTGCATGTTGTTTACTATCATAAACTTAAAAATAAGCTCACCATTAGCAAGTTGCAACAACCACATAAACTTTGGGTCTTGAACAACAAAATCAAAACAATAGAAGCACAATTTACACATTGATTTGTGTATGTATGCATGCCAAGAAAACCTTTTTGTAACCCTGAAACCTAAACAAATAATGAGAAGCATTGCAAAGCATTAAAGACTTGGATCCCACAACTATCAATTGACAAATGTGATGATGAAGTACAAATTTTGAAGCATACAATAAAAAGATGATAGAACACACTTGTGTTTCCATGAAACATTGTGTCAATTTTTCATCATACACATGTGGTGAACTAGTATTTAACAATGTTGGACATGTATTGCAAGATGTGTGGAATATCACTTAGGTATTATACTTAAAACACATAAGGATGTATCAAAGTTAATGATAAATTGGTTGATATATGGATTGTTGATTTCCTTTTGTGCGAGAACAAAACCATTGAAAATTGAATTTAGCCCATGCTCATTCAAAATGGTGAAACTTGAGTGGGGTAAAAGGATTTTATTTAAGTCAAGTTTTAGTTGAAAGCACACTTGGGGGAGGGGGGGCAACTTGGGTAGTTTCATGACATGTGTGTAAAATATACACCTACAAAATGTAATGCATTTAATTTTGGGTTTCACTTTTAGTGTTTGCGCTTGACATTTCGATTTTCACAAAGTTAATGTTATTTAATATTATTTGAATTTAAAAAAAGGTTAAATTCAAGGAACAATAAATGCATTTATGATATATGCAATATAATAGAACATTTTCTTTTTTGGATTGCTCTAGGTTTGAGTTTGAATTAATCAACAAAAAAATGTTTGAAATGAAATCTTTAAAAATGACCCACCTCACATATCTTGTCATTTTCCATTTGAAAATGATTATTTGCCAAAATGTTCATTTATCACATATTTACAAAAATCATTTTTAAAAACATGAATTTGAATAATAATTATTAAAATTTTCACATGGTTCACAAATTTATTCCAATCATATGAAATTACAATGTTTAGTAGGTATTACAAATTTCATAAAGACTAAAGATCATTTCGATCTTTTCTTGAATATATTAAAAAAATTTAATACATTGCGATGTATATTCTTTTGACACAAATATATTTTAACATCACCTGATTTGAAATAAAAAAATTGTAGTTTATTTGGCATTTGATTTTTTTATGATTTTGACCTACCGTAAAGGGCATGTGAGGCGAGAATTGAATATAAGGTCAATTTAAATAAAGCCATCACCCAAGGGCTTTACATGGCATAAAAATTGATGGAAAAATCAAAGCGAGATTTTAATTTTCTTTCTAAATCCCAAGTTGTAAAATCAAAACATTCATTCACATGATAGAGGAAATATTACATGTTACAATGCACCCTCCACTTATGACCATGGTGAACTAGCACCTATACGGGTACCTTCACCCTCTTATGTGAAGCCTTTTAGTCACCATATTAACTTTTAAACTGAAGAATTTTTGAAATCCCAAAAGAAAGTGGACCAGTATGTATAGGGGGAAACCCAATAATTTTTTGATTTGGATTCAAAATCTTGAGACGCTGATAAATCTCTGCATGGGACATTTATAATATTTAGAAGCAAATTAAATGAAATTTGGGCTTTTTACCATGGTACTAGTGTAGGTGTTGGTTCACCCAAGGCATCCACATACACCATAACATTTCTAAGATGTTTTAAGGGTAAAGGGAAGTTCAAAGTTCAAACCCATTGGACCTCTGCCGTTCCCAATCCTTTGCCAAGGAAGTACCCAAAACCATAACTTAGGTTTTTTCAAAATTTAGTAGAGGACAGACCCAATAACAAACCTAAGCTTTCTTTGGTTAGTTGTGAATAATGCAGCAAGCAAGTTAAGCTTCTTCAGTTAGTTGTGAACAACCTAGCAACCCATTGTTCAACCCATTGCTCAGGATGAGGCCCAAAATCTGGATCGGTTTGCTTTTAACTTCACCCTTCAAATTCTGACTTTACCATAGTTTTAGACTTCTCAAACCCTCTAGGTACGTAATAGGTAGGTAGGTAGGTAGGTAGGTAGGTAGTTATACACACAAATGCGACCTTGTAGCTCAGTTGCTAGTCCATTGTTGTTGTTTCGAGTTGCTTCCCTCGCTCATCCCTCGCTCGCTTGGGTCGCAGGAACAAGCACCGCCATGTTTCGCGAACGCACTCCCAACAGTTGAGTGCGCAGCACAGCAACGCTGTTGTTGCAATTTTTGCAAAACTTATCACGCGGGGATCGCGAGCGGCAACTCTCAAACTGCGCTTCTTTGATCGCCCTGTTGCACTTGGACCATCGCTATTATGGCTGGAAACCAATGGAGTGCTCATCGCAGTCTGCAAAAGACGTGGTAAGCTGCTTCTGCTGCTGCTACTTCCCTACCCCTCCCCTGCTCTCTGTTCTCCTCTCACTCCACGCGCGTGTCTGTTGCCGCTCATTTTCCTTCTGGTTGTTTTTTATCCATCTGCTCAATAGTCTGCGTAAAGCTCTTTGTTCTGGTTTTTTGAATCCATCTGCCCAAGAGTCTGTGTAGAGCTCTTTGTTCTGATTTTTCGCATCGATCTGCTCAATTGTCTGTGTAAAGCTCTTTGTTCGGGTCTTTTGTATCCATCTGCTCCATAGTCTGTGCTATGCTCTTTGTGCTGATTTTTGGTACCATCTGCTCAATAGTCCGTGCAAAGCTCTTCGTGCTGGATTTTTGTATCCGTCTGCTCAATAGTCTGTGCAAATCTCTTTGTTCTGGTCTTTTGTATCCATCTGCTCAATAGTCTGTGTAAATCTCTTTGTTCTGGTCTTTTGTATCCATCTGCTCGATAGTCTGTGTAAATCTCTTTGTTCTGGTCTTTTGTATCCATCTGCTCGATAGTCTGTGTAAAACTCTTTGTGTTTATTGATCATCAGGAGATCATCTCATGTAGATAATAATGCGAGTATCAATTTGCAGAGGTTTCGTGTCAAGGATTTGGACTTGCAACTGGAGCTCTGTCGCAGGAAATGGAAGCATCGTGTCAGATACTGTGCCACATGGTAGAGAGAAATTCCATCAGTCTATATCCTGCTTGTGGAAACATGGAAATTTTTGTGTGCTGGCCTTGCTGCTCCTCGTTACGTCTTCTTCTCTTTCAAGTTTTTTTGCAATTAGCAAACCTCTATTATGTACTTTGGCAAGAATGGGAGGTTCATGACTTACAGATTTCCTCAATTTGTGGGATGCTTCTGCAATAGTGGAGTCACATTATGACGAACAGACAGTTGGATGTGCGGGAAACACAGGTGGTAAGAGTCTTCCTCTTCTTCATCTTGAAAATTAGCTATGCCCTCAGAATGCTGGTGAACATCATGATGACTAAGTCTTCTTCCCATTGCTGATTTCAGGAAGTGCAACTGAAACTCAGCATGCAAATTTTTGCAAAATTGTTTCTTCATCAATGGATGTAAATCATTAACTACAGCCATCATAAGTCAGGAGCTTATGAAGTCCATGGGGAGTGAGTAAATGGCAGCTAGTCAGTGCTATTGTTCATGATGAAGGTGATGATGGTTTGGTATGTTGTGACTGACACTCACAAGGTCATGACTGCATTGATTCTTGTTCTCTTTTGTTTTAGTTTGGTTGGAACTGGAACAATCTTTACCTTCACAATATTAGTGTGGATTTTTTTCTGCAATCTTGTAGATCGATCTGCTGGTATGTCAGCATGATCTGTGCTGTTCAGAGTGGGGTGATCAATCAATTTTCTCTGAGCTAGTGGACACTATCAAGTGCACATGACAGGTTCTGGTCAGGGCCACAGGGGCTGGAGCCTCTCAAGCAGCAAATCTTTCTACAGGTTCATTCTCAGGTAAGAAGGTGAGTAGAAATTTGTAAGTACACAAATCACTTGTGATGTCCATCCTCAGCAACAATGTGATTTCAGGAGCAATCCTCTTTTGTTTCTAATGCACAATAGTTGTGGATCACTGTCTGTTTGTACTGCGTTCTTAGCTGCTTGACCTTGTGGATTAATGAGGATCCACAGTGTGCAGTTTTTTGAGTGTTCAGACATATTTGATTGTTCAGATGGAAGTAGATAACTGGATGTACACTGGAGATGTGAATGTACTTGACAATCTGATTGCAGTGCCCATGAGGTTGTATGATATTTCATCAATTCATGGCAGGCCAGAGAAGGATGGTGGAAAAACTTTGGCATGAGTTTTTCTCAGATCCTTTGCAGTGGTCCGATCACTTTTCCAACAATTGCCACAATAGGACAAGATTCCAGGCAGGGTTATTTTTTTCAATTTTTTAATATTAAACATTTGGAAAAAAATTCCAAAAAATAGCAAGATTGGTCAAATTGACACTAGAAAAACAAAAATTTCCAAGATTTTCCCAATTTTTAGGTTGGAAGAGCAACAAAATTTGTCAAAAAAAAATCACTGCTCCAGATAGTCTCACTTCTGTTTGTGTGCTGAGTGTATGTGCAAATTTAAGAGCACATGAAGAGGGCAGAGGCATACATACACAGGTCACCCAAAGTGGCTGGGAGTCAAATGTCCATGTGGGTAGTAGCCTTGTTGACAAGTATGCCAAATGCGGGAGTATGGAGGAGGCTTGGAGAGTATTCCACAAATTGACTCAGTCTGGCAGTGCTGAGTGCATGTGTGGGTGTAGTTGCAATGGAAGAAGGCAGGCATGCTTATTAACAAGTTGGATGTCCTTGTGAGTAGTAGCCTTGTAGACATGTACATCAAATGTGGGAACATAGGTGATGCATAGAGAGTGTTTAACAAGACGACCACATGTAACATCATCTGTTGGAATGCCATGATTCTGGGACATGTGCAATATGGGAGGGCACACAAGGTGTTGGAATTATTTCAGTACATGCAACATGAAGGGTGGAGCCAGTCCCTGTCATCTTTGTGGGGTTGTTGAACGAGTGTGCTAGTTTATTTGCACTCGAACAAGGCAGATGTGTTCATGAGCAAACTGTTCAAAATGGATATGAGTCTGATGTCTTTGTTGGTAGTAGCCTCATCGACATGTATGTAAAATGTTGTAGGGTTTAGGGTTCCTGTATGAGTGGGTTCTCCTGATGGATGGAGGGCCACCTGAGGATATGAGCCCTTGAGGGTGTTCCTGAACCGCAGGAGAACCCATGAGTACAGTAACCTCCACGCATGTAAACAACTGTCTTTTTATGGAGACGTGGGAACATTTAAAAATAGGAGGATCTCCCCCTGGCATAATGCCCTAGGATTCTTGTGCTGGGGGGGATCCCTCAAAGTACACAGAGAAATAAAAATCCAGTCACATATGTGGAAGCATTGAGGAAGCATGCAGAGTATTTGATAGGGCTCCCACATGTGATGTGGCCATGATGCTGGGATATGTGAAATGTGGCCAAGGGCAGAAGGCACTGGAACATTTTGCATCAAATGCAATGGGAAGGGGTGCATCTTGTGCCTGCCACTTTTATTGGGGTGATCGATGGAAGTGCAACTGTATCTGAACTTGAATAGGACAGGCATGTTCGTGAACGGATCACTCAATGTGGATGCGAGTGTGCACTATGAAGGATTGCACTACTTTGATTCCATGAGTTCAGTTCACTGGATTTCTACAAGAGTAGAGCACTGTGCATGCTTGGTTCATCCTTTTAGTCGTGCTGGCCATCTTGATGAGGTAGAGGATGTGGTCAAGAGGATGCCTTGTGAGCCTGATACTTCAGCGTGGAGCACAGTGCTTGCTGCTTGCAGAGTTCATTGCAATGTGGAGATGGGAGAACCTTTTGCAAACTGAGTTCTTGAAATCGACCCTAGAAATGCTGTGGGCTATGTGCTGCTATCAAACATCTGTGCTGCTGCTGGCAAGTGGGACGATCTCAAGCCAAACATTCAATGACAGAGGTTGGAACAGAGTGTGGGCAAAGCAGCCAGTAGTTGCACCTGGATTGAGGTGAATGATGTGCTGCATACATTTGTAATAGGTGACCAAGAACACCCTCAATTGATTGTATTCTGTGGAGAACTAGAAAGACTAGTCTGGACAAAGGTGGACCCTATGTGCTAGATACAAATTTGTTGTACATCATGCAGAGGATATTGAAACCATGTATTAAAACCATGTATTGTATCAGCCGGAGATCATTTGTGAACTTCACTGAACATTGATGGAACTGGAAGCCATGGATTACAGAACAGTGCACCATGGCTTGAGCTTCACATCTTTGTCCCGGAATTCAGTTTTATAATTTGCAATAGTCGCACTGTAAAGGTCACTAGGAGAAACTAGAGATTTCTGTGGTGGAATTGAAAATAATCAGCTACTTGCAGCTGTGGCGGGATAACTCTAATTGCTGTCTAGAAATTTGACTTAGAATGGAGCTGAGCGAAGTTATAATGATCAAGACCAAGTGCTATACCAGGTGATGGAATTGCAAACTTAATGCAATCATGATCAGGATGTCTAGCAGCTTATAATTGGGAGCCGATAAAATACTTGCTGCATGGAGTGGCGTTGCTTGGCTTGCATAAAACTCGACCCAAACATGTTCCTCATTCTGCATGTAATGCTTCCTTTCGAGATCGGAAATTGTAAGGCCTGGAGGCAAATTGCCCGCATTGTAAGAGGTAGCCGGACGATCAGATGAACTGGCAGAAGGAGCTGGACTATTGAATGGAGTTAGAACTGCCGGAAAAGAAGCTGGAAAAGAAGCTGGTACTGATGCAGGAGGTCGTTGTGAAGGTGCTGGTGCAGGTGCGTTAGCAGATGGGTCTGCTGCAGTAGACTCTCCAAACTCTGAAGGGTCGAGCATGCCCTCGACGCCATGGATAACAGTGTTTTGGTCTTTCCAGAGCTCAGGGGCGACCACTCCCATTCCATCGAGGGTGAAGTTACAGTTGACGGAGAGGAAATGATGGCTGCCGGGAGGACCGCAAGTGGCGGTCACCAGGATCGACCGGCCTGAAAGAAGGGTGGGAAACCTGGTGGACTGCGGTAGCAAGTAGATCTCGTTGAACTCTAAACGCTGCCAGGGTACGATGTGGTACTGCATCAACTCAAGAGCGGCGTGAGATGGTTGAAGCCACGAAATGGCCGTATCGGAGGGCGCAAACAGCGTGAATGTTTCTGGCAAACTTGAATTGCCCGCCAAAATTTCGAAGAAATCCGCGGATTTGTTGTAGCCATAGTACCGCATGGCTGCCAGATCCATTCGTATGCTTATAGCCTCACTTGCAACCGCTGGATCACGCAGCGTCTGGGCCGTAAGCTGATTGCCAGTAGTAGAACTTCCCGTGCAAGTTTGCCATTGTAGCACCAGGCAGCAGTAGAGAAAGGACAGTACAGCATAGTATCCTTGCTTACGACTCCATGCAGGAAGGTCTACCAATATAGCACAAACTAATTTACAGTTCCAGGCCATACCGCAAATCATACTGTGATCAGTGCCAGATCCCTGCCGAATCGAAGTCGAAGTTGTGCTTCTACTCGTCTCACACCAAGTTATCCAGTCATCCCCAGGGTTACGCTTCTGTCTTCACAATTGCAGTTCTCTACTTCACGAAACTCTTCAACGTCGAATGCATGCAAATCTGTTCACTGTTCTGCTCACTAACCATGTATGGATTGCAATGAAACACTTCGCAGACATATTTGTCTATCTACACATAATATGTATAGTATACAAATTCACAGGAGCTAACTTATGCTTGTAAGCTTTCGATTTCTATGCTCTAATCTTACGTTGAACTATTCGCCGTCCTTCCTCCATCGAAGTTTTATGCACGCTGATCCAACCAGCGCAGGAAAAAACATCCCCACAATAGACAAAAGAAAATCCTACTTCTTTACTTATGATAGGGCGTGTGCCACAATGTCTAAAATCCACTGGAATTCGCAGTTTGAGAATGGCACCATCCTCTCTTTCTACCCTCTCTTTCTTATGGGTATCCGGAGTCGGTGAAGATCGGCGATGGCTGTTACCTGCATATTTATTTCTACGATTGCGCATTCGACAGTCAGATCTACGATCACACGGCTAGATCACGACAGACCCACAACGACGTAGGGATCCAATATTGCATTTGAAGCACCAGAGCCGGCGAAGTCCTGAAAGAATCCATTCCCAGACACAAAGACCCATCTAACAGTCCTTTACGTTGTACAAATAACCCCAAGACCAAAACTCTTGGATCCCGACTTCATTCATTACAAACCTCAGGAAGCCAAAATCTCACGAAGAAGAAACTATTGCATCGGAAACAGAACCAGCAGATGCATCACCTCTCTCATCAATCCCGGAAACAAAACACGAAAAGAAGAAGGAAAATTCAACTACCCGCGGAATGCAAATCCAATGCAGCTAACGGAACATTGAAGAATGAAAGACGATAACAGCAACCGCCGAGGCAATTCAAATTTTCACTACTCGAAATTAGATTTAAAAATTCCTCTCCTTCACTAGGTCTATCTCTACCCTACATAAAGCCCTTGAGCTATGGCTTCTCTCAATTATGCTCCACATAGGCCCTTATTTTGGTAATACCCTTGTGCT
The DNA here is from genome assembly GCA_963921925.1 of Sphagnum tenellum. Classification (NCBI taxonomy): domain Eukaryota; kingdom Viridiplantae; phylum Streptophyta; class Sphagnopsida; order Sphagnales; family Sphagnaceae; genus Sphagnum; species Sphagnum tenellum. The sequence goes on from OY998149.1 coordinate 17,461,789, forward strand.
TGAGCTTTACCCTACACACAAACACAACATAAGACAATTTAAGCTTTATTAGCAAACCAATTACCATTAACTATGTAATGACCATTCTGGATACATTAAATGGATACTGACCATTGTATTATGAATATTCAAATTATGGCTTTTTTGTCAATGTCATGTTGTTAGCTAAGTTAATCAAGAATTATGCATATTAATTGTTTGTGAACACTGAAGACTATGACGTTGTGTGAACTAATGCACAATTTAGGTTTTATTAATGAAAATTTTATAGTAGTTTTAGATTGAATTGTTACTCACATGTGGACGCACATGTCTCATTTGATGGCACCATTGCCCATCTTGATCAAATATGTCCATTTTCTGTTTAAATCCAATTGAATCTCCCATTTGACAAATACTTAAAATGATTGCACTTGTCAATGTCATTTGTCAAAAATCACATCTTATTGATTTTCTATACTTGAATTAAATTGTATCTTTGTGCTAATTTAGATGTGTTGGATGAATGCTGCTATCACATCCATCCGACATCTTTATCCCTTAATGGACTTCATTAGGCTTGGCTGGATTAGTTTGGAATCTTCTAGATTAGTTGCCTAAGCTCTTCTTCACTCTATTTAATCTCAAGTTCCCTTTCTTTATCAGGTTCATCTTTCATGACAATTAGTGCTAGCTCTCTCTACCAAGATGTTACTTAGATGAAGATCTTTACTTCCCTTGCAGATCATCAACATGAGTCTTAGATTAGAGCTGTCAGTCTAAGAGGATGGACAAGGGAATCAAGTTGCACATCTTGAAAAGTAGTGATTTCTTATAGTGGATTTGTATGGAAACTGTTAACAAATTTGCTGCTGAATGTAACAGTGTGTTATTGTTTGCAAACATAAGCGTTCACAACCCCACCCGGCACTCCTAAATGGATGCATCAAGCAAACATTGGAGTGGTGTGCTTGGGAGGATTAGGCCAAATGGCTGTCAAGTTTGGCAAGGCCTTTGGTATGAAGCTGACTGTCTTCAACACCTCCCCCAACAAAAGGAAGGACATTGGCTTCAATGCCTATGTTATTGTAGTAGAGAGTTCGCAGACACATGGAAACATCCATGAACACATGAATACGTTAACATCACATGAAGTGAAAATGTGCCTACAAGCCCCTGCCTGGCTTGGGGAACCGCAATGCCTCCTACCATATAAAACCATGGTGAAAGAAGATTTTAATCTACTGCTTAGTTCAGTAACCATCCACTAGTAGATCACTTGTGTGTGGAAATTGTACACAATGTTGTTTCTAGGTGCCCACCTCACATTGCTCTTAACATGGGTCGGTTGGTCCCATCGTATGGTTCACCATCTTTGATGCAACCTACTTACAACATAGAAACACTGTGATCAGACAGGGAGTGACTGGACAAGGAATCTTTTAGGTTTCTATAGTGTGAACATTTTATTAGTTTAGGGTTTAGTTGTTGAACCGTCGTTAGCTTCCTGCAAGTAGAAAGTTGATGATGAGGTTTATCTTTTCATTGTTTGTTAGTGGTTGTGAGTTGGAAGGTTTGTTGCTTGTGTGTTATGTAAGACAAGGTGGTAGCTAAAGATGGATGGCAAAGTGCAATTCATGGGTGTAAGGAAGATGAAAAGAACAGGAGGTTAGACGAGGAGAAGAGACAAAATTCAAAGGAGAAATAGAGGTTGCCAAGCAAAAGAAAGTGTAGGTTTTTGGATGGTAAAAAAGAGCTTGCAAGATAAATAGTTGTTGTGTTTTGTTTCTGTTGTGCCAATAACTATGTGATGGCCGGCTCCGTGTTTTGGTTAGAATTAGGACTAAACACATAGCCGGCTCTATGTTTTGGTTAGAATTAAGACAAATCAAAGGTTGATGTTGAAGGCTAATTATGCCTAAAGGGTTTGAGTTGTAGAATTAGAAACATATAGAAAATTGCATATATAGGGGTTTGGGGAAAACTTTACTTGGATTATCCAATACATAGATCATAACACCTAAATGGGAGCCAGAAACCTTTTTGTGGGTATCCTTGGGATTGGGCAGAATGTGAGAAAGAGAAATAAGATAGAAGAACTCATAACTAGTATTCATAGATCCATATTTCTCATAAAATTTTGTCCCCTTCTTGAATAGTTGCAAACCAACTTGACATCAATTAATTGTTGAGTAATACCCAAAAGTTGATATGTGTCAAGTCTTAGCACAAGCATTTTTGTGCATTGATCCATGTAAAGGGGGAAGAAGAAAATTAACAACTCATTACAAACCGAATGAACATTGAGAGCTTTGACTTCAAGCCAAACCTTACTAACATTTTACATTCACAATACAAGAATGTCACTACTTCCAACAACAACTAAGGACCACTACTATTGTAATAGATTTAAGATAGATTGATGGATATGCATCGTTGTAGGAATTGTCCAATGATTAAGGGTCAAAAACTATAGGACCCTAGAATCAAACTGCTATAGTGATGCCTACTTGACAAGAAATGAGTGACTAACTTTACAACAGGAGTAAGGTTGTGTGAGAAGTAGATGTTTTGTATAACCTCTTTTTTTTCGATTACAACACAAGCTTTGATTGATGACTAGTGACCATTTAGGAAGACAAAGACCAAAAGGAAAACAATCTTTTCCAAAGCCTAAGAACATGGCACAGACTATTGATACATTTTTTGACAAGAGTTTGCTACTTTAGTGTGACTAATGGAAACAAACTATCCAAAGGTCTATCAAAAATATATTGAAAAATTGTTTCAATTTGTACAAATCATGAAAACGCTAGGATTTAATTTGTTAAATATTTATATTAGATTGAGCATTAGATTTTTTACAAAAAGAGTATGTTGAAACTTTTTGAAAATGTGTTACAATTGTGTTTGCAAATGTATTGGAATTTAGGAAAAAAATTTGGTTAAATTCTTGATAATATGAAACTATTGCACATATTGACATTATATGAACACCACAAAACTACACACGTTTTGTCGAAAGATGTTAAGCAAATAAGAATAGATGATGTCAAACAAACAATGTAGATGTCATACATTATTAGCATTATTTTATGAGAAAGAATCATGATTATTGTCCATAAATTGAAACATATTTCATGCAAAATTGATGATGAACTATGGTAAGCAACCAGAATGTCTCAGACAAATCAAACAAATTTTGTGGAAATTATACCACATCCTTGTTAATAAAGTTGAAGATAACCTTAAGAAGAGTACTTACAAATCTGAACACAATCAATCAATGAGGAATTACCTCAACCCACATCCTTGTTAATAAAGTTGAAGATAACCTTAAGAAGAGTACTTACAAATCTGAACATAATCAATCAATGAGGAATTACCTCAACTTGTGTGAATAAAGATGAAATGAAAGGGTTAGAGAGCATAACAACTTGTACCTAAAATCTGTTCACTTTAAAAAGCTAGGCATTATGCAACCTTTAAACACTTGCAAAACAAACATACACGAAGAAACAATATGGATGTGCACAAAATATGTTGAAATTAAATGTGTTATAAACATTAACTTAATAAAATGACCCTCTTGTTGATATCATGCAATGATGTTGGTATACTGTGTTTTCAACATGTTTCTTGACAAGTGCTACATGATGGTCTTATTTGATAAAACAACAATGTAGTGTTAAACTTTTTTTTCCTCACATCTTCATTAATATGGGAACCTTGGACTTCTTTTTGGATATGTGGAAAATATGTCAATAATGCAATGCAAATCTGTTGCAAAGCCACAAAATTGTTGATTGGCTCTTTATACCATGAATTCTACTGTGACCTGTGCCACTGGCCCAAGTGTGAATGCAACTATATATCTGCTCCAAATGTGAACAGGACCCTGACAGTAGAGCCCAATTATGAAAAAACTATTTTAAAATTTTAATTAATTTCCAGTGATGAAAATGACCCAAAATCCAATATCTCACTCACCTTGGGTCTAAAGTTGCAAAACACCTCCAAGACATCCCACCAATTGAGGGGCTTTCCAAATTACCAAGAGATTGCCCCAATTTTTCTAAAGAAATTAGTTTTAATTTTGTTCATTTTCTTTGACAAAATTATTCAATATTCAATAACTCTTGCATTTTCAGTCTAAACATTCCAAAACCTTGTCAATGCACCCTTCTCGTGGAAGGCTTTCCAAGTGTACCAAGAGGATTGTGGGGGCCATTGGTTTGGGAGATCTTGATGTGACAAACAAAACAAACTACCTTCATTAATAGATAGATGCCTAGGTGTATTCTTTGATGGACAAATTAACCATACTTCCACTGCTAGACTAAGAAGACTGGCCATTCCAATGTGCATCCAATGTGTAAACCATGTGGAAATTTGGCCATGAGGTTAGCACATACATGGATGCTAACAGTTTCAGAAATGCACATAATGGTTTGCAATAGATCCTACATTCTTGACACCTCATCAGCAATTTGTCAGAAAGAGTTCATGCATCTGGTTAAGGGCCAATCCCTCAACTACATTGGAAGCTCTAAGGAAACTCATCAAGATTTGGAAGCCAATTTTGGAGATCCTTGGGAGTGAAATGGAGATTCAAACTCAATGTGATTTGAACATGAAGACACAACTACCTGTTGTTCAATAGACTAGTTTCTGAGCTCCATGATTTGTCTGGGCCAACACAAGCTTCAAATACTACTTGAAAAGAACTCAAGCCTTGACAGCATTACAACTTTGGGAGGTGAATACAGTGAAATCTCAGCATTTTCTGCTCAGACCCATTCAGATAATCAGCAATTATGAGGATGAAACCCTTCCTATCTATACCCTCTTGGGAAAGATGCCACCCCCTTCAAGCTCAACTGCCCAACAAAGAGAATGGATTAGAATAAATTGTTTATAACACCCTGTGGAATGTGCTAACCCTCCAAAACTGTTTCTCGCCCACATTCAAGGCAAATGTTTTTTCTCCAAATCTCTCTAATTGGTGAATGGGTATAATTATCAACACATGCAGAGCTGAGACATCAATCACAATGCTTCTACTTCTGGTATGATTTGTATGCTACAACATATTCATCTTCTTTCCCAAAACACTATCTGCTTCTGCCATTTCATGAACAACACTAGCCAACCGGTTGGGTCTCTTGTGCAAATTGCCAGTAGATGCAGTAGTTTTGACCATGTGAGATGATACTTTGGCTACAACATGTGGTGCTCACTCATTCACAATATGCAATCTGGAAATTCTGTGTCCTGGGGAGAAGAATTGGCCAACATTGTAACCATAGATCATGAGGGGCACGGTAATGAATGCAGTAAGGTGTTCATGCTTGCTAACAGACATTACAGCAGGTTTGCATTTTACAAACTAAACCCTACTCTCTCTGTATTATCTTAGTGCGGTTCTTCACATTTCAAAATCTCACAATTTTCTAATCTAGGCCTGGTTTGGAAACTGAATTGGAGTCCAACTAAGTAGGCATCGCTCAAAATTGCAGATTGTGTAGGTACCACTGTTGTACAGCCAATTACAAGTGGCCATTAAGGCTCACAGATTTGGTGAGGTTGGACAAACCAGGTAAACAATGACACTATGTTTTGTTGCAATGTGTTAGAGAATGGTGTAAGTAGGGTCCTGTCTTAAAAGGATATGACAAAGGAATAAGATCATGGATAGCTAGGTTGAACTGCAGTCTACCAACTGT